>JAVDOI010000009.1:19083342-19513342 GCA_032191485.1 Leptoclinus maculatus
GGTGAGGAGCGATCCTCTCTTGGCCTGCGTGAATGTACACAGTTAAAATCTAATTTTGAAAGAGTGTATCTTTATATACAAAATCATTATCTTAAATTACCACCGAAGACTAAACCCCCTCATTAAAAATAAACGTGAAAATGGTTTTATTTTGAAATACATGATAGGGAAGTACGTGTTCATTCTGTGAAACTTGTCATTTCCTCTTTGTACACTAGCTAGCAAACGCGCGCATCCTGTGCGAAACATCTCTTATTGAATTACTGTTATTTGTATCATTCCTATAGTCGTAGCTGCTATTTAAAGATGAATACGGTTCTGTCGAGAGCCAACTCTCTGTTCGCCTTCTCCCTGAGCGTCATGGCGGCCTTAACATTTGGATGTTTCGTCACGACAGCTTTCAAAGACAGAGGAGTTCCTGTGGACGTCCACGTCTCTAAAGTCATGCTGTAAGATTCGTTGTGGACTATCATGTGTAACAGCTGTTAGCATTAACGTTACGTGCTCTGTAGCTCTGTAACATGTATTACAGATGCTGTAACGCCCTTAACGTGGTAACGCACAGCGACAATGAGCAGTGCAAAGACAGCCGGTGCTCGGTGCTTTTAGACGGTACTAGCGTCTAAAAGACACACCGAGCACGGCGTCCCGGTGGTGTTTGCTCAAACTCCCAGTTTGATATCGAGCGTTACGGTTCCGGTTTGTTGAGTAAACGTTGGATAACTGTTACTGACTGCAGCTTGTATCGGTATGGAACTTAAACCAGACCAGCCGGAAGTGTGTGTCGAGTATTGAATTGCTTTATTTATATGACGGACAGATGGAAATACAGCAAATATGGAAAACTATCAAGCGCTGCTAATTGTCACTGAATGCGTGGTCCCATTCTTAGTATTGATCCTGAATTAGATCAATGGATTGCGTTACATCGAGATTAATATGAAAAGCAAAGTCATTTAACCAAAAACATTGGTACTAAATGTCACGTATCATCTTGGCGTCACACTTTTTCCAACCACACTCAACCGGATCAAACTATTTCATTAAATGAGCTATTTTATGTGATCAGAAAGGTTTAGAACATGTTTTTACAGAATGGAAACAGATCAGGGAACAGTCATTTTACAAATAGATGGGATTCTTTACTTTTGTAGTAAATACGAGTAACAATACAATCATCTTGATCTAAAATAGCTTGTGATTAATGATACTATTTACAAGAAGGTACATCAGACCTCTAGGGTGTAGATGTTAAAATAACAAAAATGCAATTCATGTTAACAGCTGAACTGCATGTCTCAAAATACGTATGAACACAAGTTCATATGACACCTGTAGATGCTAATTATTTATTTAACTCACAGGTTATGATTGGTTTTCAATAAAGCATTTTATTTCAATATGTATTAGAGAAATCAAAGCTGCTTTATAGCGTGACTCCAGTTAGAACTAATGTCATAAACACCAATCATTTGCTTTCATTCTAGCATATCCCGAACCCTTCACCCTCAGTCTCATGTGTTCAATGTATTCACCAACAGCTCTATAGCCTTCTTCTTCTTGCTCTTTAACCGACACTTCCTGTTTCCTCCCATCATTTATCCTCCTCCTCTCTCTCTGTTTAACAGGAAGAACGTGGACGACTTCACAGGACCCAGAGAGCGCAGTGATCTGGGTTTCCTCACCTTCGACCTCTCGGCTGATATCCTTTAGAATACTGCTACTCAAAGTGACATGTGCATGTTTCACTGGTAAATGGGATCTCATTGATGTAGTGCCGTTTAGTCTCATGACCACTCAAAGTGCTTTACACTACATGTAAACATTGACATTTATTTCCTGATGGTAGAGGCTGCTACACTCACTCACACCGATTGTACAGGCTTTGGGAGCAATTTGGGTTCAATATCATGCCCGAGGACACTTCCACATGCGGACTGAAGCAGTAGGGGATCTCTGTTGTTTGCCAGGTGACATCTCGACACAAAAGAATTGGTTGTTGTGGTAGGGTTCAACACTAGGTCTTGGTTGTGAAGGTTTTCAGGTATCGGGTTCAAGTCACCTACTTGGAATAGAATCTTTGAATGTCCTGAAATACGGTAAACGGTATTCTTTTAATAACATGGTTCTCTTGGGTGGAGAGAATCCTTTGTAATAGGAGTGCTGTCCATTCGAACATGTCGCGTATACTCTACGTAGTCCTCCAGCATGACGGAGACGGTGTTGCTTGCGTTCGTGTATTCATTCAGACGTTTGGATCCTCATTGTTTTTATTACTTATCCTCAAAGTACGTACAAAGAAGAATCCGTCTGTGTTTGACATGTTCAGCAGTGAGCTTAGCTCAGTTCTTGAGTAAGTGTTGGCTGATGATTCGGCACGCTTACCAACAAGTTGGATCTTCAGCAGTGACAGCTCATGGGGGAGATTCAAGCACTTTAAAACACTTGGTGCCTGATGGCCAAATCGGTCAAATCTGACATGGTACATGTATTTTCATAGTCGGTGAGACGTATACTCTCCGAGGAAATCATAGAAAGACGACGCTGCAGAACTTGCCTGAGATTCCTTCTTCATCAAAGTAACCCAGTGATGGTTGTCTGTACATTCTTGAGTACACTGCAGACAGGAGCTGATCATTCAGCTCACTTTTGTTGGACTATTAACATGAACAAATAAAGGCTAAAATATCAGGGCTCAAGTTGTAGCCCACAGCATAACTCAATGAATCATGACAACAGTAAACGTCTTGTTTACATCACCCAAGGCATTAAGGGAACTGTAGTTTCAGAACTTCAAGCAGAATTATCCCTCAAATAGCAGAAACACAGAATAAGAGTGACCAGAAGTAGTTTCATGTTGCACTATCATATACTTTTGACATTACTAATACTGTGGAAAAAGAGACAAAACGTTGAACAATTGTAAACAGGTTATCAGAGATATTACTGCGTCCACCCCAATAGAGTGGAGATGAAGGAAATATTACTTTTAATGTTTGATCCAAACATTAAAATGGCATTTAATAAACTCAACAGCGACCTGTTTCAATCAGTGCCCCTGTTAATCCACATATCGCACTGAATTTTCATCACTCTTTTTGTATTTCATGAATATTATTATAATTATACTACAGAAGTCCCTTAGAAATAGACCCATCTCTGTGTTCCATAAAAAGTGAACACGTTTCTATTGTGTTGGTGTGATGTTGACACGGTCCAGTGTAAGACAGAAGTAAACTCCCAGCTCTGGTTCCTGCAGGGTGAATGTCTCTTCTCTTCTTGTTCCTTAACTTGTCCTACATTTGCAGCCAATTTTTGACTGGAACGTTAAACAGCTGTTTCTCTATCTGTCTGCTGAGTACACCACAAAGAGCAACGTGAGTCATAGTCAACACACAGACACACACACACACACACTACCTGTCTGCTGAGTACACCACAAAGAGCAACGTGAGTCATAGTCAACACACACACACACACACACACACTACCTGTCTGTTGAGTACACCACAAAGCAAGTCATTGTCAACACCATACCTGCACACACACACACACACACACACACACACACACACACACACACACACACACACACACACACTACCTGTCTGCTGAGTACACCACAAAGAGCAATGTAAGTCACAGTCGACTCTTGTTGGGAATTTGTGTTGTGTTGTAGAAGTGGTTCTGCATTGTGGCATAGATATCTATATGGGTATGATAGATACAAAATGAAAGACGCATATAAGTCTTTCATATGAATCCACAATATCCAGTTTAAAATGCCTGCATTGATTACTGCAGATACAAAATGCAAACATTCTAAAATGTAAAATCCTTCTAGTAATACACTTAATTAGGTATACAGTAGCTCTACCACATATTGTACCTTACAAAGCTCATAATGGTAATGTTTCTGTCCATTTCATTTTGCTCTCTCTCTCTCTCTCTCTCTCTCTCTCTCTCTCTGTGTGTGTGTGTGTGTGTGTGTGTGTGTGTGTGTGTGTGTGTGTGTGTGTGTGTGTGTGTCTCAGTCTCTAAACCAGGTGGTGCTGTGGGATAAGATTGTTCTTCGAGGTGAAAACACCAAACTGAACCTCAGAGACATGAAATCCAAATACTTCTTCTTCGATGACGGGAATGGACTTCGGTTAGACCCACACACACACTTTTACTTTAACTTTTACATTTCATAGCAATCTGCCCATTATGGGTCCATAAATGTGTTCAACACACGTCTCTCACTCGTTTCCTCTCAGTTTCATTGTTGTCTGTTCTCACTTGTAGCTCTGCTGGTGTCTTAACTATCTGTCCTACTGAATAGCATTTACTGCTTTTGTTCCTTTACATTTTATCTGCGGACTTCACAATAGATGTGGAAAACAAAATAAGCATTAATAAGAAAAGGAAAGTCCTCCGTTTTGTGTCCATCACCCTCCCTAAAGCCGCTAACAGTGACTTCAGACGGCCGCTCCGTAGGTCTGATAACGCCGCTGGACACGCCGCTCACTAATCGCTCCATTAACAGCTGCTTCCTCCGTAATAATGCAGACTTTAACTGAACAACAGCTGCTAGTAAAGACAACAAGGTCAGCAACACCTGTAATCAGTTGTTCATGTTAAATTAACCTGGTAGTCGATCGGTAATCAATGCTGTTGTTTGTGATCTTCCGGGTAAGGGTCACGTGATAGGGGCGTGACGAATCAGGGAAGGACACGTCGTGACTGCTAAGAACCAATCAAGTAGCGAGCGCGGGTGTGGGCGTCATCGTTTCTAAACTTATATGTTTTCGACCGTCCACACGAATACACAACCCGGAGTTTTCAAACTTCTCCGTCCTCTGGAGCGTTTTCAAACTCCTCTGTTTTCGGTGCTCGAAAACGGCGACGTAGTGTGGACACTCAGTGTAAACGTAGCAAAACATATGCGTTTTAATATGGAAACGGAGTAGTGTGGACATGGCATCAGTCCGGTGTTGAATAGATAGATCCACACTATCAGTCCATTTACAGAAAATCAACTTCTTGGTAACAGCAAAAGCTACAGATTGTTGATTGGGCGTTGGTCCTTTCATACCACATCAGGCTTCATAGAGACAACAGAATACATAGAACCCATTCACTTAACATATTTTCAGCAGAATGGTCAACCCCACCTTATTTACTGTGATTGCAGTGACAGCGGTGTTAACAGTGCGAGTTGCATTAGTCTCTTCTAGACTAGAGTCTAGACTTCTAAATTGTGCAATCTGTGTTTGGCATCAGTGCGGACTGTGCAGCAGATTCTTTAGTAAAGCTATGTAGCCTCTTCCAAATAAAATAGACGGGGTGAGGATGACCTGTGCCCTGATATTTAATAAAATTGAAATATTTTACTTGATTGGATAAGACAAATTGGTGTTGAATATTGCAGCAGTGTAGGCTGACGATACAACCAAGAGGCTATTCCATTCAGACTATAATCATAGTTTGGAGTCATTTTGGACCTAAAAAACTGCTAAATGTACTGGACTAATCCAGCAATATAGTATTCCATGAATGAAGGACAGAGAGTAGACTAATTAAAAAGAGAACGGTCATAATCAAAGCTGCCCAGGCTGACATGTTCGTACTTTTAGCTCAACATTGGACAGTCTTCAAAAGTAACGTATCCTACATTTAACATGAATCTTTTATTCGAGCTCTCCTGTCTGATAAATACCCACTTCTTTTGTTTTATCTCAGACAAAAGCTCCTCCAGAGACACAGGACATTATAGCACTGTAAATGTTGTGTTATAATGTAAATGTTTACACAAGCTTCTGATGAATACATTATAAAATCTGAGGTTAAAGTTTGAACATCTGTTATGTAACGTGACTGTCTGACTGTCACGTCTGTGTCGTCTCCAGGGCCAATAAGAACATCACTCTGTCGCTGTCATGGAACGTTGTTCCCAACGCCGGAGTCCTGCCTCTGGTGGCTGGAAGTGGACAAGTCAGCCTCCCTTTCCCAGATGCATACGAGACCACCAGGAGCTATTAGTCAGACGCAAACACACACATGATGATGACTCACACACACTGTATGCTGGTGTTTCTTCATAGATGTAAATTAATTTTTGGTTTGTAATAAAAGATGAGATTGGAACATCTGTGTGTTTGAAAGGATTTTTTTAAAGCAGGTACACTGATGATAAAGGGTCAGTCCACCCAATCACAAACTAATACATGTGGCCACTTATTCTATGTGCAGACATTAATGGTGTTTCATTTCCGAACATGAAGCGATGTAAAAGTGCAGTGCCTTTAACAGCTGAATATACTTGTGAATGACAAAGAAGCTTTTATACATCGTCAGTGAGAAAAGGTGACGCATCTAAAATGTGTGCTCATATTGTTTGTGCTGGTTGACTTTGAAATCCAGTTCAGAATTGGGTCTTTTCACTGGTTCTGATCCACTGTGTTCAACAGCATCACAGTGAATAGATTCAAGGTGTATATGAGACACATTTTTGGTGTGAAATAAGTGTCTTATATTTTGTCTTTAAAATGGCTTTTGGTTGAGACGATGAGATGCTGCTGAGAAGAAGCCGGTGTCGGTCAGCTGTGTTGGTGAAGCAGCCCCCTCTGCTGCCCACAAACTAAAGAGAACAGCACCTGCTTCTGCTGTAGTGGTCTGACTGACTGACCTTGTCCCAATGTTTGAGTAAATGTAATACTCCAGGCTGAACACACGTGAGCCGTCCTCTTTGTTTACACGTCTCCATGCGTCCACTGGTTACCCCGTGTTTAACGTCACATTGCAATGATTTGTGGGTAATTCCCTTAGGCTAAGTCTGCATCTAATGCCGACTTACGGAAAGGGTTCATAAAGGGCTCAAAATGTCTGCAAGAGAGCCTCAAACACTCCATGATCTGACAGTGGGACATCCATAAACCCTCACGGACAGTGAGTCAGTGTGTAGAATACTTCAGACGTTTGTCTGTGGGGAACACATTGCTTTAGCTCCGGCACAAATGCCTACAAATAGAAAGTTCAAACATTCACATTTATTATAAGTGTTCACTGTTAGAAAAAAACCCATTTACAATTTCAATTGAGTGAATCTCAATGAAGCATAAAATAAACACATATATACACACACACATGGCATTCACTGTGCACAGAACACCACTCAGTTACACGTGGAGTCTGTTCCAGTTCAGTGAGCAAATTAGTTTCTGTATTTTTACTCCCAAAAATAATTGCGAGACCTCTTACAAAGCAGTCACATCCTGCGTCAGCCTGTACACAGTAAAGGTGGTTCCATGTTCAGCCAGACTTCTGGTTAAACATTATGTGAAAAGAATATCAACCTTCGAGAAGTCACAGAAATCTGTGGAGGCAAGACTCTTTAAAGAAGTATTCTGACATTTTGGAAAAAAGATTGTTTGTAGTCTTGCCAGATGAAACGACTGATATCCATTTGAAGCAATGAGAAACTGCTGACCAGGCTCCATAAATGGTGAAAATGATACAACTGAAAGAGGTTATTTATATGTTGAATCAAAAGACATTGTGATTTTAGGAGCTTTGGAGTCAGTTTGGTCAGGTTTAATGTTTCCAACAGTTTGAAAAACAACCTACACAAAAGGTTGAGCATACACGTTCTTTTTGTCAGTCTCTTTATGCAACAGTTGCCCCTTTCACACAGCTTGTTCAAGGCGGGACTGTTGCCCCACTATTCTGTATAAAAAAGGTACAGACGCGGACCGGGTGGGGCACAAAGTGTTTTTGTTAATCCAGGCGCTGGATGAGCTTCTCCTCCATCATACAGTAGAGGGCGACATGGGACAGGTCAGCGATGAAGGCGTCACAGGCACGTCTGCTGATGCTTTTACAGCCTCTGAGGTCCAGCAGAGTCAGAGAGGAGAGACGCTTTAGGTAGGACAGACAGCCGTCTGTCAGCTCACTGCAACCTGGACACAGACAGACAGAAAAAGTTTTTAAAAGAAAAAGTTTTAGACAATTAAAGCTGCAAGCAGCATTGATCAGGCCCTCGCATATACACACACGTCGAGGGTACTGGCAGGACTCTGGTGGATGTGGTCATGCATTTCTGCGTGCACGAGTTAAACGGTATTTCATGTGTCGACCTGCGGCGTAGCCAGGTCATTTTGCCAGGTCTTAAGCCTAGAATGTTTTGAGTGTACCTCCGAATACAATCATAACTGTAATTCTGTAAAAATCGACAAAAAACTGAATGTGTGTAACATAACAGACTGTCAAAGTAAATGCAGGTCATTTGTTTGTGCAGGTAGCTCTGACAATCACTGCTGAGTGACTCAAAGCTGGAAGCGTCGAGGAGAAATAGGAGAATGTATAGTTCCATGCATTAAAAAACATATTTTTGTAAAGAAATAAGTTTAAGCCAAAAGCTGAGCCAATGTAGAATAATCTATCATACAAATTAGGCTGGTGCGGTTTGATTTTATTATACAAATTAAATCCAAAACGAAAAAAAAAAAAATTATATTTACTATTAATGAAAACTCCAAGTACAAGCGCGATTTGGAAACCTTTTTTATCCTATTTCTGCTCTCCAAACATCTTAGTTTGCACATATTTAGATCAGAGAAGTCTTTTTCTGGTGGTGTGCCCACGAACCCTGTTACAGTAATAAGTTCAGTGTTTGGGCCGCTGTAATTATAGAATCCTGCTTACGTCCGTGCTTACCAGTAGGTGGCGCTATAACTATGAGTTAATATTGGCATGCAGAAGTCCTAAAGTCATGACAGTCATCAAGCATGGACCCCGAAGACTTTCTTTTAAGTCTACATGTGATACATCTGCTTTCCAAATGTTACACATCTAGGTGAAACGTACTGCGAGAGCTGCATTGTCGAAACATTGTAGGGGGCGCTATCGAGCCGACTTGCCACTCTGAAGCATTAAAATCACATCAGATAACTACATTCAGGATTTTAAATGCCTGTGCCATGTTTGGTTATGTTTTGAGCATGTTTAGCCCCTCAAAAACACCGTTGTTTTTCACGGCGAAGACTGCGTTGCAACGGCGTCCGACGAAACATCAAAAGCTTCATGAACTTCTTACATTTGTGTGGAACTAACTTGATGTTGATCTGATTTACCTACTAAGAGAAACCATCCAAAGTATAGAGACTTTAACTTGCTGTTACCAGTAGGTGGCGCTATGACTATGATTCTAAATTGTCATATAGATGTGTTCCGGGTCAGGATGTTATGACATACGAGAAATTTGGAGTCGATTAGACAAGAGTTACAACAACTTCCTGTTTCATGGCGAATGGTGTTTTTTACCCACCTGCCAGTGTGAGTTCAGTGAGACTGTTGCGGGTGTGAGTCCCGGCTGCTGCCAGCAGGGCGATAGACGAGTCTGTTATGTCCTTGCAGTGAGCCAGGTCCAGTCTCTCCAGCTGGGGCATGTGGCGCTGAAGCAGCCTCAGAGTGGACTCACTGACGTCCAAACCGGAAAGACGCAGCGTCACCATGTTCCTCAGTCTGCTGCGAGACGACTCTGAACCTGCAGGAACAGACGGAGATGGAGGAAAACGTCACATGAGCTGGATCGATCAATACTGGAGATACAGGATTCATTTTAGTGAACCCAGTGGCGCGGTGCAGCTCGCCCTGCCCACTACGTCAGGGACGCGGCAACACGCCACTACAAGTTGCATTTAGTTGTGCAACCCCGTTTTGCAATTATAGGACCTATAACAACACGTTTGACCTCAGTCTGATGCTGGTTGCGCAGAACTTAACCAGTGGATCTGCTGTGTGTAATTGTGGTTTAGTTAGAGACAGCAGGAACAGTGACTAGCTGCCTTCACACAGATGAACAGAGGGACCAGTAAAGGAAAAGGCCTTCAGTATAGACTACCAACTGTTGTGGATCAGAGCGCTCATGAATCTTTCTTTGGCCTCTCATAATGGGAATACAGTCACTGAGCTTTGATGGCGCTCATTTCTGCTGCTACTGACCAGGCGGGATGATGATCTCTTTAATCTGGGCATCTTTAAGACCTTCACACCAGCGCAGGTCCAGCAGCCGCAGGTAGGGCAGAGTGGGAGAGACCATCGCTGACAGACAGGACCAGGACAGACCAGTTACCTTCAACTCCCTGAGACCTGAAGACAAAGACAGAGAGAGGGGGGTGTAATGAGACATGCAGGCACAGGAGGATCTGTGTGTGTGTGTGTGTGTGTGTGTGTGTGTGTGTGTTTCTACCTGGGAGCCTTGTGAGCAGACAGTTAAGCTGTCTCTTGGCCAGGGGGGTCCAGGACAGGTCCAGAGAGGTGGGCTGGCGTTTAATGATGCCTGCCAGGGCCTGGTTACTGAGCGGGCTGCACCGACTCACGTCCACGTGGCTCCACAGACGCTTGTCACAGCTCCTGCACATGACAACGAGACACGATTGGTTTTTTTCACAAGCTGTGTGGGAGCACTGCTTGTGAGCACTGCACAAGACTCAAACACAAACTGGATGTTGAGTGTGGGTATTTTTTGTTGCTTAAAAGAGGGCGACGTACCACTTGTACCAGGCCTTGCAGACGGTCATGCAGGCCAGCAGCTCGGCTCTGTTCAAGTACCTGAACACAGACACCCACACCTCCTTCTCCCCTCCTCTCTCGTTGCCCACGTCCTTAAAGGACGGCAGGGACAGCAGGGAAGGCGGAGACAGGGAGGAGGGCGCAGGAGGAGCAGCGGCTTCCTCTTCCTCAGAAGAAGTCGCGGAGTGATCTCTAGGGCCTCTGTCGCCGTAGTTACCCCGCAGACGTGGCCTATCAGATCAAAAATATCAAATGTTTTACTAAACTAGTTCAACCTTAATTACATATATCCTTTAGCTTTCTTCCATGTACCAAAAACATACTGAACTGTGATCACAAAACACAGTACTCTACATATTACAACCTGGGATTTAGAAGTTATCAACCTCTAACAATACAAATACTTCAAACAGATGAGACGTAGAGGGTGTGACAATTTAACATTACCCAGATAATCTCATGCTCCCACCTCCTGCCGTGAGCCGTTTGTTGGCTTCTTTGGTCTTAAAGTAAATGTGTATGCGAGTTTAGGAGGTTTTATATCATGAGTAGTAGTAGTAGTAGTAGTAGTAGTAGTAGCTGTGGTCATGTATTAAAGCGATTTGATCGTGTGTTGAGCTCTACCTGCCAGGTCCTCTTGGGGTTACGCTGTCAGCTGTGGTGTCAACGCTCCTGAGTCGTGACGCTTTGGACAGAGCAGTCTTTCTCTGGATGAAGCCCTGCAGACCACCAGCACCCGCTGCTGTCCTCAGACCCATGGCTGCTTCTAGCTTTGGAACTATGGAGCCTGAGGAGACCACAACATGACTCTGTTGGAGTAGAACTCGTTCCCGTTTTACTTTGCAGTTCAATTATGGAAAGACACACACACACATTTACACATACAGTATACACACACATACAGTATACACACACACACACACACACCATTTTCCCCAGTAAATATAAAGGATATATATATACGTATTAGGGGTGGGAAAAAAAAATCGTTACAGCATAGTATCGCGATATTTTGCGTGGCGATATTGTATCGACACACAGAAGCCAAGTATCGATCTTTTATTATATAAACTATAAACGTTTTGGTACTAGAACAATAAAATCAATTGCTTTTTCAGTCCACTAGATGGTGCTGAGTTGTTTTCTGGTGAGGTCAGCAGAGGTCCCGGCTCAGCGTGATCGGTAGGAAGAACAAAGATGGAGACATCGGAGAAAGAAATCAGAAATGCGCCGTCCGTGTTTAAATCAGACGTCCGGACTTATTTGGGATATTTTAACAAGGAAGGGAAGAAGGACATGGATATGACATGCATGTAACATGTATGACAGTGTTGGTCAGTCTGTCTGCTTGACAATCAATAAAAATGATTGAAGTGAGATGAACAGACTGAAAACTTATCTTATTAGATAAAACATGTTGACACAGTTTTCCTTTGGGGACATAATTTGAAGTTGAAAAAAGTAATAAATCGCAATACTCAGCATATCGCAGTATCGTGATAATATCGTATCGTGACCCAAGTATCGTGATAATATCGTATCGCGGGACCTCTGGTGATTCCCACCCCTAATTATATATATATATATATATACATATATATATATATATATACATATACACACACACACACACACACACACACACACATACATACACACACACATATATAATACACATATATACACACACACACGGCCTAGACAGAATCACAAAGTTATAGCTATTTTATAATTTAATTATTTTTCATAAATACACTACATGTATTCTAAATATTTTTTCCCATTAGCCTATTATCTCATTGCATAGCTACTGTCTTCCTCAGAGCCTTCTAACTGGCCTACAAGTACGTCAGCATTAACGTGCGTCTTGATTGGTCAGTGGGCTAGCGTGACTGTTGTGAAGTTAGCTAGCAGAACTTTGTAGTAGTAAGCGTTTTTTTTACCTAGCTTTGTTTTTTTTAACACTCAATGGCTGAAGGAGGAGAAACGGATTTGGTGGCGGAGTTACTGGCAACTCCTTTCTGGAGAAGGACATTGCAAGAATAGCCGGACATCGTAAGAAAGGGTCGGCCAACCCCACAGCTAGCAGCCCTGACCCAGCCAGGGAAAGGATTTGTACGAACGGTATTGCTGGCTGACAGCGTCGGCGAAGCGTTGCACATTTTATGGCTGGGAATGCGTTTTATTTACAACTGAACGTCTTGGTGTTTGGAGCTGTTTGGAGCTACGCTGGATTTGCTAACCTGAGTTGGCTAACCAAGGCAGCAACACGACACCATAGCACGGCAGGACACTTACAAGCTACAGAGCTTTTGAAAATGTTTCAACCCGAGTGGATCTACAACTCAACGAACACGTTCGCAGGAGGACCTCTTACTGGAACTGAACCGCACCGATGTTCTGTACAACCGCGGTAATAAACTCTTTGTAAACAAAGAAAGGAGGATGGACTTTGAATAGTGAACAGCAGCTTTGGAAAGTGAAGTGCTTTTGTGTTTTTACATCTGCAGTAGCGTTACTACTGTGTTCATTTGTCTATGGTGTCGTTTTGATGATATGGTAAATATTGTTCCCTCTGATGTGAATATTTGAATGGCCCGTGCTCTTGAGTGTGTGTATACATATACACACACACACAAACTTGTAGTCTTACCAGAGTGTCTCTTGGCCTTGTGGGGGCGCTGTAGAGTGACAGTCAGGTAGGAGCCACTCAGCAGGTCATCATTCAGATCAGACACCAGGAGGACTGGAGGTTCTGGGTCTGAATCCCAGCGCCCTTCCTCCTCCACCTCCTCTTCTTCATCATCTTCCAGCGTGTCCATCTCCTCCTCTTCAAGGTCAAACTCCTGCCCCTCACTGTCATCGTCATCATCATCATCATCGTCATCATCGTCATCAGTCCTGCGCCTTCTCCTACGCCGGTGATGCAGTCGTTCTTTGTCTCCGTCTTCACTGTCCTCTTCCTCCTCCTCCTCATCTTCATCGTCGTCGTCGTCGTCGTCGTCATCGTCGTCTTCGTCGTCGTCGTCGTCCGACTCCTCGGATTCGTCTCCTCTTCGCTGCATCCTGGAGCCTCCCCTCAGTCTCACCCCTCGTCCCCTCCGTCCAACCTCCCTCATGCCCATCCCTCGCTTTAGCTTGAGGACTGAGGAGGAGCCAGAAGACATGAGCCCTCCTCTGCTTCCTCTGTGGGCTGAACCTCCTCTCAGAAGGCCTCTCCTGTTGGCACTGAAGCCCCTCCTGGAAGAGTGGCTCCCCCCTCGAGAATGGAGAGCTATCTTTCTTCTCTGACAGGCTGCAGAGATGGACGGATGGAGGGGACAGGTGATCATTTTAAACAGCTTTTTTGTGATTAATCACCAACAAAGTAACTGGTGGGCAGTAAAAATGTTGCCTTTCTTTTCACAGAGACAAACCTTCATCTTCATCATCATCATCATCACTGGCAGAGTCGTCTCCATCGCGGCTGTGTCTCTGTCGTCTGTAAATCTTAGCCATGCGAGCGTCCAGCAGGGTGGAAGATTTCCGCTTCTGGACATGCAGGGATAGAAGGAAGAGGAATGAAAAGAGACACAGATTGACAAAGAAAACGAGGACAGTATGGGGAAAGACAAACATTAATATAAATTAAGAGAGTATTTAGAAATAAAAACATCAAAGTAGGGATCAAACAACAAACACTCACTGTTGGAAGGCCTTCACCTTTGTCTCCTTTAGACTGCTGGAGGAAAAAGGAAAAACATCTCAGTATCAGAAGTAACTGAAGAAACGGACAGAAGAAGAGTCTCAAAGAATCTCTTTTTTGAGACTTAGCTGACACTTTTGGCTTTACATTATTAGAGTCTGGTAACATCTTTGGACGGAAGCTGCCATTACGTGCTGATGTTCAATAACTCAAGTGTTTTGCCAACATTTTGTCTTGGCGAAACACTTTGTTGTGACTCATTGAAGGAAGAATTTACCCAGAACTGAAGCTCTTGCCATCATATACTCGCACTCAGTCAGTCATACATAAACATAATATAGTTAAGGTGGTATAGAACATCACAAAACAAGAACATGAAGTAATGTAGTGTATGCTTTGCAGCCACTAAATATCAGAACACATCATTATGCTCATACAATGTACTCAACCACCCCCCGAAAAACAGATCATCTTATACAGAGCATCTTTGGTGCAACCGTTAACCACCAACAGATAAACAATAATCATATGCTTCACATCAGATTTTGACTCATCACACAGTGAAGTACTTTTTAAACTTAGAAAGAGCCACATGGACACTGAAACAAAAGCTTTTTGGTGAGCAGCAATGTTGTACACCTTGAACATATAACTGCAATGTCACAGTGAAGAGAATATCCCATCATTTCTGTTATTGATATTTCAACATGTTTGTGTGTGTGGCACAAGAGAATGACGTGACTTTAACAAGTATTTGGTTCAAGAGCGATGAGGTCAGTATTAGACCGTTTTGGACTTTTTGCTTATGAACTTGGTTGTAATCAAAGAAAATCCTCTAAAATCTACATTTTGATATTTGAGAAGACGCAAGATCAGAACACCATTTCCCTGTTAAAGGATCTCTATACAATATTCAGAGCATTAATATAGCAGCAAACGACTATTTGCCATGTAAAGATATAGAGGAGCAGAGTGCGTTGTAATCAGAGCTTCCCTGTGTTTGGTTTACATAGAGCGCTGGCAGCGCGTGCCTTTTTAATGCATGTTAGTGTATGTGAGCTTTCCCCAAAGGCTTGCTCAAAGCCGCCGTTCTGCACTGTGGTTTCCACTGGTGGTGTCCGTTCAGATCACCCCTCACGGTTCAGGACACTTGTGAACCGCGGATTAAGTGAGTATTTTAATTATTTTTTTAACAGTGTAATCATCATAGTGTGTAATAAAGTGTTACTGCTGCTGTTCCTTTTCAAGTAACAAGTCCCCAAATATCAATGCAGAGTGTCAGTGAACAGATATAAAGCAGTAGTGTGTTCAGTGAACGGAGCAGGTTAAAAGCATTTAACGGTGAAAGTCACGGCGAGCGGAGGAACTCGAGAAGCCCCCGGGTCATTTAAGTCGCAAGTTTGGGAGCATTTTGTCTTCCCTGTAACTTATAATGACGGATAAGGGTGGTGGACAAAAGCGTTACGGTATGTAGGCGTTATTTAAAGAGAAAGACATACGACAACATATCAGACATGTCAACACATATGAAGAGCCACCATCCCGTCTGTCAGTGACGGGGGACACTCCAGGGTGGAAAACAAAGGATTTCAAAATCTGGTTAAAGTGCTTGAGCCACGCTACGAAATCCACTCACGCACCCACTTCAGAATGAAGAGGAAAAGACTGACCGCTCACTTCACCACGGCGTAGTGGGAAATGTAAAGTCCGGTGCTGCAGACACGCCCCCTCTGTGAGAGTCACACAGACACACATATGGCGCTACCCTTTCCCCACACAATGTAGAAATTCTCATCTTTTTGAAAAATATCTTAAATATTGTGGTTTTCATTGAAGACTATAGCCCTAAGTTCTTTGCTTTCAGTGTTCTTGAAGTTCTTTAATTAATAAATGGTCACGAACCGTGACTCAAAAACCGCGGTACAATCCAAACCGTGAGGTTTGTGATCCGTTGCACCCCTACTTTCCACTGATAACGTCATCCCGACCGACGGCGTCGTCGTCATGGAAACATTGCACCCTGCCACCGAATCCCCCTAAGGTAAACACGGTCAGCTCTGTCAGCACTGCTGCCCTTGTTGGGCACCGTTAGCTGAAACCGCCAGCTCAACTGTCCCAATGTTGAGAGCCATGTGGAGGCAATCCCTCGATCATAGATATGCTCAGAGTTTTGTATCGAGCACCTTAAACAACCGACAGAAAGTCATTCAGACAGTCAGTTAGTTAGGGCGATGGAAATAAACCTAAACAATCACCTGGGGATTCAAGTTCAAAGTTGAGTAAACAGGGCCACTGAACAACATCAGCTCCTTTAACATCCTTTTTAACATTGAAGAAGTGGAAACTGATAACGCACTGATAAGACTTACAATCTTAGTAAACATAATACATTCATAAAAGCCCTGAAAACCAATTATTTAAAGTTAAACTGACAAACTGTAACAAATGTGTCCAGGCTACACATTGTCCGTTATGATAAGCCATGAGAAAAATCATTTTGAAAAGTATGGAAAAAGGAAAACAGTACAGAAACCAATCTGAGCTGAAGAAAAACAAACAGATAAGTCAGAGAAGAGGCACTACTCTTGTATGAACTATGACAATTCTTAAACAGGAAATCATTTTGTCAGCAACAAGATCATTTACAACAAGAGTTGTGTCTGTTCTCTTCAAAGGTGGAATGAAAAAAGGGGTGTGGTGCACTTGACAGACGGGTGGATGTACTCAGAGTAGGCGGCACCTCTCACCAGTCTCGAGCTGATTGGCTGAGAAGGCAGAGGGGCCGCCACCAATAGAATTGACGCTGAGGAGGAGGAAGAGCAGGAAGGAAGAGGAGAAGGAGGGAAGAAACCACAGCGGACCACCTCCCCATCCTGCTGGGTGCCCACAGGACCCCCTAAGGTAGCAGAGGGCCCGGGGCCCAGTCTGAGAACCAGGGGGCCATGGGGACGGATGAGCTGCTGGTGGCCGGCGGCCAACGATTCATCGCTGCCTGATGACTGACGGAGTTAAATCAAACTCAAAGAGAACGGAAATAAAGCAAACAAAAAAAAATAATAATAATGAAGACAGGAGACACACAATACCCATTAGCGTTGACACACTGCAACCAAGTGTGTGTGAACGGCGGGTTAATAGACTGAGTGCAAGAGAGAGCGCAAGTGTTTGCAAAGACACTCAGACGTCTGTGTGCACAGTGGACTACATGTACATACAAGAAGTAGGAAACCCTGAGACTGTGTGCGTGTGTGTGTGTGTGTCGATGAGAGTTTGTGTACCTCAGGGTCAGTAATCCCTTGGACACACTTTGGACACTCCCAGCAACTAGGCAGGTCTTTATTCACCACTCCTTCACCCTGAACCTGCAGAAACAGACATATTATTAGTGAAATGGATGAACTGAAGGAAGAAGAAGTAATGAATGAAAATGTATAAATAAACAACACTAGAATGTGTATACCTAGCTACAGAGCTTTTATCTAGATGGTGACAGAGAGGGCACTCATATTTAATATCTGTGTAATATGACCCATACATGCTGTATGTGCTACAGTATTAGAGGTGTGGAAATGTCTCGATTCTAAGATGCATCGTGAATGATTCTGCATCGATGCAGCCACGGATCATTATTAGGAAGCTGGTTTAATTTCAGTGTGTGTGTGTGTTTACTGCGTTTAGCCGTCATCTACTGAGCTGTTACACATTCCTGGGCCCTGTACTACGAAAGCGAGTTCCAACATACCAAGGGTATCTCTTTGCGGAAAACTTTTTTTTGCTCCATAGTGGGAATTTTTGAGGGCACACATAAATGTTACACTCGGAATTAGCAGTAAATATAGTGTACTGTGTAGTAAACCAGGAGCGTGTACCGTGAGGCAGGCAGGATGGACTATCTGCGCACAGTTAGAACATTCCATCAGAGTGAGGGAGGGGTCTCCGGTTTCCTCCTGGTTGGGCTCCTTGCAGATCTCACATACTGCAGACAGAGGAAGGCCCGGCTAGAGGAGATGGAGAGGAAAATTGTGAAACACATCCAACATATATAAATAAACAAACTATAAAAAGTGACCTACAGAGAGACACTGTCGGAGCACACAGGTCTGCTTGAGTTTCCCTGGTCCTCCAAACTTCTTCATGTCTCTGCAGAAGTTACAGTCTCCACACTCTGGTCTCATACAAGCTTCACAGCGCTTACACCTGCAGAGAAGGAAATCATCACAGTAAATGGATGATCACTGAAGACAGCTGAATCATACACTTGCACAATTACATTATAAAAGGTTTCAAATGGTAGAACACTGGCTCCAAACAACTGGTGTTTGCTGGGCTTAATTGAGAAGGCCTACTGCAAACAACTGAAAACCAGTTAGTGTGACCAAAACAACATTCCAGCCAATCTTTATTTGACATGACAAAATGTGTTTCTCACACATGCTTCGTTACCTGACCCTGCGCCGTCTCAGCACTGACATGGAGGAGGCTGGTTTCTGTGGCCGTGGGATGATGGGAGTGGAGGAGAACTTAGGACGAGGAGGAGGTGGTGGTGGAGGAGGAGGCTGGTACCATGAGGGCTGGTGGAGAGGAGCAGACAAGTTAAGAGGGGGGGTAAGAAGAGGAAAAATAGAAGAAAAAAACAACTACAGTCACCAGCATTTGTTATGAACACTGGGTCCCAAATATTTACAATATTGTATAAATGATGAAGCGGCATTTTCATACCAGTATTGATTGAGAAATGTCATTTTTCATATGGTATTTGCTAATATACATGAGGGGACTCATGAGGAACAGTCAATTGAAACAAAATTATAAAACATATTTTAATTATGATCATTCTGAACAATTAGCAAACATTTGACAAATCAAGACTCGCATAAATAAACACTTCTTCCAAGTATTACAGTCAGGGCCACAAGTATTTGGACTGCGACACAATTTTTCTAATTTTGCCTCTTTACACGACTCCAGTGGATTTGAAACTAATCAGTCAATATGTGGTTGAAGTTTAGACTTTCAGCTTTAATTCAATAGATAAACCAAAAATATTACATGAATCGTTATGGAATTACGACCATTTTTATACAGACATCCAAAGTGGATGATCGCAGAATTCTTTCCTTGGTGAATAAAACCCCTTCATAACATCTACTGAAGTCAAGAACACTCTGGAGGATGTAGGCGTGCAATTGTAAAAGTCTACAATCAAGAGACCTTCATGAATCTAAATACAGAGGATTTACAACAAGGTGCAAACCACTGGTAACACTGAAGAACAGGAAGGCCGATGAGACTTTAACAGAAAACATCTGAAAAAGACCGACCAGTTTGGGAACAAGATTCTTTGGACAGATGAAACCAAGATGAACTTGTACCAGAATGATGGAAGAGAAAAGTGTGGAGAAGGAAAGGAACGGCTCATGATCCGAAGCATTCCACATCATCTGTCTCTTAATGCAACAAAACTGATTGGACGGCGCCTCACAGTGCAGATGGATTATGACCTAAAACATACTGTGAACACAACCCAAGAGCTTCTCAGGGCAAAGGAATGGAATATTCTTCAATGGCCAAGTCAGTCACCTGATCTCAACCCAAGTGAGCAGCTTTTCACTTACTGAAGATGAAACTGAAGGCAGAAAGACCCACAAACAGCAGCAGCTGAAGGAGGCTGCAGTAAAAGGTCTGGCAAAGCATCTCAAAGGAGGACTCACCGTTTGGTGATGTCTATGGAGCCAGACTTCAGGCAGTCATTGACTGCAAAGGATTGTCCTCCAAGTATTACAAATAATGATTATTTTCACAATTATGTTAGTTTGTCCAATTACTTTTGAGCCTCTGAAAATGTGGGGGACTGTCTAAAAATGGCTGTAATTCCTAAACGGTTATTGTGATATTTTTGTTTTATCCATTGAATTAAAGCTGAAAGTCTTCACTTCAACCACATATTGACTGATTAGTTTAAAATCCACTGGAGTCGTGTAAAGAGGCAAAATTAGAAAAATTGTGTCACAGTCCAAATACTTATGAACCTGACTGTAATTTAAACCCTGAGAAATAGAGACTTATTTATTACCATTATTTATTTATTACCATTATTCTGTAAAGATAGTCAGTCATCCAGCACAAATGTGCTGTGTGTCTAAAAGTGAAGACTGCTTACTCTCTTTGGCCACTTGACAATGGGTTTTCCTGTGTAGGACAGTTTGGGATTGTCATTGGCATGTTCCTTCAGTAGAGCCTGCAGGGCAGAAGAGACAAAAGTGGTGGGAGAGAAAGCATTGGACAGGACAAAAAAACACTGTCAACAGGACAGCATTAATATCAGTAGTTTCAGTTTTTATTCATCCCACCAGCAAAATAACTGATGCACGCAAAGACCAGTCATACCTTGATGTGTGTGATGAGTGCCGGGGCGTTGTGTATGCCTGCTGGGACACACTTCTTGTTGGTGGGCAGAGCCTCCAGTTTACCCAGCAGGTTCCACATTCCCTCCAGCTCAAGGGGAGTCAAATAAACTTTTACTGCAGGCTTGTCAGACTGCTGCTCTGAGGCCTCTTCTTCACTGTCACCCTCCTCCTCCTCCTCCTTCACCATCACCTGCTCACTGGCTGCATCTGAGCCAGACGGCTTCTTCAGACCTGACAGAAGGAATGAGACACACACATTCTATTTGCAACCCATCTACACAGAAAAACCCCTTCATGAAAACTCTTCATACGTACATCTACCCCTCCTGTTTGCCTGTGTTCATACCAATGCCCAGCGTGTGCTTCTGAAATTCTGGTGTGAGGTAGGAGGTCTTTGTCATGCTGAAGACGTAGCGCTCCAACACATACCAGCACATCTCGTAGTAGAAGGGGTAACGGAACTTCAAAGGAACCTGCGGTTGAGGTGAAAGAGGCACTTTACCAATACGCAATACGCCACACGCCACTTCCTGTCATTTACACCTTACAAGATAGCTTGTTTTCCCTACCCGCGTTCTGTCTTCTATATTACAGATGTTAAGTTGCATGGGGATGTTGAAGCTGTGCAGGAAGTTTCCCCCAAACACCATAGAGTCCGTAGGGGTGTAGACTGCATGAATCCAACCTGAGTATAATAATACATTTTATTTATAGAGCGCTTTTCAAGATACTCAAAGACACTTTACAAACAAAATCATCATGAAAAGCTATACACTAAAAACATAGAACACACAACATTCGTCACACATTAAAAGCAGTTCAAAAAAGGCGAGTTGTGATTTGAACATGGAAAGATCAGTGCAGTCTCGGATGCGTTTGGGGAGAGAGTTCCAGAGGGAGGGGGCAGCTATGGAGAAGGCTCTGTCGCCCCATGTCTGGTGCTTGGTCCTGAGTGGA
The DNA here is from genome assembly GCA_032191485.1 of Leptoclinus maculatus. NCBI lineage: Eukaryota > Metazoa > Chordata > Actinopteri > Perciformes > Stichaeidae > Leptoclinus > Leptoclinus maculatus. The sequence goes on from JAVDOI010000009.1 coordinate 19,104,946, forward strand.
AGAGACAGGAGGTTGGCATCAGAGGAGCGGAGCCGACGGGATGGAGTGTGGTGGTGGAGCAGGTCGGTGAGGTGGGAGGGGGCCTGATTGCGGAGGGCTTTATGAGTGAGGAGATGGACTTTGTATTGGATCCGTTGTGGGACGGGGAGCCAGTGGAGATTCTGGGGAACTGGGGTGATGTGATCACGGGAGCGGGTGAGCAGGCGAGCAGCAGAGTTCTGGATGTACTGGAGTTTATTCAGGATTTTGGATGATGTGCCATAAAGAATGCTGTTGCAGTAGTCGATTCTGGAAGTGATGAAGGCGTGGATCAATGTTTCAGCAGCAGATAAGGAGAGTGATGGGCGTGGACGGGCGATGTTTTTTAAGTGGAAAAAGGCAGTTCTGGTGATTTGTTTGACGTGGTGTTCAAAGGAGAGGTTGCTGTCAAACATGACTCCGAGGTTGCGGATGTGTGGGGAGGGAGACAGAGTGGAGTTGTCGATGGTGAGGCAGAAGTTGTGACTGGTTTTAGTGATGACCGATGATGATCACGTCAGATTTATCACAGTCGAGTTTGAGGAAGTTGGTTTGCATCCATGATTTAATGTCAGTGAGGCAGTTCGTCAGAGTGGAGTGAGTAGCAGTGGTAATGGCTTTTGTGGAAATGTAGAGCTGGGCATCATCGGCATAGCAGTGGAAGTGGAGACCATGTTGACGTATGATATTGCCAAGAGGGAGCAGGTACAGGATGAACAGAAGAGGACCAAGCACCGAACCCTGGGGGACGCCTTGAGACAGAGGAGCAGTGGAGGAGGTGCAGTTGTTGATACTTATGAACTGTTGTCTGTAAGATATGATTTAAGCCAGGAGAGAGCAGTTCCGGTGATATTGAGGGAGAATTCGAGGCGGGAGAGAAGGATGTTGTGGTTGATGGTGTGGAAAGCTGCAGTGAGGTCGAGGAGGATGAGAATATTAAGGTGACCAGCGTCTGAGGAGAGGAGGAGGTCGTTGGTGACTTTGAGGAGGGCTTTGAGTTGCGCAGCGGCAATGCGTTCCAGTATTTTTGACAGGAAGGGAAGATTGGAGATGGGCTGGAAGTTGCTCATGGTGTCAGGGTCAAGTCCAGGTTTGTTGAGGATGGGGGTGACAGCAGCCAGTTTAAGTGTGTCGGGGACTGAACCGGAGCTGAGGGAGGAGTTAATGATTACTGTGATGAGTGGTGAGATGGCTGGGAGACGGTCCTTGACCAGATTAGATGGGATGGGATCCAGGATCCAGGTAGAGCTTCTCATTCCTATTGTGAAGGTAGACCGCTCCATTGGGGACACGGGGGAGAACTGAGAAAGGGGCTGAGGGGTGGAGGAGGGGAGATTGAAAGGGCGGGGGAGGTGTTCAGGTTGCTATAAATGGTGTCAATTTTAGTTTGGAAAAATGAAAGGAAAGAGTTGCATTTGTTCACTGTGAAGGATTCTTATGTGTGGTCCCTGGGTTTGAGAAGCTTGTTTATTGTGGAGAAGAGAGCCTTTGGGTTAGAGGAGCCAGAGCGTATGAGGTGTGAGTAGTAGGTGGACCGGGCTGAGATGAGAGCGTCTTTGTGTTGATGAAGGTAGTCAGAGTGGGCTTGGAGATGGACTGTTAAACCTGATTTCTTGCAGAGTCTTTCAAGCTGGCGCTTACAGGATTTCATATGGTGGAGTTCGGGAGTATACCAGGGAGCCGAGTGTGTGAATGAGACGGTTTTGGTTTTAATGGGAGTCAGATGATCAAGACAGGAGGAGAGTGTGTTATTGTAGTAGTTTACAAAATCGGAGGGATTATCAGACAGCGGGGGAGGGGAGGCAGACATGGTACTGGCAAGAGAGGCTGAAAGAGTTGTGGGGGAGATAGATTTAAGATTTCTGAAGGATATGTTGCACTTGGCTTTTGGGATGGGGATAGCGATGTCAATGTCCATGGTGATAGCCAGGTGGTCAAAGATGTTGAGGTTGAGGCTGGAGAGTTGAGGTATTGTGAGACCAGTGGAGCAGACCAGATCCAGGATGTGACCTCGGCTATGAGTGGGGAAGTTGATATGTTGTGTGAAGTTGTTGAAGCATTGTAGCAGTTCCAGGAATTCTGTGGCAGATTTACAGTCAGTGTCATCAATGTGTATGTTAAAATCACCTAGGAGGAGAACAGAAGGTGAGATGGCACATAGCTGGGTCAGAAATCAGAAAAGTCAGAGAGAAAGGAGGAGTTTGGCTTGGGGGGGGGCGGCGGCAGATAACAGCAGTTACCAAAGGAGTGGGACCAGAGAGTTTGAAGGCAGGAATGGCAATGGTGGTTGTTTTAATGTCCTTCTGTAAACAGCAGCAACACCACATCCCCAGTATAACACACAATAATATTCTATTTTTGTCACTAAATCGCTAAACAATATAGTGAGTGAATTAAAAGTATACCTGAAGGTATGATGAAGGTACAGCCCTGCTTCAGCTCAATCCTCTGGCAGTCAGATGCTCTGTCTCCAAGAAAAATGTCTCCCTGTTTCCCCGACAGCACCCAGTTCTCATACAGCTCCAGGTTCTGAGGGGTGGGGGGGATCAGCCAGAACACCTGAAAACACACAATTGCAATTCAAACCACACCATATGTAAACATGTGAGGTCACTTTCTAGTTGTTTATTGAGTAAAACAGAAATTATATAAGTCCTATTGGGGACTTTAAAATGTATTCAACATAATTAGTTCGACAACACATCAGAAGATCATTGATGTTTTTAGTTATAAATCCACCCTTTTAATGACCCTGAATCAGAAACTATGAGGCCATTGGCTGAACCCCCTCTGGCCCCACCTTGCCTCCTCGGAGTATGTGGTACCACACAGAGGTCCCTCCAAAGTCAATGTGAAAGTCTGTGTAGCAGCCCTCGACACTCATCAGACAGTATCTGCAGAGACACGCAAACATCGTCAATGTTTATATTCACACGTCAATTCAATTTATTTTATCTAACTAATTTTTGCTCTCTTAAAGACTTGACTTGAACATGGGGGACTTACTTTTGAACTTTGGGGTATTGCATGTCAGTGATGGAGTTGGTTGAGTCTCTCTGTCTCTCTTTCAGGTGACGAGGCCACATGTTGTCCACCCAGTCTATTAGATCTACCTACAGACACAAATACAAGACAGACATACAGACTCTTCATTTACTGCAACTCTGAGGAAACAGACAACATACTACCATTTTGAGAGTTTCACTGTAGCTGCTGAAATGCTTTTGTTTGCATGGGATTTGTATAATACACACAAACATGAGCCTGTCGTTAAGTGTGTGTACGTACCGTGGCAGGTCTCTGGACCAGGTTCTCCAGCTTAGTGTGGCTGAACTCCAGGCTGATGACATTATAGAGCTTCTCTCTCTGAGACGGAGGCGTCTCGTAGTAACGTGTCCACTGGGCCATGGACATCTCTGTCCCCTTCTGAGTGCTCACGTCCATCACATCTATCATACGTCTGCTGCCTGAGCAGGGTTTTTTGGCAATTGTTAGTCACAGCATGACAAAAGAAATATGGTCAAAACAGCAGCTGAATACAGGATACAGTTGCAAGACCAATTAAATACCTAAAGTAAACAACTATTTTTGTGTAAAATTAAAAATTCCTAGTTAAAAAAGGTGGACATGAGGTAGTACACATTGGAATTACAGGTATTTTAGCCTAATTAATATTTTTTTCTTTTAAATAAACATTTGTGTGGTATTTTTCTTGCCTTACTTTTAAGTGGGGCACATGTGTTAATTAAAAGGCAGAATAAGTAGGATTTCCCTAAATGACGTACAGAAGACTCGCGCTAAATATTCCCTCTCAATAATCACTATGTCCTTATGCATCTGCAGAGACCCTGCCCTCTGCCTAGATCTTGCCGTGTTTAGGACGTAGCAACCAGGTGCCAGGTCGTAAGCACGCAACCGAGAGGAGGCTACAAAAGATGGTAAATGGACTGTACTTGTATAGCGCTTTTCTAGTCTTTCCGACCACTCAAAGCGCTTTCACACTACTTGTAATCATTTACCCATTCACACACTGATGGCAGGGGCTAAGTGACACCTGCCTATCAGATTCCATCACATTCACACACCGTAGGCACAGCTACGGGAGCAATTTTGGTGTTAAGTGTCTTGCTCAAGGACACATCGACATGCGACTAGCGGAGCCGGGGATCGAACCGCCGATCCTCTGATTGAAGGATGACCCTGCTTTCCACTAAGCTGTGGAAAACAGTCGCCCCTGTGTGTAAAAGAGGCATACACAGCAGCGGAAAAAAAATAATCAAAACGCAAAGCAGACAGAGCTCGTTCCAACAAGAGAGTGAATCTGGGGTTGGCTTTCCCCACTGGCGAGCACCCTCACCACGGCCAGATGTTTAGCTTGGTGTCTGGGCTTAGTTAGGTCATTGTGTGTTATTACCTTGTTTGTGTTTTGCTTAAGTCACTGGATTGTTATAAAGTGTTGTTGTGTATATGCTCGCGGACGGCCGAGTCCCGTTATACTGTGTATTTCATACTGCTACAACCGTGTTGAGATGGATCAGTCACCGCTAGTGAAGCCGGTAGTTGTTATTTTATCTGTTCAAAGATCAGAACCGCGGCTAGGCAAAGTTAACTTTGCTAGTCGGGTCTCTGTCTGATATAGTAACAATCTCCGTATTTTAGCGGTGAGGATCTGCTTTGTTTTGGAGGATTTGTTGTTTGCTTTCACTCTTCTACTAACCCACCCACACACACACATATATATAGCGTTAGCTACATGTATATATGGGTTGAGCTAACTACCTCAGACACGTGTAGATATCTAGATAATCTCTATTGTCTCTCGCCATTTTGTGGTCTCGCGAGACTTGGGGTACTTCTCAAGTCTCTTAATTGCATCCCCGTTTCCCTCACTTGGGTCCTTTCCTTGCGTCTTAGTCCCTCCCACCAGGGATGCATGGAGGAAACCATGCGAGGAGAGAGGAACGAGGAAATATGTTTTAAGAGACATGAGACGTCCTTTCCTCAGTTGCGTCACGTGAAGCGACGTCTGTTTCTGATGACGGAGGATCAGCTGATCACAGCTGATCAGCTGTCAGTCGGCTTTAACAGCTGGAGAGACTTTTGATGAGTTTGTGTCTGTTCACATGATCACTGTACTCAATAATAGTAACTAATAATACTAATAACTCTGCGTTTCGTAGCGTGGATCCGTTGCACCCCTACTAATAACTCAAACACGCTCCTTTTCGTTCCCAACACTGCTCACATGGATGTTAATATTCAATGACATGTTGACAGGAAACACAGTTGTTGCCAGGAAGACTTGTAGCTGCATCAATTAATTGATTAAGGATGAAAGAAATCTTACCAACAAACATCTTGACGTCATTGACACTGAAGTCAGGATCAGGCATCCTACAAAACAACATGAGGTTACTCAACATATGTTAACAAAAGACTTGATAAAAAAAGAATAAAGTAAAGTAGATGTAGATGGGGAGAATAAAAGAAGGAAGAGAAAAAGAAAGCGGGTACCTACTTGATTCCCAGTCCATCAGGCTTCTCAAAGATAATTGGGTCCCTCAGGCCGCCTCTCTGGATGAACTCACATGTTAAGTCTAGGAAATAAAAAAAAAATAAAAAATCACAACAAAATGTCAAGAGAAATATTTAAAAGCCGTTTCATCCGGTTTATTTTGAGTTTTCTATCATTCACTGCTGCTCATTTCCTTTTTCAAGATTCCTGATTCCTGGCTGACAGTGGTGGTTGCGACAGACCACCCGACATGATAAAACTGTTACGGTGACCTGTTTGTCAGCCTTCAGAAGGCAAGATGCAGTGACGTCAAACAGTCTTAAAGTAGATTTAAGATTGTCATTTAAATAAATATCTGTTTATACACTATCCATCACCTAAGGAGGCAACACAATGCTGATTGAGCCTCTGGCCCACTGATGAAAGTATTGCAATATTTGTATTTTTGCAGTATTACGAATTGGATATCTGTGGCAACAGTGCCGGGAAGAAATGCTGTATCGAGTTACTGCTAATGCAAACTGAACATTTCCGACTGCTGCAGCTTCACATTTAAAGCAGATAACTGGCGAACCATGTGATGACTGTTATTATGAAGTAGTCACAGGAAATGCAACGTGTTTGTCAGTGAGCTTGACACTGACTGCTCAGCAAAAATTGCTTTACAATATATGAAGGAATCAGAATGCATGAAACAGTTGTAGAATGTAAACAATTTTTATTGTGCAAACTGAAATGTAGTAAAAACAGAACTTAAAAATGAATAGATATGCCAACAACCTGAACATGGCTTCCTTTTCAAAACAAAATATTTTAAGATAGTTGTATAAACACTATAAACTGACCTAAAATACTCAAAGTATTTAAGTATTCAAAGAGATATTTCTCAAACGCAGTGGTGGGCCGTCAGGGCCAGCAAGGCATTCTATGAAGGCAAATCAATGTCAAAATCCGAGAGCGCAAATGAGATCCATGCGAGTATTTTACTTTGGCGAGCGCTTTTACATCATTCCGCGAGCAAAAGTCGCTCGCGAAGCTTAAACCTGCTCGCTCGTGAAACTTTACCCTGCTCGCTCGCGAGTCTTTTACATGCTCGCTCTCGAGTAGATTTTTTTTTGACAGTAAGTGGGCGGACCCAGTCTCCCTTGTATCTCTACATCTAATTGGTTACAATCCTCGTCTTCTTACGGGGTTAGGGTCGGACATTTGATTCTGTTTGAGGTTTTGTTTTCTTTTACAAAGCAATTATGGTCTGGAGAAATGGGGATTGCGTTAGCCCCGTTTGAATCAGTAGGGAACAGCTAAACGCTGCAGGGACCGTTTGTAGCGTGAGTGCTGCTGTTGGATTTCCTGCTAAACTAGTTTAGCAGAACACACGCGCCGTACCAGAGTACAATGTTGTGGTTCCGGGGTGGGCGTGTCAGACAGCATGTTGGCAGGTTGAGCGCAGTGGCTCGACCGAAAACATTATATTTTCCACAATTTAAGCTTCTGCATTTTCCAAATGCACTAGTATTATTAAGCCTCGTACCGAACGGTTTAATACGAATACGTGTATTGTTACACCCCTAGAAACAAATAATAACCGTAGCTATGGCGTCATAATGAAGTTATTAGGAGGTGGTTCAACTGTAGTAGGACAGCACTGAAGGCCCAGGTATAAAATGCACGGCCCGCCACTGCCCTAACGTTCTATTTGCACAAATAAGAAACAAGCCTAATATATTCACATTATCCTTCAAGCCAAGGTATTAAAATGGCTGTTGCTCAGTTACAATTCCCTTGGTTCTCCATGTAACAAATAAAACATTCCAAATTTTAATTTGCATTAATATTAGAAAAGTGGGCGACTGTACGTAGCTTCGCTTCCAGCTTGCTTCGGTGTTGTTCGTATAATGTTGGGATAGCAGTTTAGCTGAAGTATTTTCGCCCCGGTAAGACGTACCTTGAATCCAGTGTTTTAATCATTGCTCCGAGTCTTTCTCGACTGTCTGTAGCGGGACTATGTCCTTGCAGAGCTGGATCGTTATTGCGTTTGTAATGTCGCTCCGCCGCTTGCTTTTCTTGTCATATGCAGTGCCTCGAGCAAATGCCTTTTGAAGCGATGTCTGACCCTTTGGCTTCACTGTTTCACTCGCGCTAACGTTACTGGTTGACGGCCTCGAATCCGACGACCGTAATCACACTCTTGGTATTCCAACACATGTTTTCTGCTGAGGTGATGGAGTAAGTTGCTCGTGTTACCACCAGAGGCAACAACAGTAGCTCGACAAACTTTGCAATATATAGTATTTTGGTCTACGTCGGATTTTTGAAAACCAAAACACTTCCAAACAGCAGACACAGCTCCTCTGTTGGGCACAGACTCTATCGGTGCATCTCCGGTCTGTCTTTGTTCATCCTGCATCGCTCTTTTCTGTTCTTTAATGTAACGTTACTGTGGCGACGGAGCCTCTCCCAGCTGTTAACAGACTGTTGTGCTAGCGGGCTAGCTAGCGAGCTGTACCCAGCATGCCGTTCGGCAGTGTAACTTTATAAATGTACAATTATTAGTGTTACAAATTGTTTATGAGTCACAAACTGTTGTGTCGTGGTGTTTTGCCCTGTTAAAGAGAGTTAGTTGTGGGTTATTAATTGTTGTGTTATAAAGTTATAACCATTATGGGTCCCTCTCAATACACTCTACACAACTAGCTCCGACCGTAGCGCTCTTCGAACAATATATTTTGCTGCCTGTTGAAGAGTTACAGCAGTCGTTTCGGCTATGCACCGGTATGGCGGTGTATGAAAAATTAATATCATACGGGAAATTAAAACCGGTACCGCCCAGCACTACTGCAATCTTTCTTCTATGACAGCGTTGAGTTTGTAGTGGATCAATATGGCAGGGAGTAAACAGAACAGGCCTGGATGCTGCTGCTGGATACCCAGCACTACTGTATGTGACTTAACCAACTATAGTTACTGTGATCTGAACAAAAAACAGCAGGTCTGGGGGCAAATTAATGCTGCACTTGAGATTTCAAGTGACTTGTTTTCATAAATTTAAACTAACCTACAATGCATTTTTTGGGAGCGAAAAGCTCACACTTTGTGTTAAGCTAACTGTCCAACCAACAGAAAAGGCAGTTGGATGAGCCTCACGTTTTCCACCTGCAAAACGTGCTCTGTCTGAGTCGGGTCTACTGGAACAGTCAGGAGTAATTACAGGCGACAGGCTGCACACTCCCAACTTCTCAGCGAGGTAACCAACATATTTTAACTTTCGCTGTTTGCAGACCCAGACTTTTGCAGCACAAAATCGGATCACGGTTGCTAACAATCATTGCCCGACTTCTTTATTAAAACAAAATTAGTTTGTTTTGCTTCCCCCAGTATTCTGGGACATGTGGTAATTAAACCGCATTTGCTGTTACCACCAGTGAATAGAGTGTCAAACCAGACTGAAATCTTGAAGGGGAACTACGCCCATTTTCAAAATGTATTCGTTATTCCTATGGTCTAAGACGATTAAAAAACATTAGTAACCATGAAAATACAAAAAAACTAGAGTACTGAAACTAAAATTTGTGATGTCATCAAGCAAAAAGTGTGGGACTGCTCCATAGACAATGAATTGAGAGAGATGTTTTAGAGGACATTGAAAGATCCCAGGGGAATGTTCTGAGTTAAGGGAACAATTTCTGTTTCATTACCAAGAACACTTCAATAAAAAAAATTTAAATAGAAAGCGAAAGAGAGAGAACTGTGCTCGCCTACCTCTTCCCTCCATGCGCATGATCCGGTTAGAGCTGAACCTCTGACTGTGGACTTTTTCCTCCAGGTCAAACATTCTCCTTCCATCAATCTCCTCATCGGAGATGCCGTCGTCGTGGTAACGTCGCCGGGTACCGGCCCGCTAGGGGGATGGAAGGAAGGGAGGATGGGTAAAAAATATAATAATTAGGCACAGGTGACAGAGAAAGGACAATTAGTCGAAGGAAGAGACAACCGAACCAGTACTGGAACCATCAAATGAAACCGTGTTCTATTCCCTAAACAACAGATTTGACAACAAACTACAGTCCATAAAATGAAATTAAAACTCTACCAAGAGTTGCTCAAAACATTGCTCAAAACATTAAGACAGCAATTATTTCTTAATAGTCACCCCATAAACACTGAAAAGCAGGAACTCAACTACGACAAAGAAAATCCAGTTGAAAATAGTCTCAGTTGAGACCAAACCAGGACACACAGATGGATGGAAGCACCCATCAGGTACAAGTAGTGACTTATTTTACATTAAAAAGGTGCTCCTCTTCAACCAGAATAACCACATTTCTTAACATTGCTTTCAAACAGTGGTTCTATTTATTAAAGTGAAAATACTGGTTTGGGTGGTCCCAGGTCATGACCGGTGACACAAGGATAATCCCAGGCTGAGCCCCCCACCCTCCTGTACTCTATAATCTCTTCAACCTCTTCACTGGTGTCTACATTCAACCATGCAATCATGTTGGGTTAATACAGTGCACTGGTGGCATATAAACCCCTGTGAACTTCAGAGACAGCTTGGATTCATTTCAACTGCCATGATGCATTGAGAAACCAGGTCTCATCAAATGTTAAATGATCAAGTTTAAATAATGCCAAACACCAAAAGTGGTTTAGGGAATGAATATATTTTACATGCATTGTCTACAGGGGCCAAGAGGCAAGACTTCAGATTTAAACATTATGTAACTAGACTAAACGTTGTATATTAAATGTAATACATTTCAGACATTTTTGAGGAAGCTAAATGCTTTTTAATACTTTAATAATAATAATAATACTTTAATTTTATATAGCGCTTTTCTAGATACCCAAAGACGCTTTACATAGGGCAGAGACAAAAAAAAAAAAGAAAACTGGAGAATGGGTCATGTAGTGGAGGGTAGGGTGCAGGGGTTAGCAGGTGAAGGCGAGTTTGAAGAGGTGGGTTTTGAGGGCTTGTTTGAATGATGATAGGGAGGGAGCCTCACGGATGTGGATGGGGAGGGAGTTCCAGAGAGGGGGTGCAGCAGCTGAGAAGGCCCTGTCACCCCAGGTCCGGTGGATATCTGCAGATATCTTCTCTCCTGATGATGTCATTGTTCACCTGGTACCACTCAAAGCTAAGACACATTTTTAAATGGTTTCTCCCACTGATGGATATCATTACCTACAGCTGTTAAAAACTGCCAACAAACAGATCAGGTAAGCTGGTGAAGAGATAATACCTCGATATAAAGGAGAAACCTGAAAGACAGTTTTCCAGAATGTTAAATACATTTCCAACTAAACCTCAGCTGTTCAGTATGTGTCACTGCAAAACACAGCAAGCAATTACCAGTTTTATTACGTATCTGTACAAGTTACAGAAACACTACATCACTGAATTTTTAAATATGTCATGTAACTAAATTATACTGAATGGAGCATCTCAGGCCATTTCTTCATCTGTCATCCAATCAGTGTGAAGCCATTACACTGGTACACACACACACATCACCTGCCAACCATGTTAGCTGATTGGACAAGGGCCGAACTAAAAAGTCAGAGTACACGTCAAATAATATTTCTCCCTAAAGCATACTCTGCTTTATGTCTATTTGACTCCAAATGGAGCATCATTTACTAAATTAACATCATGCTGTATTGAAGAAGACTTGAAACTAGAGATTGAGACCATAAACCCATGTTTACTGAGGTAATAAATCAAAGAGAGAAGTAGAGTCCTCTTCTCATAGACTTCTCGTAGTAACGAGAGGAGTCGCCCCCTGATGGCCTCATAGAGAGAAAATGCAAGTTTAAGGCACCAGGTATTCAAGAGAACTACTAGTCACCACAAGTCATAAGTGCATCTCCTTTTTTAAACAAGCATCTAAAAGCATAAACCAGAGCAAAAGTACAGTGCAGAAATAATCTAATACGAATACTTTTTTCAGACAGGAGGTTGCCGCTTGGAGCGAACCAGTGGGGCACGCTCACATGCACGAAAATGCATTGAAAGCACGTACAGCTGCCCAGTTACGTCTGAGAGCGACTTCATTCTCTGCTCAGGCAGACATTACTCCACTTTATCTTTACATATCAAAGAGTTGCAATATTAATGTTCATTATGTTAAAATTTGTTCCTTTCAAATATTTTTGTTTTGGAATTTCAACCAACAATTTTACAAAAATAAACTTGTTACTACTCTGGTGGACAAACAGAACATATATTTAGCATTTCAGTACTTCAATTTCTTGTCATTTATCGGCCAACAAACATGTTTACACAAACATGATGAACACAATGGGAGACATTTTTTAAAGCCATTTCCTTCTGGCTAGACACTGACAGCATGTACATAAAAATCCCAATTTAACAATAAAACCAAAGACATTAGGCAAGGATCTGAACTTTTTATACCAGACCGTATCATTGTTTTTAGAGCTGCCATGTCTAACTAATATACCAATCTATAGAAAACATGAAAGCAAACACACAGCACCCATTTATTGTATGCGACATTATATTAGATGGTAAATTAACAAATGAAAGCTGTGTTCATAAGGGAGAAAATAAGTACCAATGTAACCAAATATATTTTAAACTTACCAGCCTTTTGCTGTACCTTGGCTTGGACTCATCCATTATCACTGGTAAACCGACCTCTGCCACCAAACGCAGGTCGGTTAACGGTATTTAACGACGCATAGTACTACGGTAGCGCCTTGATTTACACTGGACTGTATTCCAGCGGACAGTAAACAAGCGGCTACAACGCGTGTTTACAGTAGTAGCTTTACTCGTTAACTTTGCTTAAGTTATAACAAGAGTTGAGTCTCAGTCTTCTGACTGGCTAATTGAGATGACAATAAGCAACGTTATCTGTGGTCTTTGAAACGCTCTTAAACTCACTAACTCATCGTTCCGTGAGTTCACACAGGTTCGGTGGGAAGCTTAACCTGGAGCCCGACTCATCTAAAGAGGCCAATTACTGCACTACACTGAATGGAAGTGAACTTTTTTCATAAAATTATCATGATCATAATCATAAAAGTAAAACTGTCTAAATACTCGAGCTTTGTTTCTTGCCTTCACCATGAGTCGTGTCCAGCTAACGTTACCTTTTAGGAACGCGTCCTGCGTGTATCGATAGGAAACTCAACATGAGCCGAAGTCGTATTAAATAGCAGGATACAGATATTTACAATGCCCACAGTTAAATGAAGTACATGGTTGCTGTTGTTATTCCTAGCATGGTATAAAGTTAATACGGTTTCTGAACAGCCGCCATTTTCCATCCCATCACAAAACATCGCCATATCCCGCCCACAACAGTACATTGGGCCAATCACAGCTATCCCGGCGAGGCATTCATTGGACTACAGCAGTGTCACTCACGCAAATTATTTGTAAACTTTGATTGGACAAGTATAACCAATAGACATGAAGTAGCTTGCAAACAGCCAATAACAGCGCAAACGGCCTCACATTTCATTGGTTAATATATCCCAATAGCGTTACTGACTGGACAAACCCACAATCCGTCAAGAGAAGAAGCCAATCACGCGATGATACAAACGCACTGACCACCAACCCATTATCCAATATCACTCATAAATGACGAGAATTGCCTTACAAATAATGCGTTTGACAATGCTTACCCCCATATCCACACAGGTCCGTCAATTTACAAACGCCTCCAGTAATCTGAGATGTGCGACGTCTTCTGTGTCCGGTGTTTTAGCTCCCAAAGGCTCGCATCGGAGAGACACGTTTTGTGGCGTTCACCTCAAAGAGGAAGTGCTTGCAGGTCCATACATGGAAGTGTACTTTACAAACGCCATCAACGATTGGCTAAAAAATGTTGCATCGCTTTTTGTGATTGGTGGCAGTGACTTGTCTGTCAAACGCGTCCAGCTTTGGTACGGCGAGCGAGGGGAACATGCCAAATGCGCAATACGATTGTAACACAATGTAAATAATCAGTTATACGCAAAATTAATAACAATTTTATTTTATTATTAGTCAACAGTGGACACAACTACAAAAAAACAATAGAACAATTATCTCATAAATTGCTACAAACTGACGGGGCTAAAATAATGCAAGCAAGAAAGGAAGCACGCACAAAATCACGTAACGAGCTAATAATAATAAAGGTGAACAGAATGGCTGATGTGTCAACTGAACCATGGCTAACTATTAGTCATTCCTAATGTCCTACCTGTCCCCTTGTATCCACATTTGAGACAATGGAATATTACTTTTAAGTAGTATTCGATTTAACTGTCAAGGTTACTTTTGTGAGAAATACATTTAGCCTTCTTTGAACCTGGCTATGGAAGTGGGGTCCCCCTGCTGTCATGTGGACATCCACAACTGGTGACCCTGAATTCAAGTCAGAAAACATATTTACAGGTAAAATAAATAACCCAGGTTATAAGTGGAAAGTCCAAGTTACCCAGATGTCATGTTATCTTATTGTTGGGATATACATTTTATCCATTTCATTTTGACGCACAAATGAACGCCTCTAGTATCAAAGTCTTCTTTGTACATTTTGGATGTCAGAGAGAGGGGCACTTGATGGCAGCATGAGCCAGTGAAGAAAGAGGTAGACATACAGTGTGACATCCACAGGAATTTTTTGGCAGGTGCTCCTGTTGTAGCTTGACACTTAGACAAGTACAAGAAAACACCACTGCTTGTATCGCTCCAAAAAATATTTCCTCACAATATCTCAACAAAAGTGACATTTTCTTTTGCTGATCTCTGCATGAGCCAGTGACCAAATCTAGTCTCAAATCGCAAAAAGATCAAATTCATGGATAAAGAGTAGGCGTACATTACAAGAGTGCAGTGTATCCGACTGCATATGTGGATCTAAAGCAAAAAGAAAAGATGCAAATGGCCAAAACCAACCAGAGTAAAACCATGGCATGGAACAAGAACAACCATGGGTCTTTAAAAAAGAGGGGGAAACATACATACACATAATTTAAAGTTAAAATTAAAGCAGTCTTTGAAATACATATACAAACAAAGACATGAAGCAGTAAAACACCTCCAAGGCAGTGTCAGTGTAATCAAATAAAGCAGGGCTGTATTTATTCCCATTTCTAACCCAACACCTTCAGAAATTCCTCCTATTTTCAGATCATAGAGCGTCAACCATCAATCATCTTTGAATCAGTTCAACATCAAAACTCCAATATATGAATTCTTTAAAAGGAAAGTGACAATCCTCCTTCATTGAATTGAAAATTAAAATTGAATGAAATTGAATAAAAGCCCACTGTGGAGTCATAGCAGCTGCGGGTATCATTAGATACAGTCGATATCATAAGCACAGTAGTATGGTTTCCAAACAAATAACAGAAATGTCCAAAAGAATAACAGCGGCCTCAATACTTATGTTTGCTGGTCTTGGCATTACTGAGGGAAACAATAGTTTCTGGTGTTTCCTGCTAACTGCATGTTTCGTATTCCGTTTTTGTGATGATGGTAATGTTCTGGATGTTTCTGGATAATTCTGGACTGCAGACACACCCAGACAGCCTGTTGGGTGTCTGGGTATTGGACCCAGTTATCTTGCAGGTGTTTAACCTGAGAACCTGAAGACTGCTGCTGCACTGCACAGTAGGTATGAATGGTCCATAGGGTAAGCAAGTCGGTAGTTATTTGTTCTTAAATAAATGTATATTTATTACTTTTTCCACTCGTCTTGTCTCCCTTTTGTTACAGCCTTGGGGCCGGGTTGTAACATATGGGACAGATCAATTCAATCTAAATGAACTTGAGTCCTATTAAGGTTTCTTCTTAGGCCAGAGTTCCATTCAGATTATCTTTAATTTAATGAATTAAATACCATGAGCACCATGAGAAGGTTAAGAAAGTTGTCATAACAGATCCAGAAACAACTGAGACTAAATGCAAATATTTGCAGCCTTTATTTCTATTGTGAATTAGTTGAAATTACAGTAAGCTGAGCCCAGGTTCTATATTGTGACCATCTGACAGCAATGCTGCTCTGCCTCATCCTCCTATACTGTGTGGACTCAGCTGGTGGGTTGCCTCATTCTGGTGTTCTAGTTGAAGAAGCTGAAGACAAACGCACCCAGTATCAAGGCCAAGATCACACAGCAGCAGAAGATCATCATTTGTTTCTGGAGAACAGGAGAGTAGAGGATAGAGACAGAGAGGAAGATAGTGTTACATTAACTATTTAGGTCATTTCATTCCAACTTTGTGTATAGAATCTAAAATCTAAAATGAATATGCTTGACCAAAGTTGGTTTCCTGAGAAAGACCCATCATCGACAATGGTCAAGAGACATGTTTTTGAATGAAAAAACAAGGATGACAATGAAAACAAGGACTTCTTTATTAATGCCCCTAGTCAAGTGTGGAGATATTCATTCTACAAGAGACAACCAAAAAGCAAACAAAATTACCAATTTCAAAGTGGCCTCCAGAAGTAATTCTCATATCACAGGTAAACGCAACTCCTGGCTTTATGGTTAAATGGTAAATGGACTGTACTTGTATAACGCTTTTCTAGTCTGTCCGACCAGTCAAAGCGCTTTCACACTACTTGTCATCATTCACCCACACACTGATGGCAGGGGCTACCATGCCCACCATCATGACTAACATTCACACACAGGCACGGCTACGGGAGCAATTTTGGGGTTAAGTGTCAAGGACACATCGACATGCAACCAGCGGAGCCAGTGTATCACTCAGTGAATGCATGTTATATATTAAAATCTATCAGTTACGTGACTGTTACAACTTTAAAAAGGTCATTACATCAATGTTACCACTGAATCGGTCTCAACTTACCCTGCGCGCCTCTTGCTGAAATTTGGCTGCCTTTTTGGTGTCGGCCACTGCTCTCTCTACAAAGCCCACTGACTGGTCCATGTTGCCCTCAATTCTGTCAATCATGCCACCCTGGAAGAGGGCAGGTCAAGATGTAATAATGCCAGGGAAGAGAACAACTGTTTGTCATATTTACCATATGCATTTGAACAGCAAGAAAGTGCTCCAACTCCTTTGTTTTGTCTTTTGACTTATATGGGCATGTGTCGTGTTGTGTAGGTGGACATCTGCTGCTTGTGGTCACCTTTACCTGAATTTTATCAAACAGCTGGAACAAAAGTTCCTATCAAGTGGATTTGATATCAGCACCAGTATTCTACATGATTAATGATAGTGACTGGGAAAATTAAAGCTATTTTCAGCTCGACATTTTTCCTGAAAACTGCAAATACCACAACTTGTATTACGCTACTGTATGTAGTAGTGGATACACTTTATTTGCACATTTCCAAAAAATGGATGATAGGGCTTTCTTTTAGAAGAAGTAAGCAATCATCTCTTTATCTCAAATTTGGAAACCCATATAGTTACAAACTTGTGTAAAACAATAGCCCTAAAAAGACGGTATACTGTTAATGCAGCCCTGTTAATAATAGCTTTATTATAGGGAGAGAGTTGTCTTGAAATCTTTGTTCGAATTAGATTTTTCAGACCTTTGCAGTTTCAAAACTGTAAATTTGAATCTCCATAATGAGCCGTTGTTGGTGTGTGTGTGTGTGTGTGTGTGTGTGTGTGTGTACCTGATTCTCAACCAGCATGGCGATATCAACAAACATGTCATGGAGCTCTTTGATGCTGCTTTCCAGCCTCATGATGTCTTTGTGACGAGCCTCAATCTCATTCAGGGCCTGCTGGTTGATCTTAGAGTCCATGATCTGTGGAGGGAAGGGGTGTGTGGTGAAACAAACAGAGAAAATGAAGTCAGCGGAAGAATGAAAATACATTAAAAGGATAAATAAAAGATCAGAGGCAGATCCTCAGAGAACAAATTACTCTCATGGCAATGATACAGTCACTCACATACTTAAACACCGAAGGAAATATCTGGTCAAGATCAACAGGGGGCTGACTCAATAGAAGTAAGATTTGCACAGTAAATAATTCAAATGTCTTGTTTTGTCTCCGCCGGGCATAAGCCTGGGAGAAGAACATGTGTAGGTCCTGTGTGTGTGTGTGCAAGGACCTGTTTGCACATATTTTATTGACTGTTATATACCGTCATTCACTGCTGACTCCGGCCAGTAGGGGCCACAAGTGATTAACAACTGCTTCAGTTTGGGATATTGTTTCCATTCGGGATTAGGAAAAGTCAGTCCGGTAGTATTCCTGGTCTATTTTCTATCAACACTGATGCATATGATGGTGTCTCAATGGGGCAATGCTAAGTGTGTGCATGTATGAGTGTGTGTGGTTGAGCTAGATAGAGAGAGAGAGAGAGAGAGAGAGAGAGAGAGAGAGAGAGAGAGAGAGAGAGAGACAGACACACACACACACACACACACACACACACACACACACACACACACACACACACACACACACACACACACACACACACACACACACACACACACACACACACACACACACACTTGTGGTCTAGATGGGGGTTAGACAATTGTGGTTTGCATTAACTCAATCAGACATTACAGCTGTGGTCTTTGCAGACACACCTGGCAGAGATCTGCACTCTACTGAACTTACTTTTTCTAGTCAATTAATTGTTTCAGCTCTGGTTGTGCTATTTCCATGCATGTATTTAAAAAGGCAGATCCACACTGTCATTCTCACCCCGGCACTGAAGACAGCTGAGTTGCCTCCCTCCAGCATCTCTTCTAGTTCCTCGTCAGTCGTTGCTTTCCCCGCTGTGATTAAAAGAAAGACCAGTTATACACGTGTTTTAGATGAATACCTGTTAACAGTTGACAGGCCTGGTTAATACAGACGGTAAAGACAGACTGACTGAGAAAATAGGCTGCCAGTGCTTTGACTTGTGAGAAGTATTGGCATTTTACACTGAAGCATGGCATGTTAAGTTCAATTCAATTTATTTTGTACAGCCCAAAATCACAAATCACAAAATTGCCTCGGAGGGCTTTACAATCTGTACACATACGACATCCTCTGTCCCAGGACCCTCACATCAGAACAGGAAAAACTCCCCCCCAAAAAAACTTTAACTTAGAGAGAGCAACAGAGGAGGATCCTCTATCAGGATGGACAGAAGTGTGATAGATGTCATGTGTACAGAATGAACAACATAACAGACAGTAAAGCCAATATGTCTATAATCAAATTAAAGTTACAATAATGATAACAGCATGTTTAAAGTGGATTCAACCTGACTGAAGTTAAAGGTACCCTGTGAAGTAGTTTTCCACAATGGATGTTCATACCACATGCCCAGAGGTGACACATATCAGCGCCATATCAGCCAGAAACGCATGTTTTTTTGTGTCATATGACACAGAAGACACTAAAACATGGGTTTTATATATATATATATATATATATATATATATATGTATCATCCAAATCGCTCATGAAATAATTCTTAATTATGAAACCACTTGTTTGTGTGGTGTAGGGTGTTTTTGGTGCTGTCCCGGGATCTTAAATGGAGGGCAAGAGATCGATAGGGTTTCAAAAAAGGTCTTTTATTTTATATAGGCTTCTTTCTATTCATGCATTTGGTTATAGGACTATATATGAGTAAATTTGTCTTCATGGGTTATCACTGTATGATGTGATTATTGCGATTTTGTAGCTTTTTTGATTTCAATCAAAATGAAAATGAAGTCCGATTTTTGTCTTCATCTCCCATTAGACAAAAATAGCAAAGTAAAGTAAATAGAAATAATGAATGCAAGTTTGAGGAAAGCATGACAGCTTTGAATATTCTTGAATATTTCTCAGCCCTAGTATATCTGTGATAGTATTAGTATCACATCCATGCAACATGTAAATCACAGCACCGTGAACTGAAGTGACATCAGTCAAAAAGAAAATAATTGAGAAGAACAGGCATAGCACCCATAATAACACAAGCCAAAGTTACTACAGGCAAAAAATAACAACAATAATATATGTATAAAATTTAAAATATACAATGTCCAATATTATCAATAAAAAAGACAAAATAAAATAAATCCTTTAAAAAAGGATAATAACTTTAATTTTGAAAATAAGTTTTTAAAAGTAGACATAAGTTTGCATCAAATCTACAGCTTCATTAAACTCCCCTCTCCATCTGAATCTTTCAGTTTTGGCTGCCACGACTTTGGTCTGTTTTGAAAAATATATATTTATCACTGGGACCATTGACCAGAAGAGGTGGTGTGTAATATGAGAATAAATTAAATAAAAACAAAACATTGAAATATAGCATGCTTCAGCCCCCCCACACCCCTACTTCCCATGGCTGTGCAAAAGTAAAGTATTTCTGCTCAACACCAAAATATGTGGCCTTTTCATTGTTTACTGTAATGTAATAATGTAACTTACTGATCTCTAGCTGTCGGGCGATTCGTCCTTTGCTCTTATCTCTAAAGTCAACCTGAGCCTCGTTGTATTTGGTCATCACCTCTACAAACTTCTTGGCCAGGATAGCATGCTGGGAGAAACGACAATGCAGTCCTGTTAATTGACTTTAAAAAGTAAGTAAATATAATGAGTTTTGAGATTGATTATTGTTTTGGCACTATATATTTTGGTAATATACCAACAGAATGTAACATTCAGGGCCAGTTCATTTTTAAAGTATTACTTGTAGGTTAGCAAAAAAGCAATAACTAAGAATGGCTAGGCATAGAACCAACAACAGAAGGAGAGTGGATAGTGATTGTAAAGGAACTGATCTTTTCTCTAAGACTCTGTATCGATACAGTGTATAAGTATTCGTCCAAATGGTTAATACATATGGATATGACACAGAATGAAAGGAATGCTTGGTATTGTGATCTTGCTGCTGGTGTCTCTCAGCCTTCTACAAGACAGGAGGAGGGGCTGGGAACTTCCACCTTACACTCATGTGTAAACTAAACCTCCTTTAACTCTGAGCACCAGTTCTATTTACTGCAGAATATAGGTCAAGTAAACTTCATTTAATGTTGTTGTCTAATATTGTCTGACCTGTGATTTGCGTATCCTGACGTCAGCGGAGGCCCTCTCATCTGTGTTTGACGCAAGCTGGCTCTCAATACCTAATGCACACACACACACACACACACACACACACACACACACACACACACACGCACACGCACACGCACACGCACACGCACACGCACACGCACACGCACACGCACACACACACACACACACACACACACACACACACACACACACACACACACACACACACACACACATACACACACAGATAAATACTTATGGATTATAATTAGTATTAGTATACTCTATGTCTACTCAAGCATAATGAGTTTGCCAGGGAGCAGTGGCAGACTGCTGATTTACTCTCACACATCACATCATTCTTATACAATGTATGTACACGTTTAGCATTTAAGTGCCATCAGAATATAATGGAGTTGAGTGAAATCTTCTTGACTCGAATAACGCTTGGAAAAACTCTTCTACCCATCCATTGTTTATACCAACTTTATGCTGTTTAAACTGGGAACTACTTTCTTCCAAGGTTAAAAAACAGCAAAACCAAAAGGTAGGCGTGTAAAGAACAAATACTGACTCTTAAGTTTGTTTCTTGCATTGTTGGCTGACTTCTTGATCTGATTGGTGAGGGCTTCAACGTCATCTTGTGTTTCTGAATAAGAGAGGGAGAGCAGAGGGAGATTATAAAACAGTAACAAGTAACTGAAAGTAATATAGTTGAAGCTGAATATGTGTGTGTTTGTTACTCTGCTCAGATGTGGAGGCTGACAAGATGGTGGAGTAGAGTTTTTTTATTTCTGTAACGCTCTCGTCAATCTTGTCAATGCTGCTGCGGATATCCTCAGCCTGATACACACACACACACACACACACACACACACACACACACACACACACACACACACACACACACACACACACACACACACACACACACACACACACACACACACACACACACACACACACACACACACACACACACACACACACACACACACACACACACACACACACACACACACTTTCATCAGTAAGCAAGAAATACATTTTCTTATGGAAATGTGAGGAATAGAGGAACTGACACAAATAGAACACCTGATTAAAGAAATCATCCATGAAAGCGTCGTTCTCCACAGGAACCACAATGTCATCGCCTCCAGCATCACTCTTCTGTTAAACACACAAGCACATTTAAAGAAAGAATACTGAACTTGAAGATGAAATATACACAGGTAGCTCAGAATAACTAGAAGATTTAGTAAGTACTTCCAATATCTTTCAAATACAGAAAGCAAACAATACAACATCTTCCTTTTAAAATGGGGTCCTAAAGTAATATTCTTGTTCGGCCTGAGGACACACTGGGGCCCACTGCTCCTTTTTAAAAGGGCTGTAAGAAATATAAAAAAATCTATATACTAACAAATGGCTTGAGCATATTTTGAAATGATCTCTGTCGGGGAAGAGAATTTAAGAATCTTTGTGTTTTTGTTACCTTAGAGAAGCAGATATGGACATATTTTTCTGTATATGGCCCACAATAAAAAAAGTTTGGCCATCCTTGTTCTAGATCCAAGCTCCATATTGTATCTCTGGGATATGATAACAACATGGGCATCTGTTCATAATGAATTGTGTTTTCCCCAAGATCCCAGTCATTCAACATGATTCAATGGAGATTTGAAAGATGGCTGACCCTACTCACGGTGGTTCAGTTTATGTGCAGCTACATGCGTGCCACTGTGACGTGAGGGTAAGTGCGGGTTAACGTTACATGAATGCTTACCTCGCATGCGCTACTGAAACTAAACAGTGAATTAATCTTATTTAACTACTCAGCCTTATATAATATAACCAGGTTTTACTTAATATTATAGTTGACATATGCTTTATGACTATAAACCTATCTGCTTTAAAACATAGTATTGTGATATAATAATGATTATATTCGTAAGATATATTTGGTGAAATATGCCATTGTTTGATGATATAAGGTAAATGGCTAAATGTGGACTGGTAGCAAGCTGTTCTTTAACTGTCATTAGAAACATTGGCCTTTTCCAGACTGACCAACAGTGCCTCCACACATACAGTAATGTTACATTCATATTACAGGCTTGTAGCAGTTACAGTAGCGTCTGTGCTAGCAACAAGTGCTCCTCAGGGAAAATATGACAGTGAGTAAACAAACAAATTCTACCTACCTCTTTCAGCTGTGCCAGTCGGTCCTTCATCTTGAGGAGTCTGTGATGCTTTCTCTAGCCCACGACAGCTACTAAAATGTCCTCCAAATTAGCCCAGTGGAAATGACTAGCTAATTCAATTAATCCTGGAGATTTGACCGAGACAAAGTTGTCAGAGCCAGAGAAGGTGACATAAATAGCTGTATATAAAAAAAAACTGTACATAAATAGAAGGTCTTGGCTGTTTGGATGTTTCTCTCTGAGGCAATAGTTGTGGTCAACCTAACCTGAGGTCCCACTAAGCCTCTATCCTCTAAGAACGGATTAGGACAACAGCGTCGAGGACGATAAACCTGCCTCCTCCCTCACCCCTCCCATGTCTCCCAACACTGTATGTGTATGCCTTTAGGTTTTCCTAGTCTATTGGTCTATAAATTGCAAATTGAAATGGACACTGATTGCCCAAAGGTATTACTATATTATTAATACTATTTTATGTCTTAATATTTACTGCATAAAGCTTTTTAAGTGGGGATGCTATTGTGGAAATAACAAATGTATTCATTACATGCAGTACAACAGTATTTCGAGCATGCTAGAAAATTCAATACTATACAAATTTCAAGTAAAAAGGCAGAACAATTAATTCATGCTATTTTGAATGACTACTGTAGTGAAAAAACAATATAATTGTGTTTTCTGAAAACAAATTGATGGTTAATGTTAACTTAATTTGTATGAACAGATGTTAAAGGTACAATTCACTGTTTTTTGACAATACAAAGGTTTTTCACGTCAACAAATAGTTATACATCAAGTATGTTGTGTTGTATCTGCTTTTTACTATTGTTTGACTGGTCACCATTTCATGTTCTGCTCAGGAGACCAAAGGCCTCTTAGTGGTACTGTTGCTTTAGATCAGGTTAATGTAAGGAGCTTCGTGGCCTCTAGGGGGTGCTAGTATGGTGTATAAAGAGTTTAAAGAGAGCAAAGGTTACAATATTGTAACCCTGGTTCTATAAGCACAGCCCTCTACTGGACTCTATGGGTAAAACTCTCCTCCAATCAGGAGCACACATTCACACACTGAACATTTTCATAAACATAGCTGGCCAATCAGGACGTGCCTACCCATATTCAAGTGGAGCCCACAGTATATAATGCAGCACACCCCACTGCCAAGCTATCCTACCCCTCTTCAGCAAGCGGCGTAGGAGTGACAGGGCCACCTTGGTTTAGGGCTCCGCCTGTACTTACAGATCTTGGATTACAATATTGTAACCTAAGCTGTAATTCACTATGTTCCCCCCTCTCCTGGACTCTATGGGTAAAGTGGGTGGAGCCCGATGAATGCACATCCTGCTGGGACATAACATCACCCCAACCACACTGATCCTGACTGACTAAAGGTTAGTTGCTGCAGCTTACCTACTTCTTTATAACCTAGAAGTAGGGGGCCCCAGCCAACCCAGGTGGTACATACTAGGTGGTAATATTTGATCAATCCATGTTGTTTGAACCCAATGTTAAGCAGCTGTCTAGATCTTGTTTCTTCCACCTAAGAAACATCACCCCCGTACTCCGATTTATTCACTGGCTCCCTGTAGCGTATAGGATCCACTTTAAAATTCTCACTCTCACTTACAGAGCACTACACGGTCAGACTCCTGCATATGTGGCGGAACTACTTCCCCCTTATTCACCCACCCGTGCACTCAGGTCAAACGTGTTAAATTATCTGTCTGTCCCACGCACCAAGCTTTTGAGGCAGTAGCACCAAGGTCGTGGAATGCTCTGCCTGCACCCCTACGGTTTGCTGATTCCGTGAATTTGTTTAAAAATCAGCTCAAGACACACCTGTTTATACTGGCGTTTGGGTAGAATTCATGCTCTAGGCCTGCTTTTAAGCTATGTTTTAATTGTGTACTTTCTGTTTATTGTGCCTTCTTGAATACAATCTATGTTTTACAATCTGTTCTTGTAAATGATTGGCCCTTGTATGGTCACATTATGTAATTTTTGTTCGAAATTCCGCTCCTGTTAAGCACTTTGTGACTTCTATCTGTGAAAAGCGCTTTATAAATAAATCTTATTTACTTTACTTACATAACTGAACAGGGTAGAGCCATGGCCTGACTACAGGGGTCAAAAAACAAGCGGTAGGCACCCTGCACACCACATTATCCCGATCATCAAGGAGCAGGGTGCGATGTAGGTGTATCAAGCTCAAAGGTGGGGGTCAGGTGAAACACAACCAACACACATCCACCCTTTTCCCCAGTCCTGAGTCTTCCAGCGAGCACAGACCCTGAAAAGGACCCTGACATGTCCAAGAGATAGAACCGTATGAACTGACAAAGCATCTACCACTTCGTCGCCGTACATATGTCCTCGAAACTCGCCCCATTGAACAATGAAGCCGACATTGCTACGCTGTGTGTGCGAATCACAGACTTCCTGCCTGCCCAAGGGCTTGGGAGAGCCCCCCCAGAACTTGGTACGGGTCCAGTGGGGTATCATGATCCGAGTAACTTCTGAGCGCCAACCTGAGGCTACGAGAATGACCGACAGCTGCTCCCGCCTCACTCTCTCCAAAGGGGAGGCATGAGATGGAGCAGCTTTCTTGGCTCTGGCACGTGTGCAAAGGCGTCCATTCTCAGGATTGTCCTGCCATGCCAGGAAGAACCCTAGCGGGCATTGGGCGTTGCATCAGTTGGCAAACAGATCCACTTCCGCTTCCCCGACCTGGGAATGTGGAGAGCCTTCAGAAACAACTCGGAGGCCCACAACCACAGTTTCTAGAGTGGTAGGTCATGTGTGGCACAGATGGAGTACCGACACAACAACCTCCTGAGCTATAGGCAGTGCCCTTGGTTCATTAATGCTCAGTGCACGGCACACGGCATGAAGCAAAAAGTATAGCATTCAGATAAAATTACCATGATCTTCTGGTGATATTCTGCATCCATTGGCGCATAGAGCAAGCGCACTAGCGTTTTCTTTAACCTTGCCTTCCAGCCCTTGGTCCAGCCTCGTTCTCAGGCTCATTCATATTATTGCAGGATATGGAAAATAACTGGATTCTGCTATCAGTGCATTTTACAACTTTTAAGACCTAATGCTTTAAATTTGTCACAGTTCAGCTCCACTCCCTCCTCATCAGTCTAACTCCCTTCACCTGTTCAATCACCTGTCTCTGATCACAAATTACTATTACCGTAAATGATGTAATAGCTGCGGGCCTCAATTAACCTACCTCTACTACAAAGGTATCTATAAGGCTCGTTAGAAGCAGGGATATTAGAGACAATATCCTTGCTTTTTCTGGTCATAGCTGACCTCAACATTACATTCAGGTAGCAGAACTACCACAGAAGCGGTCTTTAGTACTTTGCCAGTTGGTTGTCTGGCTGTTTGTCTGGATGTCTGTCTGTGATCAGAATCGTCACAGCATTGTGTCACAAAAGATTCGGTCACAAATCTTTTCAGGTGTATAGTAGGATCACAAAAATGGTACATGGTAGAGCTCCCCATGCACCAAGGCCGAGTCTTACCTCAGCAGCCCTGGTTCAAATTGAATGTATGTATTCTACTTAGTGTAAGTGGGTCACTGCCAATGTATCATGGTCTGTGGCGACCTCGTACACTGCATCATGGTCTAATGTGTCCTCATAGTGTTGGATGCTGCTATTTGACGCTGTCTTGGCTAGATCTCACCGTAAAAGAGGTTTAATCTCAGTGTTGACCTATCGTAACCCCAGTCATTGCATCATAGTCTTCATGACCTCACATGCTGGTAACTTTATTCTGTCATGTGGTATCGCATTCAATGCAGCAGCACGGGGGATCTGTTAGTGGAATTGCATACGTTGCAGCACCAGCATTGAGCATCTGTTAGCGGAAATCGCATACGTTGCAGCACCAGCATTGAGCATCTGTTAGCGGAATTACATACGTTGCAGCAGTAGCAGTGAACATCTGTTAGCGGAACCATATAGGTTGCAGCATTGGGATCTGTTAGGGGCCGTCCAGAGTTTTCAACATTTTCACGGTCGTACAAAGCGACTCGGGGGGGGGTTGTCACTCATGTACGACTTTAAAGTTTCGTAAAATGTCGATATTTTTCGGTGAACGGAACTTGCATTTTTTAACGCCTAGCAAGCGGCATCTCGTGCAAACACTCTCTAATGCTGCGGATTGAGTCGAATCGAGTTTCTTTGCGACGTCCACGCCGTTTCCCAAAAATGTAATGGCCGCGCGAGAGATGTCAGACGCTGAAAGAGCTGCAACAAAGCGCTGCAGGAACGCCCGAGCCGGTGGGGGGGGGTGTCTCCGAGCACCTTGCTTGTGCATGGAGGAAAGCGAGGCAAGGACGATAACAACAACAACATTGGGGGGAAATTGCTCCAGTGCCCGGTGTGCAGTGAGCTGTTCCCGACTCGCTATCAACTTCTGAAACATCAGAAACTGACTCAGCACAAACTAAAAATAATTTTAAAGTGGTTTTAATAATAAATTGTTGGATACATATCTTCTATATACATATTATTGTGTTTGTGTCTATAGTTGGGACTCCTAAAATCTAGACCTCTGTCATGTAATGTGATAAAAATGTTGATATGTACTACTTTTGGGGGGGGGGGGGGGGGTCTGGAAAAGTAGTACTCTTTGTACTACTGTGAAAATGTTGATAACTTTGGATGACCCCTTAGCGGAATCACAATTGTTGCAGCGGCAGCATCGGGTGATTTGTTAAGTGGAATTGCATCATGGGGTAATCTCATGTCAGGTCCCTGTAGACTTCCGTCTTGACCTGCTCTATACAATACGTATAGATACATTGATTGTTCAGGCTCTGCCCATACTTCTTTAAGTGTGCCTTAAATCCCTCGTAAGTCATGTTTTAACTGGTGTTGAGTTTTTGCCACTGCTACTACTTTCATTTTGTTGGCTGCTATCATCTGCTGTTATTGCATTGTTAAGCATCTAAAGTCTTCCGTAATCATTCCTGCTCACATTCTTGCTCACTGGTTCCTCTTATCCAGTAATGCCAGTCACAGATAACTCATAACATCTGTTTAATATATAATTCAGCTAATAACTAATATTAAGCTAATTCTTCACATCCAGGTATTCTATTACTACATTTTCATCTATTTTGCCATTTACTTAAAACCATTGTATTTTGCTAATAACTACTTAGGTGTGTTGCAATTGCCATATTAATTGTCTTCTGATATGTGGCGTCATATCAATCATATCGGGTAAGTGGTGTCATATAGTCATATCTGGTAAGTAGCGCCATATCCATTCTATTTTTACAAGTGGTTCAGATTCTCATTTTGTCATAGGCTATCTGCTACATTTTCATTGCTTTTGTAATTGCTCACAGTATTGTATTCTAATAAGTGACATCATATACATCATATATCGAAGTAGTATCAGATCCATCGCATTGCTAATTCTCAGGTCACTGCTGACCTCTTTTGGTTAAATCCATTCAGGGTCTTATGAGTGATGTATGATTCATTAAAAGGGACAGGTAATGGAGACTTCCTGCTTGGCGAAATCTATAAAATGTCATGCCGTCATTCCAGTACACTAGCCACATAGTCTAAGCTCAAACTGTTCCTATTCAGGTCACTGCGGACCATTAGCCATTGCTGGCTAGAGCCTATACATTGCAAGCAGGGCATTGCTGTCCTCAAGCCATTGCTGGCTAAGATCAAAAAAGTCAATCTCACAGATGCTCTGGTCAGTGCGACCTAGTCATCACAGCACTTTTGTTCATGTCTACTCAATCATAGTAAATCACTGATTCTAATCACTTAACCTCAAGTTTCTGTCATGCTCCTTGTTATGCCTCATCTCTTAGCAGCTTATGCCATCATCGATCATTTCTGTTGAGGTGTTATTCATCGGGGATGATAGCTTAGCCATCATCCTCCTGTCTTCCACCACTTCCACCGTATCCAGTGGACACCCCAGCACACTGCTGGCCTTCTTGACGAGTTTAAGTCTCTTCCTGTCGGCTGTCGAGATGCTGCTGCCCCAGCAGACCACTCCATAAAAGATGGCTGATGCCACCACAGAGTCGAAGAAGGTCATCAGGAGTGCTCCCTGCACTCCGAAAGACATCAGTCTCCTCAGCAGATAGAGTCTGCTCTGACCCTTTTTGTAAAGTGCATATGTGATCAGTCCAGTCCAGTTTATTGTTCAAGTGAACACCCAGGTACTTATAAGATCTCACAATCTCAATGTCCGGAGGAGAG
Source organism: Leptoclinus maculatus (assembly GCA_032191485.1). NCBI lineage: Eukaryota > Metazoa > Chordata > Actinopteri > Perciformes > Stichaeidae > Leptoclinus > Leptoclinus maculatus. The sequence goes on from JAVDOI010000009.1 coordinate 19,133,950, forward strand.
CGTTTACCCTGGCGGAAGTCCACCACCAGCTCTTTGTGTAACATCCCGTTAGTTTCATGGGTGTCTCTGTGTGTGTGTGTTTCCCCTTCTTCTTCTTCTTCTTCTTCTTCTTCTTCTTCTTCTTCTTCTTCTTCTTCTTCTTCTTCTTCTTCTTCTTCTGTGGTTTTTAACGGCAGCTTGTATCCTTTTTGTTGCATTACTGCCATCTTCCGGTTTCAGTCAGTTTCTATGTTCCCAACTACTAAACTTTCCCCATCAGTCCCGTTGCTCTCAAAAAGTTTGTAAAGCACCTTCTTCCCAGATTACTAGATCCCCACTCTATTATATTATTCAACTCTCTTCCTCTCATCCCTGGTCTTTGCATTTCTCCCATCATGACCCTTCTTTTTGCTATTCTATTCTATTTTGCACTGGTGTCAGCATTAACTATTTTACACTTAATGTTTACTACTGTCAAGTAAAATCAAAGAGTTGAGGTCCCAGGAAAACTGCCTTGTGAGGGGAGTACATGTTCGGTATAAAGATGAGGTAAAAAGGGACACAAAAAGCATATAATCAATAACCAATAATCATAATAAGGGTAGTGTGTGTAATACAAGAATATAAAATGATTCAACAAATGTATACTGTGTGATAATGAGGGGAGAAAGAGGTGTTGTGCAGCAGGATGTAACTATATACAGTCTGAGAGTGATAAGGTTGGAGGCCAGAGCACCGAGGCAAGGGTGAGAGGGTATTAGATGTGTGTGTGTGTGTAAGGGAAAAAAAAAGGGGAACTACAGTGGCAGTTGGAGGTGACTCATAATGTGTGTGCGTAACTGAAAATGTGTGTGCGTAAGGGTAACTGGATGAGGGTGAAGAAAGGGGGGTTGATGAAACAATGAAGAAATATTAATCATGTGAGAGGCGAGGGGGGGGGCGAGGTAACAGCCCAAAAACGCAGTTTATAAAGTAAACGATATGCCATATGCAATTCGGGATTCATAGCGGGACGACGCGAGGTTCAAGTGCTCGGCCGAGACACTGGGCCTCGTTCGGACAAGCGGAGGACCTCGCCCTTTTTGGTCGCGAAGCGGAGACCACAGTTCGCGACCAAAGATTAGAAGGACGGAGATTTTCCTCTCCCCCCTGTTCAACTTTAACAACTGGACAGCTGAAGGAAACAGCCACACCTTAAAGACTTTGTATTGAGTTCGAAGGGCCGCTGAACGGACTTTGCTGTCCCGCACAGGAGGAGCTGAGGTTCTAGGCCGGACCTCCGCTCCTACAACTGCCAAAGAAGATTGTTTCTTCAATTGATTCGCCAAAGAAGATTGTTTCTTCAATTGATTCGCCAAAGAAGATTGTTTCTTCAATTGATTCGCCAAAGAAGATTGTTTCTTCAATTGATTCGCCAAAGAAGATTGTTTCTTCAATTGATTCGCCAAAGAAGATTGTTTCTTCAATTGATTCGCCAAAGAAGATTGTTTCTTCAATTGATTCGCCAAAGAAGATTGTTTCTTCATTGATCCAGAAAAGATTTATTTCTTCATTGATTCAACTCCACCGAAGTCTCGGCATCGACACTGATGAGTAGATAAAGGACATTATAATCGAATAAGAAATTGTATCTGATTTAGTCAAATTTAGTATTATTTTGTGCATGCTGAGCTGTACCCCTGCTAGACAATCCTGCAATAAATATAATCTGCATTTAAAGTAAATCTCTGAGAATTCATTTTGCATGAGTAGTAGAGTGCCTCGTGGTAGTAAAATGTTAAATCTATTGTATGTCTAACAACATGAGTTCTGAATGGTTATCCAAGTTTCAAGTCCACTTAACAACCCCTTACGGTTTCCTAACCATCCTAACCGTTAAAACCTAACCTGGCAATTCACCAAGAGCACGGATCCAGAAGAGGAAAGCTACCATAACTGACGCGACTGGTGGAAGCACCTGGCCAGGGTGGCCCCTCGACCAAGTGTACATTTACCGGAGGAAGCAGGGTAGACGTCAGGAGTAACGGTAGTTAGCAGAGCCAGGCGAGTTTCCTCACCACACCAGCTTACCAACCTTTTAATAGAGAGCTGAGTAACTAGTACGCCCCGTATCGGGCTTGTAGAAACCCCAGGATCTAACACTACTCATATATGTATATGTTTTTATTCTATTGTTTTTTGTTATTCTTTTGTTCAAACTCTGCCACAAGAATTTCCTTCGGGATTAATAAAGTTGAGTGGTTGAGTGATGGTCCATTTTGACCAAGCATGTTAGCCTGCCGCTGAAATCTTGGAGTGATGTTAGATGGGAAAGCTTAGTGTTACAGCTGTTAGAAACCAAGTGAAAGAAATCAGAGAAGCTCTCATGGAGACTAAGTAAGCTGTGAGGGATCCAGTAGGTAAAGTAGAGGCTCAAGCTTTCGCAAAAGAAGTGGCCTCACTCAGATTCATCTTTTGCACTATTGTGAGGTGTAACAATCTTAACATCACAAACAGGGTGAACAAGCTGCATCCGCCTAGTTCAATGCAGGTTGACATTGCTGTCAGGCCCACTGAGAGTGCCAAAACCTCACTCTCCAAATACAGACATTGGGTTTGTTGAAGCTCTGTCAACTGCCAAGGACCTTTGTGATGCCCTGAATATAGTGCTTAAGGAGGAAAAGCTCAGGAACACAAAAAATATGCCCTCAAATGGCGTGAGGTAAAATTTTTCAACAATGTCGTAGACTCTGCTTTGATGTCACTGCAAGAGAGGTTTGAGACACTGTGCCAGGTCAAAGACAGACATCAGTGCTACTTGATTTCAGCAAAGTGCATGGAATGTCCAAGGAGGACTCAAAAAAACATTGCACCGAAGTGCAGAAGACACTGGCTGCAAAAGGAACGGCTTATATTGATGGACGTGGGATGGTGCAGGAAACCTGAGCCTTGTCGATAAAATAGTACCATTACATTACCCTTTCTTTGAGTCATTTAAGACATGCTGCAAAAAGGCATAATGTCGTCTGTCAACATCTTCTGTACGTCTAACTGTTCATTGTAAAACTCAGAACGAATGCTCTATTAAGTAACACAGTATCGTAACAACATACATTTACTTTTCAAAATCTCTTCAGGATTTCAACTTCTTGTGGCACTTACACTGGAACTTAACAGTTTTATATTGTATTAATGAAACAGTCATTTAACATAAACCAATCCTGAACTATTGTGATCTGGGTGGACTACCAGTCACCAACATAGCTGCAGTGGATTATTCTGCCACTTGATGCAGGCAATGTCCTAACTACTGAACATACTCTCCGTATCGGTCTGCTGGTTTTACAACTCTGCCGCTGGAGGTTGTGCGTGTTGCAGTCTGTGTCATAGTATGTTGAGATGTAACAGGAGGTGTGTCTGCATCAGAACCAGGTGAACTTAACTCTCCATTGTTCCGTCTCCTCCCTCCTGGAAAGTCTCTGTAGCGCTTTGGAGAGGTCTCAGATGGCGACGGTTCCTGCGCAATACTCCTTTATCTGTCTGGACTAGGTATGACCTCGGTGTGTCACCTTGCGTAAGGACCGAAGCAGACTTTGTCCAGCCTCTCTCATCATCCAGCTTCACAGCAATGCTGGTTCCAGGCTGAAGGTCTGGTAGAGTTCTGACGTTATTCTTGTCATTGTAGGCCCGCCTGTAGCTCTGTTTCATCCTCTCATCGGTCTGTCTCACTTTGTGGAGGTCTGGCCATCCAGGTTGTAGATTAGCCTCCAGTGTAGGAACTGTAGTACGGATTTGTCTGCCAAGCATGAGCTGAGCTGGGCTCACGCCTGTGGCTTGAAGCGGGGTCGCTCTGTAGACCAAGAGGGCTAAGAAAGGGTCAGTTTGTTTCAGGATCCGTTTGGCTGTCTGCACAGCTCTCTCTGCCTCACCATTTGCTTGAGGGTAGTGAAGGCTGGAAGTGATATGTCTGAAATCATACTCCTTAGAGAACTGCATGAAAGCTCTGCCTGAAAATTGGGGACCATTGTCTGTGACAAGTTAATTTGGGCACCCCCATCTAGCAAAGATGTTCTTCAGCTTAGCTCTCGTGGTTTCACCTGACATGTCGTTGAGGTAGGCTATTTCTATAATATCGTGAAAAATAGTCTACAACTACCAAGTAGTTCTGTTTGTTCAGCTCACATATGTCGGCTGCTACTCTTTCCCATGGGCGACTGGGTAGCGGGGTAGTGATCAGAGGTTCTCTTTTCTGGGTCGGCTTGGACTCCTGATAGTCCTTACATGTGCTGACAGCGTCCTGGATGTGCTTGCTTACTCCAGGCCACCACACACTACACCTAGCCCGCTCCCGGCACTTCACTATGCCTTGATGTCCATCATGTATGCGCTGTAATATCTCAGACCTCATCATCCGTGGCACTACTATTCTATCATTATACAACACCAGTCCTTCTGAAACCGTGAGGTGATGTCTGGAAGTGTAGTAGTCTTTTACCTAGGGGTGTAACGGTTCACAAAATCCACGGTTCGGTTCGGTACGGTACAGTGGAGCCACGGTTCGGTACGTTTTCGGTACGTTTCGGTACGTTTTCAATACAGTAGAAAACTATAAATGCCAGAGAAACGTACTTGATTTTAAAATATATTTATTCATTAAAACTAACATCATAAAGTTATTCTTTGAACAATGATGGAACTATACCTGAGTGACCCATCTTCTGGGGTGTCTTCTTAGCAGCGTGTAAAATAAAAACAGTTTCTTATGAAAACTAAAATGTAGCATTGTTTGCTGTAGTTATAAACAAATAAAAGAAACAATCCTGTTTTATATGGAACTATGTGTGTGTGTGTGTGTGTTTCTACTCAATGTTTAAGTTTTTTTTCAGAAAGATGAGAATGTCTATATATATATAATGTATATATACACTATATTTATCCCTTTATGGGGGACATTTTTCTCTGCATTTGACCCATCCCTGTATATAGGGAGCAGTGGGCTGCCAATGACAGGCGCCCGGGGAGCTAGGGGTACAGTGTCTTGCTCAGGGACACTTCGACACATGACATGGCCCAGTCAAGGATTGAACCTTCGACCTTGCGGTTACCAGACAACCCTCTTAACCCAGGGAGCCACGGTCGCCCCCTTAAAAAAAAAAAAAAAAAAAAAAAAAAAAAAAAAAAAAAAACGTATGAACGGTTCGTTCGGTTCGTCATGCGTACCGAACCGTGAGCCTCGTACCGAACGGTTCAATACGAATACGCGTATCGTTACACCCCTACTTTTACCTTGTTAGGCACTTTAACAGCATACTTGGGCCATCCCGACATCACGTAGTGTTGAACCATCTGCAGTTCTGTGTCCTGTAGGGTCTGGTGTTTGACCATGTCGAGCTTCGTGGGTGAAATGGGCCATGACTCGTGGATTGCTTTCTCATAGGCTTCGATTTCACTGGTCAGCTCCGCGATTTCCTGTGTGACAGTAGCCTGGGGATGTCTAGACAGTGTATCTGCTATGATAAGTTGTTTCCCCGGCACATACACAGCTGTAGGGTTGTAACGCATCATACGTAGTAAAAGTCTCTGACACCTCATAGGCACTGAGTCGAGATCTTTACAGTTTATCAAGGGAATAAGTGGCTTGTGATCACTCTGTAGAGTTAAGGAGTCTAGTCCATAGAGGTACCTGGAAAACTTCTCACAGGCCCACACTGCAGCAAGACACTCCTTTTCAATTTGCGCATAGCGTTGCTCAGCATCAGTGAGTGTTCTGGAACAAAACGCTACTGGTTTCAACTGTTCATCATGTTTCTGAAGCAGGACTCCACCTAAGCCATAACTACTAGCATCTGCACTGATAATGGTAGGCTTACTCACATCGTAGAATGCTAGTACAGGTGACTCTGTGATGAGTTGTTTTACCTTCTTAAAGGCCTCCTCCTGCACTGCACTCCATGCCCATGTCACGTCGTTTTTGAGTAGGTCGTTGAGGGGTTTGGTGACGTCAGACAGGTTTGGCAGGTACCTGCCTAAGTAGTGTATCATCCCCAGGATCCTTCTCAGATCAGTGACATTGTTTGGTGGCTCAAGCTGAGTGACGGCCTTGACCTCATCTGGCCTCATCTGGCCGAATGCCATGCTCATCGATGCAGTGTCCAAGGTAGTTGAATCGTCGCTGACGCAGGAGACATTTGTCGTGGTTTAGCTTTAAACCAGCTTTCTCCAGTGTATCCAGAGTCTTTTGGAGTCTCACTTCATGGACTTCTTCAGAGTCTGAATAAATAAGGATGTCTTCCATGTAAACCGCCAGGCCTTCTTGATCTTGCAAGAGCTCAGTCATTTCCCGTTGAAAGATTTCTGGTGCACTTGTGATTCCAAATGGCAGTCTATTAAAGAAATACCTTCCAAAGGGAGTTATGAAGGTAGTGAGTTTGGCACTCTCTCCGTCTACTGATATCTGCCAGAAACCACTTGCTGCGTCCAAAAGGGAAAACACTTTTGCGCCTGCGAGTTTAGGTAGAATGTCATCTATTGTGGGCAGAATAAACTTCTCCCTCTTTACTGCTTTATTCAGGCGTTTTAGATCAACGCAAATCCTTGGCTGCTCTTTGTTCTTCTTGGGTACAGCAACCATCGGAGCACACCACTCCGTGGGCTCCTTGATTGGCTCTATCACGCCACTGGCTACCATGCGGTCCAGTTTGTTTTTTACTTTAGAGAGCACAGGCACTGACACGCGCCTTGCCGTAGTCACACTGTAGGGTACAGCATCCTCCTGCAGTCTGATTTTGATTGGCTTTATCTTCAGTCTGCCTATGTCTGCTGGGCTGGCCTCACTCAAATGCTCTGTGCTTTTGATCTCTTCTATTCGCTTGACTAGGCCCATAGCAATAGCTACATTACGGCTCAGCAGGTTGCTGCCATGTGGCCCTTTTATCACATTTACTTTAAACCTGAATGTTTGCTTTTTCCACTCGGTAGTCGCTGTGAAGTAACCCTTGCAGTTCACTCTACCTCCTGGGCTGCTTAATTTGGTTACACCAGTTTTCAGTCGTGGCTTATTTGTCAGCAGGTTAAAAGTCTTTTCTGAGATGACACTTAAATCTGCCCTTGTGTCAATTTTAAAGTCTATTTTAATATCTTGCACCGGCAGTTTTACCGTCCATGCCTTGTTTGAGTCGTCCACATCTGTAATTTCCCCCAGGAATTGAACGTGTCTCCCGTCTCCTCCCTCGTAGGGTGCAGTGACCTCGTTGATCACGCGGGAACGGCATACTGCTGCAAAATGTCCTAGCTTCTTACACTTGTGGCATTCTGCATCATGTGCGACACAATTGTCTTCTTTAGCATGCACTCTGCCACATCTAGAACATTTGTGTCCCTTATTGTTAACACCTTGTTTCGCTCTGGCCTCTTTTGTCTGCCAGCGTCCGTTTCTCTGTTTTTCATTGTATTGCGCACGCTGCTTGTAAGCTACTTCACTCAATTGAGAACAGTTAGCATTAGCTCCCTGCTGGCTAATATGCCCTTTTACTTGCTCAGACTGCCGCACTAGCTCTACCGCTTTATCAAGCATCAAGTCTGGCATTAGCTGTAGCTTCTCTGATAGCTCTTTATCTAATATCCCTATGACTAACCTGTCACGGATATTTTCATCTTTCACATCTGCAAATGCACAGGTATCAGCTAGCTCATACAGGCTTCTAATGTACTCCTCCGAGGTTTCTCCGTGCTTTTGAGTGCGCTGATGGAAACTGCTCTTTCATTAATCGTATTCACCTTCGGTACGAAATAACCATCCAGTTTCGCCATTACAGTCTCATAATCATCTGCATCTTCCTCGTCCTCTTCCATAAACGTGAACGTTTTTAAAACATGTTCGGCTTCTTTCCCCAACGAGTAGAGAAGCGTACAGACCTGTATTTCTCCGGGTTCTTTATTGAGTTTCGTTGCTATCCTGAAGCGATGAAACCTCTGGCGCCACTCCGGCCATTGATCCGGGCGAGAGAAGTCAAAGTTTTCGGGAGGTGGGAATTTGGCCATCTTCTGACACCATGTAGTGTTATGTGTAAAATAAGTTTAGGAGACCGTCGTATCTTTGGCTAACTTTATTAGCTCAACATTAGCATAACACCGAGGCCGTTGACTGACTGGATTCATACAACTCCAAGTGCGGACTGTACACGCCCACGTCTGACATCACACACACACCTGATCACTCCGCATGTCGATAAAATAGTACCATTACATTACAGTCACCACAGACAACTACCCTGGAGACGCTCACATTTCTCCATGACAAGCTCTATCCAAATCTCTGTATTGCTCTACGCATTGCAGTAACTCTCCAGTTACAGTTGCATCTGCTGAGTAAAGATTTTGTTTTTTCAGCCTTTAGCTCATTTAAACATACCTGCATTCATCAATTGGACAGGAGTGAGAGGTCTTACTCTACATCATCAGCACTCACTCAGAAGCTGTCATGTGATGACCTAATTAACTATATTGGAGGCAGGAAGTGTAAACATGGCCACTGTAAACTAGAGCAGTGAAGGTGATATTTTATGCTGCGGAGTGCTGTCTATTCACACTCCTTAACAATATTTGGCGTTAATGCCTTGTAATGCTAATATCAGCAGGGGATGAACTGAAAACTATACCTCTGTCAAATGACACTATAAGTAGACAAATTGAAGACATGTCGGATGACATCAAACAACAGACCACAGCTCGAATTTAGGCAAGTGGTCATTCTGCATTACAAATGGACGAATCTACAGACATAACAAACAAAGCAGTTTTACTCGTTTACGTGAAACATGTGTGGGATGGGGACTGACAGGAACAATTTCTCTGCACAAGAGAGCTCCCTACACTCTAAATTATTTCACCGTAAATTAACTGGCAGCAGGGACGCCAGTAATTTACAGTTTTTTACAGCGCACTACCGTAATTTACAGTTACGGTATCTTACCGTATACTGGATTACGGTATGTGATGGTAGGATAACTGGGTTTTACCGTGATTTTACGGTATATGTCAGAATGTTACCGTTTATTTACAAAGGGTAATACAACCCGCTACTTTTGCATTTAATTCCCAACAAATAAAAGAATCACAATAGACATTCAATATATAATTGTTGCAGTTTATTACATGTTCTCAAATAATAAAGGGACATTTGTACATCACAAAACTCACAATGTACTGCATGTTTAGAAGAAAACTAATACCAATAAAATCGTTAATGAACATCTTAACTGAACTCATTAGCATCAACAGTGTAACATTGAATTAAAATAGTATCAACAGTGTAACACTGAATTAAAATAGTATCAAGAACAGTGTAATAAAACTGCATCACAGTCTAGCTTGTTAACAAGTCTTATACACATTTATAGTTAATTTGAACTGCATGAACTCACACATGAATGAAAACAATAAAGAGAGAGAACACCTTAAAAGAGGACTTGACTGCAGCGTCTGGCTGGTATCCTCAATCTCTGATGAAGAGTGACTGTAAACAAACAAAATAAAGAATTTAGAAACACAATGTTCTGAACTTCTGGAAAGTTCTTTGACATCCAGGATAAACACACTTAAAAGAAGCTTTAGGTGTGCAACTGTGGGTTCGCATGTGCCTCACATATGTTAACATATCAGTGCAGGTCTTTACAATGAGCTAATACAACAATACCACACAGTTTAAATGAACAGACTATGTGATGAGCTGATTACGTTAGTGAAGAAATTAAGCTAAGATAATGGACCACAATGGACAAACGTTCAACACTAAAATGAGTTTGATCTGGTGTTAATGTTGCTCTTGTGATAACACACACTAACGTTACTGTTAGCGTTACCTCAACTGTTCATCGTCTTGAACACACGTCGGTGATTTCTGGTCCGCTCTCCATTTAGATAATCGTCCCGATTGTGGTCCTACAGTCTGTTCAATAAGAGCACAAGTAAACACAAGTTAGGTTACTAACGTTACATCTTAACACTGTAATTGGTGATTAACTTTATTTATGTTAACTTGCTCTGCTGTTAGCTAGCTAACCTTTCTAAGGCTATTTGAGCTCAAGCTAGCTTACAGAGCTAGCTCCACTAATTTAAGCAACCTAATGTAATGAAACACACCAAGTGAAACATTATCTGAGATGTTAACAGTTCAATAATCATGAAGACAAAACAATACTGGAGACTTTGAATTTCGGCTTATAAGCGTAAGTTACCTCGGCTCCTCGGTTGATCTCCACATGGCTGTTGCTCAGAAGGATGAACTGACGCTGTTGTGTCCAAAGTCACGTTTAGGAGCACTCTGTCACATCTTGTCACTCAAAAATGACTTTTAGGCAATAAGCAGTTTGAATAATAAAAATATTCTATCGTCATTACAGACACATTAACCTACAATAGACAGTACGATGTAGATGGATTGAGATTCACTGAACTTGTAGAGAAGCGTGTATCCACCAGTTCACAAAAAAATACTGTATTATGCTGTTAAATTATGGTAGTCTGCTGTTATTGTTAATTGACAGCATTAACTGTTAATTTACGGCAGTAACTGTTAATTTACATGCAAGGGATGAACATTTAACTGTATGTTACAGTTATTATGAAATACTGTAAGATACCGTTGAAAATCCACCGTAAATTTACAGTAATTCGTTACAGTGTACGACTGCAGAGGACATTTCCAGCTCAGGTTCAAACTGCACCATCTTTTCATTAAATAAATTTGAGAAGTTGAAAATTGTCCTCGATTTGGGTTGTCATTAAGGGGTGATGGTGGGTCCCGCAGCCAGACCAGTTGAGAACCACTGAACTAGAGCCTTGCACAACTGCTGAAAAAAACTCCACAGTTCTTCTTTAGTGTAGTCTTTGTAGAGCTTGTAAAGTTTAGTGACTTTACTTCTGTTTTGTGTGACTGATTGTAAAGTTGTTTTTTATACAACACTAGCAACATAATAGAAACATACTACTTTTATATAACTTAATTTTGTAGAAGAAGAAGATTGCACATTTTCAAATACTTTTTGAAGTTCGTTTTTTTCTTATAACCTAATTCAAATTTTTCTGATGATAATATTGGTAACATTGATTTATACACACGGTTTAGGGAACCCAAATAGCCAACAGTGGCACTGCCTCCCTATTTCTTCCCTTGCTATCTTTCCCTCCATCTTTTTCCTTTCCTGCTTTCTTTCATAACATGCTTCCCTCCTTCCATCTGCCTTTTTTTCTTTCTTACTTGGATTCCTGCTTTCTTTTCTTCCTTCCTATGTCCTTACTTTTTCCTTCCTTATTTCTTTCCTTGTCTTTCCGTTTTCCATTCCATCCAACTTATTTCTTTCCTTACAGAGTTGAATACACAGCTTTTTGTTCATATGTAAACAGATATAGTTGTGTGCAGCTAACACATTAGTAAATGTAACTTCACTGCATACATCTGGAGACATGTTTAGTATTTACCATGTTCCAAAAATATTATTTTTATTATATAAAAATGTTTGGATACAGGTACTCCCCATTTTAAGGAACGAGGAACTTGTTTTGTTAATCAAGAACAAACAAACTTTCTGCCCAAGATGGTGCCTGATTCAAAAGGGATTTTGATCCAATTTGTCATTATTGCACCACATCAACAACGTTTCAGTAGCAGCTTCAATACAAATATATCGCAACATTGGCCTCTAATTAGCCCTGGACGTGTTTCTGGTGTCCCCCATGTTAATCCCCATCTCCACACACTCACTCCCCTGCTATGTCAGCCCATTAGTTCACATCATGTCACACACAGCCCTCTGGTGTTAGACACACACACACACACACACACACACACACACACACACACACACACACACACACACACACACACACATACACATGCACTCACAGCCAGACATAACTATAAACATAAAACCCAGGACTCCATTATTATCCATGTGTGTGTCTGTGTGTAGCTGTGTGTGTGACAGTGTTATGGCTGTGCGTATGTGTGTGTGTGTCCACCTTTTACCAGGTTTTATGTGTGTTCCCAGACCTGCTGATCAAAAACACACAGCGCTGGACTTGTTGGCCTGGTGGTCTGCCCGGACCCGGGTGGTCTCAGGATTTATAGCAAGCTGTGTGTGTTTTCTGGGGGGGGGGGGGGGGGTGTTGTTCATTACAAGTGTTGTTAGGATAATGTGTATGTCTTCGCAAACAGTTTAATATCCAGATCAAGTGTGCAGGATGGGTGTCACAGACCCATGGTGTTGATGAATGATTTCGTCGTCCATTTCAAGTGAAAGCATGAAAATAAGTGAGTAGCCAGCTGTTTCCACGTAATGAGATTAAGTCCAGCCCTGTTTGCCTCTAGCGAGTAGATGACTACATGGATATATCTGGCTTCATATCATCTGTCTCATCGAGATCTGCAAACAGGAACTCTCCGCTGTTCTCTAATCCATGGTAAAGGACTTGAGGTGACTGAAGGTTTGCCAACAGTTAGAAGTCCTCTTTTGAATTGCCTCTTACCTATTTTGTTTCTACTGCGTCATCTGTATTTTTCATTATGTTTGTCATTATCTGCGTTATTTATATTCATTGACCTCAGTCGTGGGCTGCTATTCCAGCAGTCTGTGGATTAAAATTCGTTTGACAACATTTCTACATAAAAACTAAATATTTAAATTGAGCAGGTCAGGTTTTACACTGCATGATTAACACCAGTAAGACATTCCACTGCTGAAAATGTTACATTTTAACCACCAGAAACAACGATAATCTATTATTTTAGTGTTATCATTTTGAGATACAATTATTAGTTTTGTTTTAACTTTTTTGCAAACCGGACTGTCTTTCTAGATTTTAATTGAGTAAGAAAAGAGGTCAAAACATAAAAACAAAGCATCAAAAATAATTAAATTAGTTTTAATCCTTGTCCAAGACTTCTGTTTAAAATCACATAAAATGACTAATGTCCATAATTTTACAATATTGTTATGATGAACATTCTGTATGCTGGCCAGAATGGTCAGAAAGAAGCAGCACGTGGGAGTGCACAATGTAATTCTAAATAAATAAAGAGATCATGGGAGCTGCTGAGCATCCTTATAAATAACGGGCTACATTTGTATTTATTTTAATATTCATATAGGCCCCAAACTACATCCTTTTAAATATTCCGAGATTAGTTTTGAGAAATAAACTCTAAGGTTTCAGCATATTTCTAATAAATTGCACTGTATACACATCGCACGTCCTAGTTTAAACACTAGATGTCGACTGAATGTAGTGACATTTTCTCTATCTTAACCTCTTATACAGAAACCAATATTTTACCATCTCTGTCTGTTCTGTTTCTTACATTTTGATATTAGACAGATTTACATTCTACATTTATATTTACATTGTAATCTTTTAAGTATATGCGCTTCGACCATGAACAGGAACTTCTTCCTGTTTTAACTTTCCTCAATTACAGATTTACACACATACCATGCACTGTATTATAGTCTAAAAGTATTTAATCAGTTCAAATTACAGTTAAGAGCAGCAGATACAGAATATCTTTTTGTAATATGTGGGCACACGAGAAAAAACTGTAACATCAAATGTTAAAATGTTTAGTCACATGTGGCTTTCTGGTCAAGAAACACATATTTTCTTACATTGTAACTTGTTGAAAACTACACATTCACTATTGTTTGGCCTGTGGCTTTTTATATTGTTCTGTATAATGCCCACAATCAAAAAGGTTTGGCCACCCTATTCATAATTAATGAACTTAATAAACTGTCAGCCTACTCTAAGGGTTCTACTGACTGACGACACATAATTCGGACACAATTTGTGCCACTGACTGACATCTTTTTTTGTGTGAAATTGAAGAAATAGAGTAGCTAAGATGTGCTCTACCCTCAGAAAAACTCCTGGGTTTGACTTTGAAGGAGGCAGAGGTAGAGAGAGGGCCACCCAGGATTAAGAGGTGTGAGACCTGCCAACATGGCAACTAATGACCAATAAATTGCCAGCGCGACTGACCTGCTCACACGGCAGTAAATCAAGGGAGAATGCAAGAGAGGAAGAGGAGGAGAAGAGAGAGAGTGTAAGGTAGTAATGGATTTGGGTCATGGATTTTTTTTTCATTGATAATTTGAATTAAGACAAACATAAACTTTGCAATTACGCCAAAATGAGACAAGGGATGTTTGAAGTTTAACCCAAACAGAAAACAGGTGTCTTCAGTAGCAGTTGCTCGAGCAAACGCTGGCTCCAAGAAAACTCTAAATGTATGAAACTCAAAGCAAAAATCCTTCAACTTCTCTCTAGTACAGAGTTAATATTTATTAAGCACATACACTCACTTTAATAGATACACTTGTACAATCTAATGCAACCACCCCCCATGTATGCTGGGCTGGTATGGAAACTAAATACAACCAGAACAAGAAAAACATAAAGATATCAGTCATCAAAACAGCAATCATTTATTAAATTCAAGGATGTACAGAAATAGAGATGAGAGCGAAATGGTTTGCTATTAGTCAAATTTGCAGTATAGTGTATGAAGGAATAATTTAACGTTTTAATAACCCGAAGATTCATCACTTGATAAATTCAGTATGTTCCAATTAACTGAAACGAAATATTTAAGCCAAAGTTTTTTTTTTTTATTTAACCTCCAGAACACACCAATACTTCAAAAAGTGAAAAAGTTTGTGTTCCTGTTTTAGGTGTGAGACAGCTTTTCTAAAGGATCTTTATGAACATTAATACAGTATATATTTATTTTTTTGCAATGACAACCTATCTATTGAGCAGTTTTGCTGGTCAGCACATTGTCTGCTTTAAGCTAACAACTTAATAATAACTAAACACGGTTATCTACGTTAGACACATCATTCCAAACTAAAAGCCTGTGTTGGATGCTTAACACTGCCACTAAAATACCACACTCAGTCATCAATTACCTGCACCCAGAATGCACCTGTGAAAACACCTGTAAAAAATAAGATCTCTTAGAAATCAGGGCTGCGTTCGAAAAGTCAAAAAATGACATCCTAATGTCTTTTCCTAACCCCTTTACTTGATCGCGATGGAAACGTCATGCGCTCAAGGAAATATGTGAAATAGAATAAAGATTTGGAATAGACAACTGCGGCGCTGAGAGCATCCGACTGCATATAGGCTGCATAATTGATGCCAACGCCGGCAGAATTACAATGTTCTGAATATGGACTATACTGCTTCACCCGTGCTGTGTGAAGCAGTGATACCACAGGTCCTTCCTCTCTGCTGCTGTCTCACTTTACAATCAACACTGCTCCCAGCAGACCACACACACACCAAAAGTGACAATTTGACAATATCAAAAGGCATATAGGCTACCAGTCACAAAGGTTTATACCATACATATTGAGTTCATTGTTTGAGATATAAGTGTATACTTATACCTACTCTTTTTCAGACATATAATATTTGTTTATAATGATTATTTATGTTGTTTACGAGAATTTGTTGAGAATTAGTTTGTTGCCAGTTTGCTATATTTACTGAGTTATTCTGGTTTGTTTACTTATTTGTTAGGCTACATGTTTGAAATAAATAAATGAAAATAAAAAAGTGTCCATTCATATTTATCAACATGAATCAATTAGTATATGACTGTATGAAAGTTGTTATTACATATTTCCTTTCATAAAGGACAGTCCACTGTATCCTATTGCATTGAAGCACCTTTCCAAATAACATTTAGAGAAGTCATATCATGCTGTTATAAATATTTCTGGGTCATTTCACTCATACAATATTTTCCACTAGAGACAAGAGCTCGAACAGTACAGAGAAATCAGTGTTGCTCTTTTGTGTGCACAATAATGGAGGTCGATGTTGTGGAGAGAGAGTAACAGGGCTGTTTTATAGTATAATACAATAACGATGTTCATCTCATTGTCAGTTAAAGTAATTGTATCTGATACTGTTATGAGTATAAGAACATTGTATTTGTAGTCATAGTTTGTATTTACAGCATGCTATGAATGGAAATGCAAAGACTAATAGTGTTTTATGTTTAGCACCGACAGTGTGCAGTCGGCATGTGGAAAGAGCTTTTTATTTGGTGTTTGTGGGTAAAGTTGTGATGCAAAAACACAATTTTTAGAAGAGTTTTTGAATGACGAATTTGATTTTGCGACAGATGTAAGATATTTTGTGTAAATGTTTTTGGTTTTCATGTGTAGAGTTAACATCTATTTTTAATGTCTACTAGTAGTAATAGAAATGTGTGTGTGTGTGTGTGTGTGTGTGTGTGTAAGCCTACCTGGTTTTTCAGGGATAAACTCAATCTCTCATACCTTAGCCTTTACTGTACAGTAAACAGACCAGGCCCATGTACTGTACTTATAAACGTACAGACACACACACACAGATCAACATAAATACAATTATTTTTTTTTACTTTACAATGAAATCAGTGAAAGTGGAAGACATACAGTAATAAGTAAATAAGTGGTCAAACTTTTTCATGAGGCCCTTTTTTAAATCAGGGGGATTAGTGCTTCACAATTAGTTCGACAAAATAATTAATTCACTGGATGAAAGAAAATAAATTACATTGGAATAAAAGCACGACAAGCATGAGCCTTTTTGCCATCGTCAAAACACAATTTGAAAAACTAGGGCCGTCTGTGTTAAAACACAAAAACAAAAAACATCTCCACAAAATATCTTACATCTCTTTAATCAATACTATATAAACTCCGCTAACATTTTTTATTTTTGCATTATTTCTATTACTACTAGTAGACATTAAAAATAGATGTTAACTCTACACATGAAAACCAAAAACATCTCCACAAAATATCTTACATCTATCGCAAAATCAAATTCGTCATTCAAAAACTCTTCTAAAATTTTTATTTTTGCATCACAACTTTACACACAAACACCAAATAAAAAGCTCTAGCCTCATGCTGATTGCACTCCGATGTGCTGAGTACAAAACACTGTTTTAGAGTATTTGTATTTCAATTTGTAGCATGCTGTAAACATAGACTATGAACATAAATACAATGTGTTTATTACCAGTACTCATAACAGTACCAGACACTATTACTGTAACAATGATATGAACATAGTTACTATAAACTAAATACAGTATATTAGTTCTCTAACTCTCTCCATAATTGGCCTCCATTGTTGTTCACAACAAAGAACAAACCTGAATCCTATTTATCCTATTTAGTGTTCAAGCTCTGATTTCTAAGAGATCTAATTGGTTACAGGTGTTTTCTAATGTAGATAGTGTTTCAAAGTTAGCTTAGCGCTGACAATGTGCTGATGGTTTAGCACACCTGATCAGTAGATAGTCTATATGAATTAGTGGCTTCCATAATTGTGCCACATGTACCAGTTTTTGCCTTTTGGCAATTGCAAAAAACTGTAAAATGCTTTATGTTTTCAGATTAGATTTGAAACATTCACTTTACTGACCTGACCCCCAAGGGGAGACTATTCCATAACCCCGGAGCCATAACAGTAGTTACAGTGTGTGTGTGTTTTAAACTGTGAGGAGCAAACAAGAGACCTTGTTCTGAAGTACTGAGCGGCCTAGCAGACCTGTGTGGGATCAGTAATTCACTGATGCATGGTGGAGCCATGTTGTGGAAGAACTTCTTATACAAGTGATAAGAAGGAAGTCAGTGCAGTAAATAATTAACATGAGATAATGGATGCTACACAAGTTATTTGGAAGTGGACGCTCATGACGAGCTCAGGCATCAAGTTACAAAACTGCGTGTGAGTTGAAGTCCCAGTCACACAAGTAGGTGACTAGCCTTCAGGCTGTAGGAAGAACTAGTGGACTTTGCCAGATGATCTCAGGCTACACTGTGACTCAGAAGGTGAGTATGATGTATAGGAGGATCTTCAGATTGAGTTAAGTAAAAACTCAGATGGGAACCAGTAAAGAGAGCATTAATGAAACTAAAATGTGATTAAGTATTTCAAAGACTATAAGCAGTAGCAAATAAAGGCTGCAGATAAGAGTGAAGCCAAAAGAAAGGATGAATCAAGACAGAATTAAAGGGGGCTGGGGGGAGGGGGTATCCTCAAGGTTCCTGCAGTTTTTTTCTTTTATGTGTCCAGGTTTCTCCTCCTCCTTCTTGGAAAGCTCAGCTGGGTCAGGAACACGTCAGGAGGCATGGTGTGTGATGTTTTGTCAATGCAAGTCAATACATTTGAATTGCCAAATATTTTTTATCTTAGAAAGTTGCTTCAGTTGAATAAAAAAAGTGACCATGAAGTGAGAACAGAAAATGGCAGCTAATTCACGGATGACTTGCTCCCAACATCATTGGAGATGTTTATCGCTGCTACAAAGACTGAAATTAATGCTACTTACATTTGTGAAGCATTCATTTTTACATTACTTGTTTACTTTTTATTTTTACAGTCTATGTTATCCACATAGAAAAATGTGCCAAAGTTCTGTCCAAATTATCCCAAAGCTGCAAAATGTGTGTCATTAATGTTTCTTTTTGTTTGTTTTGAATATTATTATCTCTGAATAAAAGAAAATTCATAGCTAATTGGTGAAATCATAGCTATCCCTTCATGAAAAATCAAACAAAGCATGTAGGAATGAAAATAATATTAAAGTACAAAATGTACTGACAGTGTACATTTGGGCAAGCCCAGGGTTGTAGGTTTAATTGGACTTTCCACTCAGGGATGGTGTCTCCTGAACTCTTTGCATGGTTGCCTTTTCGGTTTTTAACAGCTTTTATTGTAAAAACTCTGAGATTGTAATAAAATATTCATGTAGCAGAAACACTATGATTCAACGAAGTCATCATACGGTCGGGTTTGTAAAACCACCTGCTCTTTTTCAAAATGAGTTGGGCAGTTCTGGGCCCAACCAATCCGGGCTGGATGAACTTTCGTATTACTTTTATTAAAAATACAGGTTGTAAAATATTCGTGGGACTGACTATATAACTTAACAACATATTTATTTAAATTCAGAGGTCCCATTTCAACCACAGGACAGGAAGAGAGCTGTACTGATATTAGCAGGACTGATGAAAGGGTGACCCAAACTGTCTATGGCTTGGAAGGAGAAGTTGGTCATCATACTGTCTGCTCAACTGTGCAGTTGATTGAGAGCATGAAAACTTGAGAAAAACAAAGTTTGATGTTAAATGCATTAAAGCGGTGTGTTGTGTTCCAGTCCATGACCCTAAATAATTGAATGGAATTCTTCCCAGTGGAAGTCAGGCTCATTAACACATGTTGGTTTATGTGACTGCAATGCGGTAAGCCTGAACACATGGTTCTAAGACTGTACATTGCATGATCAGGCAACAATGTAAGAAATTAGAATACATTCTAAATCACTGCTGTATGCAGTTCATTTATATATAAAAGTGATGCTAAAACTAGTAGCATCAGTAATGTCACAGCGCTGAGCCAGAAATGTACAGAAATAACTAATATCTTCCAGCAAACTGTACAGTTATTCTGGGGTTATTTGGGGTTTTACAAATCATTGTCTTTTGGCCTGTGATGTACAGCCCGTGGATTGATGAAACATTTCTGATCATGAAACGATCAACATTTGTTTAGGAGTATCAGAATCACGATCTAAATTGCCTTTAATGTCCAAGTATGCGTGCACATACAAGGAATTAGACTTTCTTTTCACCTCTTTCAATACTTACAGAGAAATACAAGCAACCACTAGGGACAAGGACAACAACGCTGGACAGATAAAGGTAAAGAATAGACAGGACTGTTATGTACACAAGTAGTGAAACAATAGGTGTAAATATAAATACTATATAAATATATATATAAAAAAGCACCATTGACCAACAATAAAATAAGAAATAAAACGTATTATACAAGATTTATATTGACAGCAACAGATGATATTTACATATACAAAAAAAAGTGAATTTAAAACTGTAGAAATTATAATAGATAATGACAGCAGTGGACATTTTGGTGTTAGATGGTTATTGACAGCATACGACTGATTATACTGTTCAAACTGCCGGGATGGCCGAATCCGTGTTAGCTGGTAATAAAGAACAGTGGGCTGATGATATATGGACTAAAACAAAGCTGCGTATTTATTACAGAGAATTATGTTGTATTTATCTAGGAAAGATCTTCATGTGCAGCTGAGATCTGACATGTTATCACTCAAACTGTATGTATGTCAGTAGAGGAAGACAAGCGACTTCGTTTAATGTGCTGTCTGAATGATGTAGTAAATCATTTTATTTAGTTTTCTGTTGTCCTTTTTTACTGAAATGCATTGTTTAGGGAGATAAAAACAGAAATTAGTTTTGTAAATATGGATGATGCAGTAAGTGCAGTTAATTAGTTATTAGGAGAAGGGCTGGGAGAGTAGTACCAAAAAGTCACAGGGATATTATGTTATTTCAAAGTATATAGAATTGCTAAAAATATTGTCAATGTTTTTCTACTTTTGTTTTTGTATATATATATTACTGGTGTCTTGTGATCCCGTGTGAGATGTGCTAAAAGTTTGACATGACACAGATAAAAGCATTACAAAATACTAAGCCTGCAAATATCAGTACAAGCTAAAGTGCGTTGGTACTTGAGTTGTACAGAAATCAACTTCAGACTAAAGACATGTACATATATGTAGATGATGGAGTATATTCTCCATGATGGACAGCCACTGCTCCCAGTGTCTCATGGCTGTCACCATGGTGCCCCTTCACTGGCTGCAAACTAATATCTAAAGTAAGTCCTTCTAAATGAAACAAAACCAAAAAATGAATGAAACACAAATAAACAAGAGTGAAATATTACTTTGTGTTCACTGTGTTATTACTGAGCTGGAAAAAGCAGCGTGACACATGTTGTGTCCCAAGCAATGGTCCCAAGTCGGCTGAAGTCATGCTGTGCTGTTGATTGCTCTCCACAGGGCTAATTGAAAGAAGGCTCCATATGGTAAGAAACTATAAATTCTCCAGATCAAGTTTTTTTCTCTATCCCTGTTTCTTCCTTTTTCTCTTCTATAAAAGGAGAACAATGGGCTGGCTGTCTTTGGTTTGGCTGCTAATGAATCCAATACTTCCCCCTTATGGCAAGGGCTGATTAGAAGAGGAAAACACACATTCTGTCATAGTCTCTTTTGATGGAAAGCCCTATCTGTGTGGTGGGAGTGCATGCATGCGTGTGTGCGTGTGTGTGTGTGTGTGTGTGCTTGTGTGTGTGCGTCTGTAAAGTGTTGCGTCATAGCAGTTATGGGGTGAATAGAGTGACCTGGGGGATTGTTTCAAAGGCTGCCAAGGGCCCACCCTCTTCTCTGTTTTCCTCCTCATCTTTTTCCATTCTACCCTCAACATGCTGCTTTTTTCACATTGAAAACACCATGACATGCTTTTCTAATTGCTGTATGTGCTCCCTATTCACGATCATCGGCTGTGTTCACTGTTTTGGCTGATAATGCACTACTCTAGCCACCAAACAATCAGTGTGAAAAGTAGCTTGCAAAAACTCACTGTGTTCACTAATGTAGTGGCTGAAGCATCATCTGTAGCCACAAGTACACTAATGCACAGTTTCTCTTTATTTAGGGGTCAGTGGCTGCTTCAGCATCATCTATATATTTCTTTATCAGGGGCAAAGTGGAACTTCAAAGAAAAAAGAAAAGAAACATCTGGGTAGAAATGAGGCCCCCTGGTGGAGGGGAACAAAATGATTGGGAGGTGGGAAAGGAAGACGGAGGAGGAGGGGTGAGGAAGCAAGGGAGGAGTCTGCGTGAAGTAATGGCTGCCAGATGTTTTGGTATTAGCACGGGGAAAAATTCTATTCCAGTCGTAGTCATCTATCATGTTTGCCAGTCGACTGCACTTAGAGGCCGGCAGATAGACAGACAGGAGACATGAAGAGGTGTGTGTGTGTGTGTGTGTGTGTGTGTGTGGTTGTCGGTGGAGGTATGTAATTATGAACCTAGATATTGGTATGTGCCGTTGAGTACTGAATGTCATGAATGCAAAAAACTGCTAAGTTTGTGAGAATTATTATTTCTAGCAATTTTATACAACGAATCAATACCCATATGAAGTGCTTTCTTCTCTTAATATACAATCAGGGTTTGAAATAAGCTCCCCAGAAAGCCTTGTTTGAGAAATTTTATTAAATTTGATAAATCTTTTTTTTTCTTTCTGTATAAATGTATATTTTCCTGTATATTTAGGTTTCTGAAACAAATTATACGCTAATATCAAAGCATTTTCCCATAATTTGTGTTGAATGAACTCAACACTGTCTATTCTTGCTGTAGCCATCAAACACGTTACCGACCGCACGTTGTCAACGTTTGAGGCTGTGGACGTGTTCATAGTTGTCATGGGACGCAGCCTCGGTCTGATCTGTTTAACAATGAAACATAAACCATTGCCGGTCCACTGTGCATTCGGCATCTTGCGGAGAGCGATTAAAAAAAAAAGTTGCAACAGTGAATAATTGTTCTGTTTATTTGTTGACCCAGTGTAAATATTCTCTGTAGGAATAGTTTTGTATTGTGCACATAGGCCTGCACATTCAAGTATGCGTGTGTATGTGTACAGTACTTTCCCACCCATGAAAAATAGGGCTCCCCAAACGCCACGGTGGGATTTCAACACTGCTTAAAATAGACAGAATAGTCACAATCAAATATTCTTTCAGAAAATGTCTTATCGGTAGTTGAGCATATACAGTACTATAGAACAAAAAGATTGGAATGTACATTTTTAAAACAGGAGTACCAAAAAACTTAAACTCACATATACGAAATATTTAGAGGTTTGTTGGCTAGATTCATGGCAGTCGTTCTCCATGAAAGATCCAGTAACCTCCAGTTTCAGTGACTCTCAAAATGAGTAATCATTTTGTTTTATTCCTTAGAATGTATCTCAACTGGAGAACGGTATAGAAAGAACATTGTAATCGCCATTATCTGTCTACAGAGTGGAAGCTCTACATCGTCTTTATCAACAACCACTGCATATTCCTCCATACATTGGTTGTTCAACATGCACTGCAGAACAAATTGTTCTGAAGACTGAACCAAACAGGTTCACATTTGACGCTACACACAAATCCTCCTGGCCCTTCACAGGGGATAAGATGGTTTGTTTCCTCTATTGTGATGCAGTTGGTGTTTTTTTAAAGAAGTTTATTTGATACATCATATTTTTTGTGCATTGTTCCTTGATTTGCATTATCAGGTAAGGCAAAGATGAAATGTCTTTCATGGTCTCTTGGAGAGAAAGGAGATGTTGGACTGGGATTTTTGAATGACTGCCAAGGCATAGCCTTGATATGTAAGCACTCAGGAAAGATTTACCCTGAAAGGTGACTTGTAGACTTAGAGACTCATTGAGCAGCACCAGGCAGATCCTTACTTTTTGTGCTGGTTCGACTGTACAATTTAGCATTCTATGTACCTGCATGGTATACTGTTTTTTGATTTGCACATCACCACCATCATGGACTTGTAGAGGTTCATTAGCTACCCTAGGAGCTTGAGGAGCACTGGGATTGTCAGATTGCCACAGCTGAGCTGAGAATTCACCCGAGCAGGAAGTGAGTTGGAGAGATGTTTGAAGTCTTGTGTGCTATGAATGTGCTGCAATACTGAGAGTGTCATGACCCTAAAATCTCTTTGTCGTGAAAATCAAGGAGAGTAGGCTATTGAGAATGTGGAGTCAATGCAACAGCACAGAATCCTGGTGGGGGTGGTGACTAGGAGGAAGCAGGTCAGGAATTTATGCAACCCCTTTCAGGACAACGGAACTCAGTAGAGGGTGTTATGGCCGCTCGTCCCAAGTAAGGTGAGCAGCGTCCACAGAGAATATAACCAGCACTGGACATTATGAGATCAAGGAGGTGATGGGCAAAACCTCACTGCATCACGTTTCGGATGTTGGCAATATTTGATTTCCTCCCCGACCCTATTTTACAGCTGAGGCTTGATGGATAATCCATTATGGCCCATTTGTCAGAAAAGGAATCCAAGGGATTCCAATGTAGAGCCCACCAGCTGTAGGTTAAATGCAAGAAGTATGATCATTGCCAGGCAGCCGAACACCAAAGACAAGTGTGAGGCTTCAGACCCTAATCCTGCTGCCGAAGCCCATTGGAGTCCATTGGTTGAGGAGGCCTTTGAGGAAAAGACGACGATGAGTATGAAGGCTTGGTATGTCACTGCTATAGATGAGGGGTTAACATGGTACAAACATGTAGGGGGTTAATGCTGAGTGCTTACACTCAGCACCAGGTCCTCACTACAGGCTGTAAAGAAACAGCCTCAGATACGTTGCGTGAGCAAGAGAGCTTGAGGTTGAAATACCCAACACACCCCAATGACCAGACACAATGACAGTTTGAATTTAATGGTCAAGAAAAAAAGAGCCAACTACAGCATCTTAGACGAGGCTTTGTCACCCTTTGTCCCACGTTCATTTAATCAAGCCTTATTGTTTTTGTAGCCTGATGTGTTTTTTGTAATATTGATAACAGCCTTTTTTTCCATTGCAGCTTCACTTTCTTCTTGTTACTTCACTGAAGCATGTTCAGTCAGTATGTTAATTGTTTTACAACCTTTACCTTGGTCATTCGATGTTGAGCACAGTTGACAATAATAATACATTTGATGTGCAGTGCGTGCATTTTGTTCAATGCATTTGTTCATAACGTTTTAAAGAAGAAGTATATTGTATTTAGAGTATTTCTTCCTTTCAGATATGGGCCTTAGTTTGTTGGAGAAAATGCTAACCATTAATATACTATAAATTCATTAGCTCCATTGCTCCCTGTAGCTGACCCAGAGACATACAGCTTCCTTAGGTTGGAGCTTGTGTGTATTCGCTTGTGTGTCTGTGCATCTGTTTGTGTCCCGGCCATTATGGGGTCAACTCTGTCTGACGCCAGCTCTCTCACTAATTATCTGCTCTAATGTCTTTACCTGAGGCCAGACTCGGGCCATTGCATCTTGCGTTAGTCTTTGTCAGGACGAGAAATATCCTCTCAAGATCTCTTTCCCCCGTCTCCCACTAATGACATACCGACTGGGATGCCAGATAAGGTCTTACCAAACATACGTGAGTGACAGCTCCATCAGATAACGTGAAGCATGTCAATAACTGTTCTATCGGTTTGGTAAATGTGTGTTCGTGCTTCAGCTGACAAAACTACACTCGTAGAGTTTATTTGTTCTGGGTTTGATCGGTACAAGTTTGGGATTAATTATTGGCCACAAACCCCCAAAAATAATTGAAAATCATTAAACTATACTCTTATCACTCATGCCTAAATAGACCGCTCCTTTTTGCCATTAGAGCAGTTAACTGCTTACGCAGGCTGGTCTTATCCAAAATGATTTTGTATGTTATCCACGTATTCATGAACAAAAGTATAAAGGCAGTCTCTTTCAGCCAAGAGACCGCTTTTTGATTCCCAGATGAAAAGAAAACCAACTTTGACTTATTTCTCACGTAACTTGCGTACTTCAGTAACGGCACTTCCGTAGTTATTTTAACCCAAACAACAATCTTTACCTAAACTTAACTAAGACGTTTTGTTGCCTAAACCTAACTGAGTTGTTTCCTGTGAAGACGGAAGTTTATTTTGAAAAGACTGTATGCATGTTACGAGCACAAATTGACACGTGTTGCTGGCTTTCGTAGTAAAGAGAAGAAAGGAGTAACTTAGTAAGATATCATATGAACCGTACGTTTAAAAGTTCATAGAATTATTTAATGAAGTAGATATTAAGTCTGGAAGGATGATACTTCCCTATTGGGGTAACAATGCTTCCAGCACCAGACAAATGTAGCAGAAAACAATGACAACTGTTCTTGTGACATTTTACATTTTTGAGGAGGTGCACATCCGCTTAATATGCCACAGCAAAGACACCACAAGAGTTTGCCACAGAAACAGGGGAGAATGTGGCAAGAGTTGCTTGCAGGAATCTCAACGGCGGGTGCAGCAGCAAACATCAGTGTCAAAGAAATCTAGAAAGGCTTTAATGTCTTTTAAGCAGACAAAAACCTCCTGGTGATTATTGGGAGTTAGTTAGTGGGATGTAAGAATGTTAGACTTCAATATCCCCCTGTCGCTGCATCACTGCAGGAAGCAAACACAGCGTCAAATCCACCTGCTGTCCAAAGTGATCTGTAACATTCACACAAATACACTGCTTACAGAATGAAAACATTAGCTGCTGACAGTCATTCACTATTGAACTTACTACACATCAACTTGGATCCGTGTGTTTCAAATTGTTAAATACATCATCTCTCTCGAGGCATAACAACAAGATGTCATCCTATCCCTCTCCTTCTTCTTGATGGCAAGAGAGACAGAGAGACATCACAAAGTCAAACCGTATGCAGATACAGAAAGGGATCTTTACTTCCAGCTAGTAACTGATGACATACATCTTGATTAGCCCCTGAAGTGCCCCTGTTTGCTTCAGAACACTTCACTGGCTGAATTTGAAAGATACACAAACTTCAGAACTTCAGCATGTTCTACTGAATGTATAGCCTGCAAAACAATAAAGTGGAATTGCTTCTTTTAGCTGAGGGCAACAGGTCTGACAAACACGCCTACTTGAGGGGAAAACGATCAGTGCCACAATATGCCACCAAGGGCTGAAACGCTATAACAAAATGCCTGTAGTTAGCTAAAAATGTTAGATTTCAACATGTCAAAGGATTACGCAACATGAAATATCATTCAAACAAACACAGGACTTTCGTCCAATTGTGACCTGCGTTTGTATCAGGTGCGAAATCAAAAGTGAACGTGGTTAGTCTAGTGAGTCGCTAGTTTCGTTAGTCATTTGAATCGAGTAAGTCGTTTGTCACTATTGACGTGAGTCGTTATACACTCGGTAGTGAAGTGAGTCGCTCGTAAGTCAAGTTAACATCAAGCACACTCGTAACTTACAGAAATGTAGTTAGCCTAAAACTGTCATAAGGACAAAAAGCTTGATGAACAAGTCAATTCATTTTATTTTGTACAGCCCAAAATCACAAATTTGCCTCAGAGGGCTTTACCATCTGTACACATGTGACATCCTCTGTCCCAGGACCCTCACATCAGAACAGGAAGAACTCCCCAAAAAACCCTTTAACAGGGAGAAAAGAGGGGGAGACCTTAGGGAGAGCAACAGAGGAGGATCCTCTATCAGGATGGACAGAAGTGTGATAGATGTCATGTGTACAGAATGAACAACATAACAGACATACTGACTGTCAGGATTCCACAGTTTCCACATTCTGCCTGCTGATGCCTTATGACTTATTTCATTTTTTTTTCTGTTCAGCAGCTGTTCAAAAAATCCTTAAACTTCTCTTTTTCAAATTGAAAATTGTATTTGAAATAAAGCTAGCCTGTTAAAGGCCTTATTTGTAATTCAAATGTTAACAAGTCACATGAATGGTACCTGCACTCTGAAATTGATTAGCAGGTCTTTTAACATTTAGATAATAATTAAATCTGAGTTATTAATGTTGTTGTTTGTGCACTCCAATAATAATATATAACAGAGTAAACTCCTCATTTTTAGACAATGTCGGTTGAGAAAAACAGTTATTACATAAGAAAGTAAATATTAATGGCATTAAATCAAACTCTTAACTAAAACTCAAATCGTCAACAAAGCGTCTTTTAAATAAACTAAATATGGAAGGTGGTTAACAAGAGAAAATAGTAAAATGAATTTAATTAGCATGCACCAACATTTTTTTCAAATTTAAAAGATCATCTCCTATGCCTAAGAATATATTTTCTTATCTTATAGGTCATCTTTTGAAATAGGATGTGCTTCTTCCACAAGAAAAAATGCTCATCGAAGCCACTATGCATAAGATTCCCTTACTTCTGGATCACTCTCAACCCTGAATTAATTTGTGCACGAGAATTAACTGAAAGTAAGACATCAGCCAAGTTTGCATCAGTTACCAAGTAACCAGATGGTTTATTCAATTCATGACACTGATTACAGCCCACATAAAACATTATCTAGACTCCCACCACATTTTCACACTACAATATGGACACTTCGTCATTGTGACGTCATTACATGTACAACCAGAGAGAGAGAGAGGGAGAGAGAGAGAGAGAGAGAGAGAGAGAGAGAGAGAGAGAGAGAGAGAGAGAGAACTTCACATACACCTCGTTTTAATCAAAGGTCACTAAATGTCTGCTGTCAGACATTGATAGACCTGTTTGAGTCCTTCTAACGGCAGCATTGCACATAAATATATTCCGTTAAATAAAGCAAGTAACACGTCAACACCTCGCGCTCGTGTGTGTGTATTTGCGTGTGTATATGTGTGTGTGTGTGTGTGTGTGTGTGTGTGTGTGTGTGTGTGTGTGTGTGTGTGTGTGTGTGTGTGTGTGTGTGTGTGTGTGTGTGTGTGAGGGTGGTGGGTGTTTCGAGGAGAGAGAGAGAGAGGAATGATTCCCCAGAAAAGACAGACTCCGCCGCACTCCGTTCACAATCCAGCCTGTATGAAGCTACTTTGCTCAGTGAGACGTAAAGGCCACACATCCGGTAGAACATACCCAAGAGGTCTTTAATTCCACCAAATAGCATCCATTTCATTAATGCGTTAGAGCGGTGACTTTTCAAAGCTGGTTAAATTGGACGAGTGTAACAGTGGATACTATTGAGTCACGGGCTCAAATGTAGCCTATAGATTATGTATCATTTTAACATCTTCATCCCCTTCAACCCTATAGACACTGACTGTAAGCTATTTTAAATAAGCCTATCCCTAAGTTTCCACTGACATCAAATAGCCTGTCCAATTGGGCAAATGATGATTGACAATTTCCATCTAGAATATGTCCATTTACTGAATCCATAGGCTATTCTGTCGATATTATTTTTTTATAAATGTTTCTTAATTAAAATAAACACTTTTAAAAAAAGACCATAGCTGTAAAATATTTCCAAAAGATCCAATTTAAGGATTGAAATCCGGGTTGAATGAACGGAGCAACAGGCTACAACAAACACAGCGTCCACAGAGCGTGCAAGTGAACAGCCTCGAGGTCCACAAAGATCACGATGACTGCCACCAGATCATCAGAGCGCGTCATTATTGTCCCATCACTCTCCTCGAGGACAGAGCTGCAGGAGGAGGAGGAGGAGGGGGGGGGGGGGGGGGGGGGGGGGGGGTGCTACTGTTTGAGTTCCAGAGCCCAGACATGTTGAGGCCAACCTGTCCGCCCTTTACTCTTCTTATCGCTCGCTGACGAGGATGACGTGGAGGATGAAGATAACGTTGTCTTCGGGATCTCCACCTGCACAGACACATGATATTTGTTATTTATATTATGCGTATTAAACCATGTTTAAAACATAGGCGTTATTGTATATAAAATAGAGCTAGAGGCTTTGTCACCAATGTGTGTGGATGGTTTCACGTTTCGAAGATCATTTAGAAATGAGTTTCTCTGAATAGGTCACATGTCGCTTGATACGGATGTTTTTATAACACAAACATAGAAGTGGTTTTTATGTCACACCTCGTAGCTCTATAATGTGTCCGTGTTTGTAGTCCAATGATATTGTATTTGGGACAAACCCAATATGACTGATGGTCCGGAACAGTTACAGTTTACACCAGTGATTTCTTTTAACATTACGATGCTGAAGTTATTTGGAAGAATGACCTGGAAGTGTTCACAAGCTCCACCCAGTTCTTGATTGAATTCAAAACTTTTTTATTCTCTACAGTTCTTTTTCATAATAGTCACATTTAGTTTGTTTCCCGTCAGTCGTGTGAAATAAAGAGCAGGTTCAGAGCTTTTAAAGTTAGTTAAATGATCAAATTATAATAATTATATTAATAATTGTAAAAATATAATAACAATAATTATTACTATTGTTGTTGTATTTATTTGTTGATATTTAATTATTTTCTGAGTCTGCTCATTAATTAAGACGTGCAGTTTCCATGAGATACTCCTATAGCCATGTGTAGCCCAATCGAAAATATATTAATATAATATATGGTAGAATAGCGTAATAGTAGTAATATACATTTTTATTTCCACGATGTAAGCAGTTTTAAAAGAAGGTATTTACTTTTCCACAAATCACGCACAAACGTGCGCACGAGAGTGACATTCTCACAGTGAGTGTACACGTCCATAATAACAACAATAATAATAATAATAATAATAATACACCCTTATTCTGGCCGTTTATTCAAGTTGAAAGAACTCCCGGGACTTTCACCCGCCCTGACTTTTATAAAAATGTGACGTCATGTCGCCTTGCTTTCAGCGAATACAGCCCACACCAACAGTGAAGCGGTCAACCACTGTTCAGTTCGGTAAACACTGTAATCCACCATCCATCCAACCGACCCAGCACAGAGGCCTACATCTAAAGTGAAGCAGTAGGCCGCTTTCATTTTGCAGAGTTGGGTAAAACACGATATCAAACACGAAACTCGCGAAGAGCTCAGACACAGTTGAGCTGCGACAGCCTCCTGCTACACGTAAACGCATCAATAATGTGTCACTCTGTGAAGTGGTGCATTTACTTTCATTCTTGACACGTTTAAATGTTTTACTCCAGTCCTTACCCTTTTAGAAAGTAGGATTTTCTTGCTATTACCTATTTTAGCGTAACGGATTTGACTACTTTGTCAACATTCAATCTTTTTTTAATTTGTCAATATGTTGCAATTTCTACTTTTTAGTGGCCCTGCAATTCGCAAAAAATTTGCCAATTAAAGAAAAAAAGATACGCGTTTAATCAAAGGGAGCTCAAAGTTCAACCTTGGTGCTCTTCCAGAAATGTGCGTATTAAAAGATCAGACAGTTTGCGTTAAACTGACAGATCGTTGTGTTTAGGGTAACTCTCCACATGTGGAAAAAAACACAGCAAAAAAATGGGCGACGTATCAGCCAAAAACGTCGACCTGATTGTCAAACCTACTTTTTCGGTCTAGGTGCGTTAATAAATAGCCGTGAGTTCCAATAAATGCGAGTGTTGCCAGCAGAACATGTGTGTAATTACTGCGGACGGGAGGAGGCTGTGTATAATGAGACATCCAAACCAGTCCATCCCGACTCTTTCCATTGTGTTCTTTTATATCCTCCTCTCTGGGCCGCAGCTGCGTCATCGACCGTAACAGCGCGTTCTGTTCTTTTCTCACAACAAACAGTAAAGGTTTTTATTACATTTTAAAACAGTAACAACAAAACGGGAATAATAACATCAAACAACTATACAACAATATATATAAGTGGTTAAAAGACGAACTGGATCTGTGAGTGAGGAAATATGGTTTAGCACTAATTTATGTTATAATGCCAGACATTGTGACTGTTATGAATTATTAAATGATAAACAAAACGCAACCAAGCATGACACAGACGGAGCAATACAAAGTTTGTTCTTTGCAACAAAATGCAAAGGTGTGCCATAATTCAGTAAGTAACATGCAGGTCTGATGATTTTATAATGTGACAAGCAACGTGTTGCCTAAAATGAGTAAAACAGATCAAACTAATTTGTCTTTGTTTTAAAATCTAACAGCATCCTCTCTCTGCCTCTATGGGGTAGATTTAGCAAAAACAGAATGATTCTGTTGTAGCACAACATCCACATTGATTCAGCCTGAACAACTCATACGTAATCAGTGACACAACATTCAACAGTGTGGATGAAGAGAAAACCTTATGAATGGCAAACAATATATATGTTAATTCTCTCTTGCACACACAGCTCAATGTAAGAGTCCCCGAAATGACTGAGTTTATTACCTCAAGTCTCCCCTTATTTGCAAGCTTAGAGGTCCCTCTCATAAATGCACTTTAAATTCACTTATGGGTTAACCACTTCATCATTAATGTAAGAGCAGACTGAGGAGCAGCAACACTGAGTGCTTACTTTAGCTACACTGAGGCCGAACTCACTAAATGACTCCTCTGATAAATGTTTCATCTTTCGGACAAAGTTAGGGATTCTGTTATATCTTTATCTGTAGTGTCTCAGTTGTAGCAGGGGAGTGTGTATTTGAATCCAGGAGTGTGGTTTCATCACAGAGTTGACGTGAATTATTATCCTTCTATTAGTGATTGCAGTTTGAAATGATAGGAAAAATTGCTTTCTGGCTTCAATTATTCCGCCACACTTCCTATAGGCAACATACAGGAAATAATTATTCTGTTCGATTCTCTTCTCTCGTCTGACCTGTATGATCATGTATCGTTTGTTTAGATTCCCTGCTTGATGTTAGCTCCGGATAACCATTTATTATGAGATAAATGTGTGTCAAAACAACAGGCAGCTATAGTCAAAGCATGTAAAATCAATTACATGTTGCTTAGTTCTGTTTGCATGTCGTGGTAAATAAAGAGAGTGTAAATGATTACCTTTATCCAGTGACCATAAAGAGGATATGTAACTCAAATATGAATAAAATAGCAATTTGAAACTTCCTACTTTGTTTGAAATGGGTTTAAATGTCTTGGATGTGCCAAACTATAAATCCTTAGCAACTGTGGGACCTTGTAAAGCTGTAGCCATAGCATATGGGCAGCGCAGAGCTGGGACCAAAATTATGTGGATAATATAGCAGGCTGTAAGACGAAAGCATCCAAAAGTGTTGCTGGGAATAATGGTGGTGGGTCTGGCTGAACCTGGCCCCTCCTGGCTCCAAGCTGTCTGAGGATGGCAACCAATTTTCTGGCTCCACTCTTATATAGACTTAACCATTTGGATGATACCAAATATGGGTATACTTAAAAAAAATCTCTTTAGGAATCAATGGTTAATACTTCAAGTGTCAATTATAAAAATGGGTAAACACACTTACATTCGACTGTTTACTCTCTCTTTAGCAGTCACCTCATATGCTTCATTGGCTTTTAAAAAATCCTCCCCAAATAAATTGGGCTGTGAGATTACCCTCCATTCTGTGTGCCTAACTCCCGCACAGGAAAAGCCTGTGTTGCTGTTTACTTGTTTTTTTTTTTTTTCTTGAGCTGGTTTAGGCCTATAGCTCTTTGGCCTCCTTTCTCGTGTAAAGATGACAAAACATTGCATACTGTTACATTAAACTGGTTTGGGAGGTAGTCTTTGCACGGTCTACGGGGATAATGGTACCGTCTCCAGATGACGAATGCATATTATACGTATGATTATAAAATAAACACGTTATAATAATAATAATCTTAGAGAACAACAGTTTCCTAATTTACATTCGCGTGCTGTCTGCATGTTTAATCTGATCATATTGCTGCTTTGGCACCAAGTGTAAAACCACAGAGCCGACTGTTCATAGTCCGTCTTCCTCTTATCAGCAAAATATTCGTGTCTTGTTACTGAATCTCGGTCAAATCAGATCCGCCGAGCAGCTTACACTTTATATATTGTGTCATTTTTGTCACGAATCAGAAATATTTATAACCGAGGAATCAACATAATCAAGCCTGGAATGATTTTCAATACAGCAGCCTGACCCGGCGCGGGAACATATCCTTATCCTTTAAAAAAAAAAAAAAATCTCATTTGCACATAGCAAATG
This sequence comes from Leptoclinus maculatus, assembly GCA_032191485.1. Taxonomy (NCBI): domain Eukaryota; kingdom Metazoa; phylum Chordata; class Actinopteri; order Perciformes; family Stichaeidae; genus Leptoclinus; species Leptoclinus maculatus. The sequence goes on from JAVDOI010000009.1 coordinate 19,167,498, forward strand.
TAAAGGCAATGATGACCCTCGACATTTACGAAACAGCCGCGCGGGGTCCTACACATAATCCGTTGACATTTAGCCTGTAATTCACAAAGCAGTATTATATTTTAAGAAGTTTGTAATTTATGTTTTTGAACAATTTGTTCACGCCGCTCTTTACATGCACAAAAGAGCAAAAGTCGAGTTTTTATTGGAATACATACGTTTCCATATAATGGATTATATGTCAAAACGTATATTATCAAATACTTTAAATTGCTGAGTTGAATACGTTTAATAAATCCAATAATTAATTATTTTGTATTCTACCAATATTTTAATACATTTTCATTCTAATTTTTTTCTAGCGTGAACGGCAATGAAGAAAATTAGTGTTGTTTCTGTTACAACGTTTTCATGTCAGCCTACTACTGTGTTTCCTGTCGGACGCAGCAGACGAACTGATGTGGAGAAGGTATTTACAGGATGGTCAACTGTGACCTTCTGTTGTTAATCTTCGTGAGATTAACCATTCAAAGAAACCAGGAATAGGCCTCATTTAATTGTATAGCCTACAAAGACTGTGAATTTAGGTCATAACTCATGTCAGCCACATGTTTTTTTTTCTTCTTATTGCTCATTTCTAAAAATAAAAAATGTGACTGCAATGGCCAAAGTTAGGAGTGCGTTTGGTTTACAATCCACTAGTTTAATAAAGCTCGTAGTTTATCTCTCCGTCACATTGGGTTCAAGATAGCTGCAATAAACTGAACTCTCAACTGTTTCAGCTTTTTTATTTTGCATTGACGGACTGTAAAATGAGTCCACTACTCAGTAAAATGTGTAGCATGAATACCGAACCCAAGGCAGACATTGCCTAATTCTCCAAAAACAATTAGGTGATTTTGAACTAAGCTTCATGTCGAGACCCGTTGCCCGCTATGGCAGTGTCAGCTTTGGACTATTAGGTGTTGCTTTATTAAAAAATCTGAAGTGTTATCTTAGGTTCAGCCAATGATAGGTAACCTTAAATATTAAGTGATTTAGACTACTCTTCTGTTATTAAAAAAAACAAAGGGGGCTCATTAGGGTTCACCAGTAGGCTGTCAGTGTACGGTTCGTGCTCTTACCGCCTCTCTCTTCCTCCGCTCTTCCCGGGCCTCTGTTTTCTTCAGCTCGGCCTTAAAAGCCTGGGTGTCTCCGTGCTGTCCGTCCTTGTCCAGAATGTCCATCAGGTAGGAGATGTAGCTGGTGGCCAACCGCAGCGTCTTGATCTTGGACAGCTTAGTGTCGGCCGGGACGTTCGGGATACACTCCCTCAGTTCAGCAAAGGCCGAGTTGATGCTCTGGGTCCGCCTTCTCTCCTTACGGTTGGCCGTGGGTCTCCGCTTCACGGGCCGAGGATGCGTGTGGTGGGGGTGCATACCCACCGTGGCTCCGTTCACCGAGATCGCACCCGCCCCCGGAACCAAGCCGCCTGGTCCGTAATGGTGGTGATGGTGGGGATCCAGGCCCCCGGTGGAACCGCCGCCGCTGTTGCCATGGTACTCTGGGCTGTAGCCGGGCGCAAGGCTATATTCGGTGGGAGACATATCCGCGTGGCTTATTAACCAGCTCGTGAAGTACGGAGGGGCCCCGGTATCCTCGTGACACCGACCGGCCGCCGCCGCATGCAAGGAGTAGTGGTGGCTGTCGTGGTGGTGCATGACCGGGTGGTGAGGGAAGCCCGACACAAGACTCATAGCGACACACAAACACGCACTTACGCGTGCACACACACACACTATCTCTCTCTCTCTCTCCTGCACGCACTCAGACCTGCAGCAGTAAACTCGCTAGCTGCTTAACGGCCGTGCAGAGCAGATGTTTGCATCTTGAATAATTTGCCAAGCGGCTTCCAACAGAGACAGGTCGTGTGGTGCGACCGTGACGGTCGGTATTCCGTGCAACAGTAGGCTAGACCCGGGCTGGTCCTGTCTACAGTGGCCCTGTAGGCCGCTTACTTCTGTCCAAACAACTCCTCCTCCTCCTCCTCCAAGACACTGTTCCTCTCCCTCTAATGTCATGCAGCCTTTATCCCTCTTCTTCTTTTAAAAACTCACTCACAGTGCGCAGCCTATTCCTCCTTTCCTTCCATCCTTCCTCTGTAGCATACTTCGTGTCATCGTTCTTCGTGTGTCAGTTAGCAGCAGCTTCAGAGCCGTTTGTCAATGCAGGACCAGTCTGTGCAGGGTCTGGGTCACTACTGGCTAGATACTGAGCTATGGGAAAGCCAGCTTGTCTGTATGAGAGAGGGAGAGTCTGATTTACTACGTCATCTTTTTACCGGGGAGGAGAAACCGACTTCATAGCATGTGTAAACCAATGGCAAACCCCCTACCCTCCTCTGGCCCCGTCTGCAGGGTCTGTTTACTTCTCTTTAATGTCAATGGGCCTGCTAAGTAGACCTGCTGGCTCCCCTAACACACACACAAACACACACTCACACGCGCACGTACACTTGTTGGGGGCACGCGCACTAATGCACAGCAACAATTAGCCTGCAAGGTCAAGAAGAATAAAGTGAGATTATGTCCTGTCCTCGTTTATAACATGTATTATATATATATATATATATATATAAAATAAATAAATAGATATAAATAATTATATATATATATATATAAAATAAATAAATAGATATAAATAATGATATATATATATATATATATATATATATATATAATTATCTTATATTTAATTTAAGTATGTATTTATATACACATGCACTGCTTTAGGATCGCGTTCATATTGGCCTTGTATTGATTGCCTATTTTAATGCTTAGAGTGTGTATTTAAAAAGGCCAGGATACAAGGTAAATTATTTCATCAGTAATTGGTGTTACTGTTCATGCAAGTCTGCATGTTCTCAGTATTGATTAGCAGATCATCTGCTGAAGCCAGACTCCTCTTAAAAACAAAACGTTTATAAAGAATTTCTTCCAATTCGCAGCAAACGCGTAGGGGAACTTATATGTTTCTGTTCCATTTAGGGTTGTGTGTGCTCAGTCTGGCCTAGCTTGTGCTAGCAGAGCTGATGAAGGAACCACTGGTCCACATAGGCCTATTTCCAGTTGACATGATGTCAAATAGTCACACTGCGAAGGCCACGGATACAGACACTAGCCAGACTGACACTAGCCCTGACTTGTGCAATGCACGTCAGTTTTCTGGGCTCACATCAATACATTTATTCCGTTGCTACTAAAAGCAGAGGGTCTCTCTCTCTCTCTCTCTCTCTCTCTCTCTCTCTCTCTCTCTCTCTCTCTCTCTCTCTCTCTCTCTCTCTCTCTCTCTCTCAAAAACACACACGCACACGCACACACACTGCTCAAATGCTCACTGACAATAATCCTCTAAAAAGGACACGCATGTGAAAAATGGCTTTATTACCTTCATTATCTTCATTTGTTATTGTTAATACGTTTGCACATGAAATCCTTTCGTCATGTAGCCTATTTTGTACATTTGTAATTACATTGTTACAAAATGCATTTGAGATGTTCTTCTAGAGGTCAATTGCAGTAAATAATTGCAAAGCCTAATTTCCTTTAAAGAAACACGAATTCACAAGAGATATTTACGTGATAGTAGCTATATAACAGTACGCTATCGTGCATTCGAATGGACCTCGGTAGTCCTTAAATAATGTATTGCTGCTTCCACTTTCCGAAGCAACTATACCAATTTAGGAAAGGTTCGACTGCAGACAATAGTAAATTACATTAAATATAATTTAATAATAATAATAATTTAATTTAATAATACATTAAATGTAGTAATTGTTATTGTGGTAATAACATCAACGACAACAACAACAATAATAATAATAATAATAATTAAAAATAAACTAAAAAAACAATAATAGACCGTTGTGATTTGCGTCAACAATTGATGTAAGCCTATTAGCGTCAGGCAGGGTTAACGGTTAGTTGCAGTTTAGCTTTCGGTTTAACGGAACACTGGTTATCCGAGTTCATGTAAATGAGCACCCGGTAAAATGTCAGAGCTGCTTCCGAGCTGACACTGACTGACCCACTGACCACTTGCCTCGGCTTCCACAAGAAGAAAAGTCCGCTGCGTCTCCGGAGTTGTGAAACCTCGAAATAGCCGCTTTGAACATATTTCAGAAGTTTTGCCACACGTTGTGATATAAACGTCCATGGTTATTCTTTAGGCTCTTTTTATTATGTTATGGCAGATATGTTCCCACTCATGAGCTTTCGTATCAAACATATTAAAAAGATGAAGCGTAAGAACTCTATCCAACACATGTATTCGAATCTGAATGAATAAGAGAGAGAGAGAGAGAGAGAGAGAGAGAGAGAGAGCGAGAGAGAGAGAGAGAGCGAGAGAGAGAGAGAGAGAGAGAGAGAGAGAGAGAGACCGGATATCAAATGGCAAACTAGTTCAAACCCAAAACTGTGGTTGTATATTGTCATCATGTGAAAAACAAAATACATAAATAAATACACTGATTGCTCCTCTTATTAAAGCTTTAGTCGTAAGAATAATTTAAACATCCCGGCTTCCTTAAGCATTTCATGTCTTTAGAAATCAAATGTCTCATTTGCTAACCATCATGGGGGGAAGCATTAGAGTAGCTTTTAAGAATCCAAATTCCAAGTTACCAAATTATACAACCAGTAATCTCAACAATGTTGTACATTTTTTAACATGCTTATATATTATTATAAAATGATTTGACAGAATAGTAATGGAAATATGGTTAGACATTTTTGCTGGACCTCTTTACCCGTTGAGAGCCACTGAAGACCATTCAAGGATCTCTGAAGACCTTTAAAAGACCCCTGAAAGCTCAGTCAAGGGTCCTGATGGAGTCACCTCTATTGTGTCCAGAGTGACTTTATGCATAATACTGAGCCTTCTAACTTTTTCCAGTTCATTTTCAGCTCCACAGCTCCACTATTTAGTATTTTTGTACCTAAATATGAAGTAAGGCAGTTATTGTTATTTTAACTGCTTATATGTGAATTGGAAGCAAGGTTGAACACAGCTACCATGCAAGAAGTCTTCACAGAGGAAGCTATATGTTGTCTGCGTGCTGAGAAGACTTTCCATTCTGGTGTTAACCCCCACTTATGGACTCTAAAGATGTCAGCAATACAAAGCCCTGGGCAGAGGGAGATAGAACTGGGGACAGACCAATATGAGTCTGAACGACGCACAGAAAAATTAAATTCTTTGGTTACGGTTGTAGACAGTAGTTGGGCTTGGGTGATGTTATTGATTTGATAGTGGAGTGCAGAGGGTTTCTGGAACCAGCCAGGTTGTGGACACACTGAATGCAAAAAAACAGGCAGTAGCCAGATGGCAGCAAGGATAAATTTGCTAAATGATTATGCATAGCTACAATTTCCATGAAACAATGGGGGCCTGGAAAAGACATTGAGCTGTGGAGCTCCATGACCAGCCACAACATTCAAACTTGGCAAAGTACATCAATAATAAGGGACAAATGGACTGTAAAAACGTCAATATAAACTTCAAGCAGACACATGGGGGCAGCAGAAGAAGCTGTGATTACACCACTGACATATTAACACCTTATAAAGGCAAACATGTTAGCAAGCAGTTGCTTATTTACACATCCAGCAGATTCAGAGCAATATTATCCTACATTTGGAGTCATGTTTGTGGCCACTAAATGCTTCACTATGTTTACCAGGTTGTTTGCCAGGTTGTTTGTCTGTCTTGTAGCTGGGAAGTAATAGCATACCATTTTTTTTTTTCATTTTGCTGAAAATTGCTGCCTGCTGGGGCTGAAAATGAAATTGATGAGAGCTGTAAGACTGAACCAAAACCAATCTGTAAGATGCTGAAATGCTCCATTGAGCTGAGGGGCACTGCAGAGCTGGTCGATAATTCTCTGTGGGATTAACACTATGGTGGACTGACGACTTTCCCATTGGACAAAGTCATAAAAATATTGATTACTGCAGCTTTAAATAAACTGTTTTTGGTTTGCACCAAAGCCAATACTGTAGTCGTTAGACCTCAGAAGAAATACTGGGAATACCTATTGTGCAAAGCCAAGGGTTGTAAACATGGTTTGAAATATAATCAAAATGCCAAGCTGATAGTGACTATTAGATTTCTATATTAAAAGTTCAATGGAATTTTTTTTTATTCACTTATTGCTATTCATCCACAAGGCTTTACTATTAGTAATACTGTATAATCATGCATTTACAACACTTGATGTCTGGAATGCAATATAAACAATGCCTCACAATGACAAGACTGAGAACAAGCATTTTTGGATTCATTTTAAGTTAACAATGCATGTAACGTATATGAAACTGGTATTTTTAGGAGGGGATACCAAACAGTATAAATTATATCAAGGTTAGAAGGGTTAGCTATAAGTGTGAAGTAGTTCAAATTAAATTAAAGAGTAGTTAAAGGCCAGTTAAAAGCACTAGCTGCAGCCTAAACATGGTTCTAAATAATCTTTGCAGGCTCTAATTGGTTTTAAATGATGGTTCTAGATAATGAAATGTTTTGGTACTGGTTATATTGTGAGAGACAGAAAAGAGAATGGGGGATGGAATGTGTGGAGGAATTCTCTGTGAGGAAGGCCTATGATTTATATTTGTTTAAGTGTTGAATGGGGGGTTGCATTATGTGTGTGTGTGTGAGTGTGTGTGAGAGAGAGAGAGACAGAGAGAGAGAGAGAGAGAGAGAGAGAGAGAGAAAAGGGGAGAGATCAGGAGCCTGACCGACTGACCTATAGTCTAATTATGTATCATTATCAGGAGACACAAACCGATCTAAATTACTGCAACAGCTCCCATTCACATAGATGGATTACACAGAGCAGGCCGACACTCTTTCACACGCACACCTACACACACACTCTCACACACACGCACACCTACACACACACACACACACACACACACACACACACACACACACACACACACACACACACACACACACACACACACACACACACACACACACACACACACACCTCTCCCACTGCCCTGCCCTGTCCTCTGATCTCAGCCATTCCTCCTCTGTATAAATAAACCTGAAATAGTAGCAGGGCATGTGTTGTGTGAGTGTGTGCGTGTGTGTGTGAGAGAGAGAGAGAGAGAGAGAGAGAGAGAGAGAGAGAGAGAGAGAGAGAGAGAGAAGAGAGAGAGAGAGAGAGAGAGTCAGGCTCTGTGATGACGTGAAGGTACATTCCAATGCAGCGGAAGTTTCTTTTCAGATTGAAGTGCCTTTGTTGCTGCCTGGACTCAATTACAACTATAGTGCAACTCTATACAGTCATCATGTGCTGAGCATTTTTACATTATCGACTTATCGTATGATACATGGACATGACCTCGACCATTTTTACATTGTCGACTTATCGTACGATACATGGACATGACCTCGATAGTTTTTACATTGTCGACTTATCGTACGATATATGGACATGACCTCGATAGTTTTTAACTTATCGACTTATCGTACGATATATGGACATGACCTCGATATATATGGACATGACCTCGATAGTTTTTAATTTATCGACTTATCGTACGATATATGGACATGACCTCGATATATATGGACATGACCTCGATAGTTTTTAATTTATCGACTTATCGTACGATATATGGATATGACCTCGATAGTTTTTAACTTATCGATTTATTGTACGATATATGGACATGACCTCGACCATTTTTACGATGTCGACTTATCGTACGATATATGGACATGACCTCGATAGTTTTTAACTTATCGATTTATTGTACGATATATGGACATGACCTCGACCATTTTTACATTGTCGACTTATCGTACCATATATGGACATGACCTCGATAGTTTTTAATTTATCGACTTATCGTACGATATATGGACATGACCTCGATAGTTTTTAATTTATCAACTTATCGTACGATATATGGACATGACCTCGATAGTTTTTAATTCATCAACTTATCGTACGATATATGGACATGACCTCGATAGTTTTTAACTTATCGATTTATTGTACGATATATGGACATGACCTCGACCATTTTTACGATGTCGACTTATCGTACGATATAGGGACATGACCTCGATAGTTTTTTATCTTATCGACTTATACAATATATGGACATGACCTTCCACATTTTTGTAAACAGAGAGTCTGATTTGTTCATTGTTTTAGTTGTGTGGTTTTATTTTATTTATATTTATTTTATTCTTTTCATGTTCCAATTCCAAATTCTGACTATTCTTAAGAATTCAAAGGTCATTGCTCTTTGAAAGGTTGTACTTGCATTATTATGCAATTATATTATCATTATATCTATATATAGAATGACAATAGTACAGTTTATCGTAATTGTTTGTGGAACAATATATCGTCCAACAAAAGTAATTATTGTGACAGGCCTTGTCACCATTGTGAAAACAAAAGGTGTTAATACTTTTAGAAGATAATTCCTTTATCCTCTCTACTCATTCAGCCTACATTATGTACAATGTGTAGTAACAATGGTTAATTTCAGTTCTGCAAATAAACAAGGCTGAAAGTTTAAAAACCCATATAGCAGCTGAAATATTTATTTCGACCCACGATACAAAAGTCGGTGTTAAAGCAAACTGTGACCAGGGGGTTCCTCAAAATTAAAGGGATTATGGCAGCATGAGTGTGCTCAGTACATTTCATTGCATACTGCCCTTTACATTTGAAATATACTTGAAATTTCAGGGTAAGGGCTTGGCAGTAACAGTTGTTAGCAACCATTTTGAGAAAGTGGCAACCAATGCTTGGCCTTTGGTTGCCATCAGTGGCAACCAATCCTTAATTTAGTTATAATTTGTTGCATTAGGTATCACAAGTAACATAAACTACAAAGAATTTTGTTCGGTTACTGTAATAAAGTTTATATTCTTTTATGTCACTACATAAAACTTACTATACTTTTATGTATCTACTGATGTATAACTGCATTGTATCTTAATTATTTAAAATATAAGGTGACTAAAAATAGCATACCATATCAGTTTTTTTGGCAACCAAAAACTGTTGCCTTGTTGGCAGCCTGGCAATTACTTTTAGATATATAAATATAACAAATATCTTTTTATTTATCTATTTGCATCCAGCTCTGTCTCTCATGTTCTGTCTTCATGTAACTCTTTCTCTGTCTCCGGCACCCATATCGTTTTCTTTTCCTGCTTTCTTTTCTTTTTTCCTCTACTGAAGTACACAGACAGACTCCAACACTCCGATGACACACATATACGTATACAGTCTGTAAAGACATTTTTCATGTCATTCATTATTTTTAACTAATATCTTTGTTGGAGAAAAAGTAACAAAGGATACAGAAGTTTTGTCATGTGAAACCAAAAAATGTTGGTTGTTTAGAGAGGGATCATGTCCCTCCCTGCTCCCCCCAACTGACCCACAGACTCACCTCTGACTCACTTCTTACAATTTAGATATATCCCCGTTTTACAGTCTTTAAAATGAAGTTGGATTTGAACATGTGATCACTTTCTTTGGATGGTTATTCACATGTCAGTGCAGTATCATGTTCCTACCTGAAAAGTGACTCAAAAAGCTTTCCCCAGGTCCTCTCCATATAGTCAGTAACATCCTTCCTAGACCAAAAGGACAGTTAATCTGAGGGATTAGTGGCTTTGTAAAGGACTGTGGATGAAACCTGAGAAATATGTTAACAGAGAAGGGACACTCGCACCGTGTGAGAAAACAACACAATTTATAACCCTTCATAGAGCCAAAAGACACGTATCACACACTCTCACATGGCCAAAACACACTTCTCTCTTGTAAATGGCTAAACAGGCCTAAAGGGCTAAACAGTGGATCAATAGATTGACAAGTATTGGTGGTACACCTGTTACGATGTCTCAGGGGATGGTATGCATCTTTAAAATACAGATATATGGTGCATTAAAACGCTTCTACTCCATGTTTATTTTTGACTCTGGGAACAGGAAGCGGACCGGTCTCAGACCACCCGAGAGGTCTGGATGGCTCACAATGTAGCAAAATCCTTATTTAAGAAGCACTAATAAAAAAGAAACAGAAAAGTATGATATGAAGCCATTATAAACATATTGATCATGACATGTGGGGATTCCAGTTGGTAGGATGAGGGTTAAAGGAACAGTCTGACATATCTGAAAATGCCTGTTTGCCATCAAATCCACAATCCGATCAGAGGATGGATATGAATCTGAGATCCAAACCAAAAGTCTGTCAAAACAGCTGCATTGTGAACGTAGTCTGGGAATGTGTTGGACTCCCCACCTCAATCCCCAAACTCTTTACTGACAAACCTGCCACTGCTCATATGACGCATCTGTCTCTGTGGAGGGAATCGAACAGATGACATTACATTACAGCTCAGGGAGTTACTGCTTGAGTTACCGGTTGAATGCCTTGGTCAAGGATACCCTGATGGTAGACAAACATTTGATTACACCTTACTGACTGGCTTGGATGTTTAAATCAACATTTTAGTCATAAGCCTAAGATGATTGCAGTTATTTCATTTGTTATTATTACTATAGTGGAATACTATTGGGGTTTTGCTACAATAACAGTCAGACAGAAACAAACATTGAGATCACCAGAAAACAGCTGTCATTAAGAAAAACCTCAAAAACACCATGATTAATGCATCGCATCAGCTGTGTGTGTGTGTAGGTAATTAGGTGCTCATTAAGAAGTAGTCCAAACTAAGTATTACACACACACACACACACACACACACACACACACACACACACACACACACACACACACACACACACACACACACACACACACACACACACACACACACACACACACACACACACACACACACACTCACTCACACACACACACACACACACACACACACACACACACACACACACACACACACACACACACATACACATACACATTTCCTACATTTACTTAAAAACAACATATCAGTCATGTAGTGTGGGCACCAGAATGGATTTGAGTTAATTTGATCATTACAAAGCTTTGCATCATTCGGCTTACGCAGGGTTGTAAGTATGTGTGTGTGTTAAACATTTGCATTACATAAGTTTGAATACATAGACACATTTACATGGCATAATCATTCCAACTAATGAGCTACAATGTTGCCTGCCACCCTTTTACCTTCATGTCCCTGGTCCATGCAACGACACATTTCAGGAGAGATGTTCAAGGTGGAGGTTCCTGACCACCAAATACATACACCTGTATTCAAGGAAATCACACATGACTCCAAGAAACTGTGCCATTTGCTATATATCCCCTCCAAAAGGCAAACCCATCTCCGTCATGGTTTTCTTATTTTTTTGTGAAATAGTCAGTAGCAATCTATAACAGAATTTTACCTATTCTACATAAACTATAAATAAACATGCAGTATGTAAGGCAGCACACATCACTGCTTCACATACATCCTCTTCAGCAAGCGGCGTAGAAGCAGCAGGGCCCCATTGGTAGAGGAATCCGCCTGGGCTCATAGAACTAGGGTTACAATATTGCAGTGGGGGCCGTGCATTTTATACCTGGGCCTTCACTGCTGTCCTGCAGCTGAAACACAGCTACGGTTATTATTTGTACCAACTCTGCTGGTGTTCTGGCTGAGTATCCTGCGATCGCCACAAAAGCACTGAAAACCCTGCTTCCATTTCCAACATCCTCTTTGTAAAGCGGGATGTTCTGCAGTGACAGCAATCAAAACAAAACGAAGTAGACTGGACATAAGGACTTTGGGTGTCATTGTCTCCCATTACCCCCAGATGGGACCGTCTCGTTGTAGAGAAACAAGCTCAGGGCTCCCACTGATTCAGCGTTATTGTGAGTTGTATTTTTTATGCATTTTATATTTGTTTTCATGCCGGTCGTATCATTTTATTTCGTCGTGTTGATCCGCCACACCTTGAATGCTGGTCCGTGAAAATATTGTCTAATATGAAACCGGTCCGTGGTGCAAAAAAGGTTGGGGACCGCTGCAGTAGAGGGCGGAGCCTGAGCGAGTTAGAACTACATTACGACACTGAATTAAGATTCTCTCCCTAAAATGGGGACACGAATGTAATTTCCTAGTTTGTGTCTGTGTCCTTTGTTTGCTTTGTGCACATGTCATCAGTAAGGTTTCTACACACAAAAGCCTCACACCTCACAAACCTGAATCAAACATCCTGCACTCCCTTAGTTTGCACTGAAAGCCAGCTCACTGTGAATCTCATCTCTGATCTGTCTTTCTATCTGTTTTACAAGGGGAAATTGATGACCAGGCTTTAGTGGGTATTTGGCAGCAGGACAGGAAAATTACACACCAAGTATTTGACAGTGTGCTCCTAACATCCTCTGTGGTCATCTGTCCTGATGGCAAAACTCTTACATAGTTTCCACTTTAATTTGAAAGAAGATTAGATAGCTAGTACGTTTCTATTCACAGGTTCTTATGCACACTTTAAGTTGTCCATAAAGGCACATGTGAAAGCCCCAAATTCAGAAGAATGCTTGGCTTCCAAGGAAAATGTTGTCAAATTACTTTGACTATATGAGAGGTGTCGCTCGTACTGACAACCCCAGAAGAATTATTGTATCATCCAAGTCTACATTTCTACAGATCATTTCAGTGTCTTTCAGCTCTTTGTTTTGGTTTTTGGTAGAGCCCACAACAGGGCTAAACTGAGAGGGAATATTGGACTTACACTCATCAAGAAGACATAAACATTCCTCAAAATGGATGCCGTTGTTGCTCTGTCTGCTTAAATGTTAATTAGGCAAGTTGTTCACTGTAACAACTGAACAAGTTGATAATATGTCAGATGTTCTATCTTCTGCTTTTTTTGCTGCACCCAAGTGGCCAAAAATGTAATTAATGACGCTTTTAATTAAGAAAATGGACATTGCATATTACTGCTATACAGAACAATTTGTGGTTTTCTCAAGATATGTATGAAGTGGAATTAAAAACTATATGAATAGGATGAACATATACAGTATTAGAATGTGTTTGTAGTATTTTAACTTTGTTACATAAGGCACAGTTTGGAGGCACAGTTTTAATAATTTGCATTAAAGTAGTTGTTGTGGTTTGTAGATATCAACACAGTACTACACATTTCAGATTAGATATTTCATAATATAGCAACTTTCTTGCTACATTATTGCTCTTAAAATGAAACATTTGTGGCACCAATTCAACCTTGGGATTCTGTGTATGAAGTTGTTTTAACTCCATTTTCTCCATCTATAGCTTCCCATTAGTCATATACATGGGTTTAGTCATTTTGATGGGTAATGTCAGCCATGCAGTTATCTTAAAATAATGTTACAGTGGTTAAGATGTTTACTGAAAACTAATTAGATTAGTAAAGGGAAATGCAGTGAATACTACTCCTGATCAGCCCCACAACACCACTAATCATTTTCTGCTTTGTAAATTGTCTATATTCCAACACAGAATTAAATAAACTGTGGTTATTTGATGTTTCTCCTTTTCATGGAGAATGTGCTGGTGTTTAACCTAAAGCTCTATTCAAAACACTTTAACATGTTTATGTTTCACAGCAGATTTTCCAAAGAGAGAGCCAGAAACACTTGTGAACAGAGTAAGCCCACGTTCAACAGCACACTGAAAAAATGTGCGCCCCTCGTGCATTTGAGAGGGACCACTCATTGGCGCAGCAGAGGTGCCAATGCAGAGGGGTCTGGCAAAAAAAGTCAGGGTCATCCACTAAAGACGTGGAATGTGGCTTAACTTCCGTCAGAGCACACCATGCAATGTCTTCCGATAAGGCGCTGCCTAACCAATCAAATGGATTAATGGTAGATACTGTAACATGAACACCATGTTTCTTTATGGCTTAACATGTACCTTGGTCTACCTTGCAACTATTGCGATGAGAGATAAAATGATTGCTTCCATGCTTACTTTCCAGAGCAAATACTTCTAATCCTCCTAATATGAAAAACTACTGTGCTGGCATCTGTGAAGGCTCTAATGTGGGGGTGTCAAACTCATGTTCACTCTGGGCCACATCAGCATCATGGTCGCCCTCAAAGGGCCGGTTGTAAATGTAAGACTGTATAAATGTAAACTACTCCTAACATATTGGTAAATAACTGTCTCTGCATTTGATTATTGTTTATTCAAGTGTAAAAAGATTGTACATGCAGTTATATAAATGTCAAAATATATTTAAGCACATTTCTGTTATTATAACTTAAATCCTTTTAATTTAGGGTTAATAAACCCACATTACTCTATCAAACTATTAAAGAAAATAGACAAATATCAAACACAAGTTATTACAATAACTTTGTTCAATGCTTAAAATCCTTTCAAGGGTGCGTTTGCACAATCCCACGTGAAGTATTTCATCTGTTGTAAAGCCACGTTTAAAGTAGTCTTCAATGTACTCACAATACATTTACATATCAAATGTAGAGTAACCAGCCAAAGAGCTGCTTCTATGACTGTTGTGTTTAAGTATCTCATCATTTTGACTTTCTATCTCATAACTTCGACTTTTTATCTCATAATTATGACTTTCTATCTCATAACTTCGACTTTCTATCTCATCATTTCGACTATGGGGATATTTTTATTATCAAGTCTAACTTTACATTTTTTATTATTGTTTTTTTTAAACTTTTTTTTTTTTTTGCTGGCGGATTCGCAGGCCACATAAAATGACGTAGTGTAGGGAGCTCTCTTGTGCGGATAAATTGTTCCTGTCAGTCCCCGTCCCACACATGTTTCACGTAAACGAGTAAAACTGCTTTGTTTGTTATGTCTGTAGATTCGTCCATTTGTAATGCAAAATGACCACTTGCCTAAATTGGAGCTGTGGTCTGTTGTTTGAAGTCATCCGACATGTCTTCAATTCGTCTACTTATAGTGTCATTTGACAGAGGTATAGTTTTCAGTTTATCCCCTGCTGATATTAGCATTACAAGGCATTAATGCCAAATATTGTTAAGGAGTGTGAATAGACGCCATTCCGCAGCATAAAAAATCCCCTTAAAAATAAAAACACTTTTTTAAAATGTATTTATTAATTTTTTCCAGGCAAAGGCCTGTGACCCACTGAAAACGGGTCCGCGACCCACTTTTGGGTTGCGACCCACCAGTTGAGAATCACTGCTCTAATGGATCTGTAACAATTTCCTGGATGATTAATTCACTGCTACCTGAAGTAACACGCCCCCACCAACACAGCTCTTTGCATTATTTAATGCAGGGGCTGTTTTTGTGTCTGAATGTCAACTTATTGTAGCCATAGTGTAACCATGTTGAGAGTTGGCCAATACCTATCTTGAGGCAAATTTCTTATGGACAAGATATTGGCGCCAGTGTTCTTCTGGCAAGTTCTGGGCCCAGAGAGGTTGCCAATCCCCAAAACCAATGATTCTCCACAGGGTTAAGTTCAAGTATGGACTCCTCACATGCCTTTTGATGTATGTAACTACAATTTAGTTCTCATTAGAGGTCTTTACAGGTCCAAGCTTTTTGACCTAACCGAAAACAGACTAGTGAAAAACCTTCCCAAAACCAATGTTTATAAATTAATAGACCCAAGGAATGTCAGACTGAATCCGACCGGAAACTAGGATAATAAAGCTTGATCAAAACTGTGGGTGACTTAAACCTCAACACTGGCAGCATGAGAATTCATAAGCAGCAATTATTAGCAATTATTTTTCTTCTGTGATGTTTATTACACTATGTGATCAGATTGATAGCGCCATTATGGTATTGAAAGTACTGACAATACAACAGGACTATGCCCAACATAAATAGACTTCATATAATTTGCAGCCTGACTCTCAGTCTGGTCTTGTACACTTTGTACTTAGTGGACCCATGAAGACCTTGTCCTTAGAACATTCTGGCCAGCCAGAAATTGTTGGAAGCAGGATCCTGATCACTGCCTCCATTTCGAGAGGACTAATGTCATTCATACACCCATAAACCCTACTTCACTGGTTATGCAGTTTGTCCACTCTACTGTCCTGAGAATGATGTCAATTTTCACAATTCTGCAACCCATGTATACAGTATGTCTAATGCCAGCATTCAGTGCCGATGCAGGAAGTAAATAAGGTCTTTCATGAGGCACAACATAACGTGTGGGTAGGACTGGTGGATGGGTGTGTAGCTGGAGTTTGTTTCCTGTCACAAATCACAATAGATGTTCGCCTTTATATCATTAGTAACTCCAATCATATCTTAACCATATGTTGGGGTAGATGATGAGCCACGGGTTGGGCTACTGTTTCCAGGGCTCTGTAGTTTTTCATAAATTATGTCCACAAGTCAGCACCTTGGCTCGGAGATCTAGTGACATATTGTTCTAGAGATTAGCCGATCAGTTATGCCCTATGGCTGGGGAAAGACTTTTGTTTTTCATCCCCAATTGACTGTACACCCTAAGTTGCGTTTGTGCTGAATCAGCTGGATAGTGTGAAACACAGTGCACTCTGAGATATTCATGATGTTGCCTTGGTCAAAAAAGATCCTCATGCCCTGAAACTTCACACATTTGGAAGGAAAGGCTGGGGAGCCATCTAAGACTGTTGTGTTCATGGGCTTGTCCTGATGTTTCAAATACTTAAGTTGCTCAAAGGTTATGTATAGACACAAACATTGTATAAGTACATCCATTTTTATAAATGTTGTAACTTTTAAACTTCATGAACTGCTTTTTATATGTATGTATGAGTATGTTGGTGTAATTTACACAGTGGCAGGCCGTGCATTTTATACCTGGGCCTTCACTGCTGTCCTGCAGCTGAAACACATCTACGGTTATTATTTGTTTTGTGTAAAAATGAAGCCAACACCTGTAAATACACTAACTGCAGAGAATACACCGAGAGTGCGTCTCCTCTCTGCTCTGACTGCAGCTGGGACTGCTGCGCGAGAGAGAGTACCCGCCTGTGAGTGCTTTGGGGCGGCTCACGGCAGCACCCGCTGCTCGTTCGCGACAGTGCAGAACGTACATGCTTTAACGTCAGAGTCAAAACACCAGAAAAGTCTCCAACAACACCAGAAAAAGTCGCTAGATTTGTCGCTAGTAGCTTTTGACAAAAAAAGTCGCCATGAGGGTTTGGAAAGTCGCCAGATTTAGCGAGAAAGTCACCAAGTTGCCAACACTGGCACCGGCTAAATATGTCCCCAGAGCAACATTGGACGTAACAATAGTTCCTATCACATATTAAACCAAACTAAAATCTTCATAAAAACAAGTTGTACAAATAATAATATATAAACAAGCATATTAAAGCTACTGCAGATGTAAAAACAAATGCATTTAACTTACCAGAGCTGCTGTTCACTATTTAAAGACAAAGTCCATCCTCCTTTCTTTGTTAATAAAGAGTTTAATCTCACGGTTGTTCAGTACATCCGTGCGTTTTAGTTCCAGTAAGAAGTCCTTCTCGATTCATGGACGCCAGTGAAGACAGTCGAGCCTCCCAGTTGTATTTCTTGAATACGTTTTAGCCAGTGGCGGCTGGTGGAACATGTTCTTGGTAGGGCTGTGCCACATCCAATCAATTTCAGCAAACATCCCAGAATGATTTAATACAAACAAATTAAGGTATCAAACGCGCATTACTACTTTGCAGTTAAATATTTAACATTCATTCCAACACGAAAAAAAGCAGTAAATAACACTTTCACAAACACGTCAGGACATCTTATTTTAGTCACCCTCACAGGGAATTCAGTATAATATAATATATATAACATATAATAATATTCTGTATAATATAATAATATATATATCATATCATATTCTGTATAATATAATAATATATATATATCATATAATAATATTCTGTATAATATAATAATATATATATCATATAATAATATTCACTATAATATAAAACACACACATATATATATAATTATTTATGTATAACTATATATCCATTTCTCAGACAGGTGCTTCATGTCCCTCACTCCCTAACTGTCCATGCTGGTTCTGTCCCCGTTGTTTTAAAAAGATAAATAAGTTATTATCATGACGTCATCCAGCGAGCCAAACCTGTCTGGTGTACAGCTAGTAGAGAAGCTTCATGTACTGCTTCTCTTTCCTGCTAGTCTGCTGTCTGATTGTGAGGTCAGGCTGATCTGGGATCAGCTCTTTCAGTAGTTTCTCCTCTCAGTTCTCCTCTCAAACGGGTCTTGGAGGAGTAGTGCTCACACTGGCGCTCTCCTGTAGAGACGTCTCCTGACGAGAACGCGCAGCTTGGGGCAGGAAAAAAAACTGCCCCAAGCTGAATCTATTTGAGGACGCTGATTGGCTGAATTGTATGTCACTCATTTATATCTTTACTCAGCATTGGCTAAACTGCTTTATAGACCCGCCTCTTTGGGGCAGTTTTTCCAGCGCCCCAGCCAGCTGAGACGCGCACACACAGAGAGGAAGAGCAGACAGGCAGAGAGGACAAGCAGGAAAAGCATATATTTACCGCAGATATCATATTTTACACATATTACTGGGTGATTCTATGTTTCAAAAACACAAATATTGACAATTTGTATAGTTTATTTTTATTTTAAATTTTATTTTTATTTATATTTTTATTTATATTTATATTTTTATTTTTATTTTTATTTTTTGTAGCTCTAGGGGGGGCGGCGCCCTAGCGCCCTCTATGGACCAGCCGCCACTGGTTTTAGCAGATATTGGGATTGTCACCGCCCAACATGTCAGGCTAGCCCACTGACCAATCACATATGGCTAGGCCAGCTAGAAGTCTCTGGCACGTCAAAGAATACGCCCAACATGTCAAACTAAAGATCTGATTGATCACTTAAACTGCAAAGGGATTCACTTGTGAGTCTGCAGGCCTCGGGCCTCTCTTCTTACCTAGAGACACAGAGGTGAAATCTGATTGGATAAAAGCTCTCCTTAAAACAAGCTGCACTGGAAGCAGAGCAACTGAGGAAGACAGTAGCTGTGCAATGAGAAAATAAGCTACTGGGAAAAATATTTTTATAAATTATAATACATGTAGTGTATTTATGAAAAATTATTAAATTATAAAATAGCTATAACTTTGTGATTCTGTTTAGGCCAGCAGAGAAGGCTTTGCAGGCCTTGACGGCCCACCACTGCATTTACATTACATTAAAACATTACATTACATTTTATATGATATGATACACACTATGCATAACAACAGAATCATAAGAGAAATGATAGAAAGGTGAACTGATTAAAGATTGAAAAGAGTCTCAGTCTCAGTACATTCTGAGCTCCTCGTCTCCCTCTTTCTTTCTCTGTCTCCCTTTCTCCCATGTCCCTCTGTTTACATTCTCCTTCGACCGCAGGAAGCCATTTTTAAGGCAGTGCCACAGATAGAGAAGCATGTGTGTATGTATGTGTGGGTAGGTGGGTGAGTGATTGTTAGAGATTCTGGCGGAGGGCCGGTTCCCCATAAACAAAGTTTTAAAAAAATGGAAATCTCATCCCTCTGCTAAGAGAGGTTGTTAGAGAGAGAGAGAGAGAGAGAGAGAGAGGGGGTGAGAGAGAGGGTTCAGAAGTGAATGTGTAGGAGAAAAGGAAGTGGAAATATTGGAATTGTTTATTGAACTGAACTGACTTTTAAGATCAGTACCAGGCTTTGTTGGTACTAGGTAGCAGTGGTGGGCCGTCAGGTCCAGCTAAGCCTTCTCTGCTGGCCTAACATTTTCACAAATACACTACATGTATTCTAATTTTTTATTTTTCTTATTTTCTCATTGCACAGCTACTGTCTTCCTCTGTTGCTCTGCTTCCAGCCTGCAGCGCTGCTTCCAGCACAGCTTGTTTTAAGTAGAGCTTTTATCCAATCAGATTCAGCCCCTATTTCTCTATGTAAGGAGAGAGGCCCGATGCCCGCTAGAGAGCCTTTGCAGTTTAAGTGAATGGGGACGATATTGTTGATTGTCATAGTCTTCAACCAATCAGATCTTTAGTTTGACATGTTGGGCGTATTCTTTGACGTGCAGTGGCACCGAGGTAGCCTCCTAAGTACGTCAGCATTAATGTGCGCCGTGATTGGTCAGTGGGCCAGCGCGTGACTAATGTGAAATTTAAGGAAGCTGGCAGAAGTTAGTTGGAGTAGTAAGAATTCAAATTGAAAGATATGGAAGAAATTATAACATTTTTAGGGTTTTGCTTGGTGTAGTTTATTTATTTTTTTACCTAGCTTTGTTTTTTTAACACTCAATGGCTGACTCAGCCAGGAAAAGGATTTGTATGAATGGTGTTCCTGGCTGACAGTGTCGCACATTTTATGGCTGGGAATGTGTTTCATTTTAACTGAGCGTCTTGGTGTTTGGAGCTATGCTACGCTAACCTGAGGACGCCATAGCAGGACACTACGGTGCTTTTGAAAACTTTTGGAGAAACCCGAGTGGATCTACAGATCAACGAACACGTTCGCAGGGAAACGGAGCTCCACAACCGCGGTCCACCCATCAATAGTAAACAGAGGTAGATATGTTAGGAATAACAGCACATATACTGCAGATCTGATGATTGCACAATAAGACCAACAGGGCTAATTATATAAAAAAATCATCTGTTGGAGAAATAACCCCTAACCCGAAAGATTAGATTAAAGTAAAAATAAAACTGTTGTTTGAAATCAGCTTGAAATATTCAAGAAAAGGTTTAACCAATGATAAAAACTATCCCTCTTATAATCACTTTTTATAAGCTGTCCTAATACTTATTTTAAATGTTATAGCAGTTAATATGCTGTGTTTCAATTTTGTACAAGTTATGTGTAAATTAACTTGTAGACCTGTTAAAGTGCTGGAAAGAGACTCTGAAATCTAAGATATGAGCTTTGTCAGTTTTGATGATGAGCTCAGTTGTGGTAAGATCAGACAGAAAAGACTTAACAGCACCTGCAGCCAACCATTGTTGCTCCAATTAATCATAATAGCTGTTTGCAGACCAATAAACACAATCCAGCATTATTGCAACCATAGCTTTGACAATTCCTCTTTTAAGTGACACCTTGATGTTAAGTGTAAATATTTCTACACAAATAAAGCATGAACTGAAAAGAAATTAAGACATTACAAAAATGAAATCATAACTCTTCACAACTCTTTTATGTGAACATAAAGTATGTGAAGTGGAAACCAGAATGGCATGGCTCCCAAAGCAGGAAAGACAATTTCAATAGTTGAAATTTAGGGATAGCTCATTATTCCCATTATAAAAAAAATTGTTTCAGGAAAAAAAGTAAAAAAAAAAAGTTGTGAACAAGAGTCTCTAAGTGTCCTTACAGCAAAGCAAATAATAATAAGTCATGGCTATATGTGGGCTTAAAGCCAGAAAACAAGGGATCAACCTTTCCTGTGAAATGTTTGTTTATTGTAAAACCATACCGCTTACATATCCTGCCTATGGAGACGAACTGAATAGAGCAGAATAGAATAGATTGATTTCCTCGCGGTTAACACACAGTACAGACACAGTGTTTATAATTCTCGTTCCAGCAGCAGTCTTTTCAATAAACACAATGACACTCTGATTTATTGCTGCAGTCCACCACAGTTAGTTATTGTTGCTCTTCTCTCCCTCTGTGTCTATGGGTAGCACTACCTCCATATCTAGTATACACTTGCAATCAAAACAAGCAGATATTTGGTCCCATAAAAACTTCAGATTCTCATATTGAAGAGCTGTGAAACCTAAACCTAACTTATATATTAAATCTTTCAAAAATAACCAAAGCATTTTAATATTGAAACAGATAATGATTACTAATATTGCATCCACAATGCACTGTGGCAATATTCCACTAACAAAAGGTCTAAATATTTCTCTTGAATGGAGAATGTGTCCACCAATATGAGGATCTCAGTGCCATTTTATGTAATACTTACAGTACTGATTATGAAAAATGGTTATGAAATAATAACCTTAGTTCTATGAGAACAGGATAATCCTTATAATAGGCTCCATGAGCTTCTCCACTGATCAATACAGAGCACTGATTCAGCCAGTCAAGTCTGGCGTTAGTCATGTTCATGTGTTTCATGTGGGAAGAAATTAATTGGAATTGTTGTTAAACAGGACAATAGGTCAAGCCTGATTTCCTCCCACCACTTCTGAAAACCCATCCACATTGCCTTAAAACTAATACAGCCAAGCCCCAACAAAAGTGCTTTGCGGTAATTTAAAAGCTTTAAATCAGTCTGGTTGTTTTGAAGAGAGCAATACATATTTCTTGACCTATCTGACAGCTCTTTCCAACAGGGAACTAAAGCCATTATCTATGCTGTCTTCGAAGCCACCAGACTCTGTTACCAAAAACAGCAGTACATTTCTGAGCTGTTTCTGCAAACTGGGAGCATTGCCGACTGCCATCTACTGTAGATGAAGATAAAGAATACACTGACTATAAGGATGTATATATATTGTATATGTAGCAGCGTCATCAGGCAGAAACCTACGTCAGGTCATGTGGGACGAAGTTTTTAGAAGGGCTTGGGACAATATCATTTTGATGCTTAAACATACGTGTTTCGACTAAAATGTGAATCTTCGGATTCGAGTAAGGAACAGCGTGGGAAGCTACAGAAATATATAAAACCTCAAAAATACCCAAGGGCCTTTTGGAACAACTCAATTGTCCAATTACAGAGGAAACCATGGGCGACAATTCATCCTCATGAAAACAATATTCAAAGAGCTATACAGTCCATCACAATAAATATAAAGCTTTAATCTGGTCTGGTCAAAGATTCTCAGTCCAAATTCTTAAGCTATCAAACCTAGGCTGTCTGGGACCATACAAACAAGTTCATTCAATAAAAGAGTATATAGATTACACATGAAGTACAGTACATCTGCCACTTTCTTTCTTTCTTTCTTTCTTTCTTCCTTTGACTTTCTATGTCTCTCCGTTGGTGGTCCCATCTATTGAGTCATGTTTAATGTTTGATGTCCAGTCATTATCACAATTACATTACCCATTCTACCCTGCTGTATAGGACTACTGTATGGGGTCTGTGTGTGTTGCACTGTCTCATCGTAAGGCCAATGTAATTAGCAGTCTGACCTCGTGGCACAGGACAGCGCCAGGACTGCTAATGACCCCGAATGTCCTCACAGCCCCATGTATGTGTGTGTGTGTAAGTGTGCGTGGTTTGACCAGTAAGGCCTGCACAGCGTGGATCAGAATGGTTTTTCTGTCAGTATTGGGAAGGTTACTGTGTGGTTGATAGGAGCTTTGATATCCAGTGGAAGACAATGATGAGCAGAAACATAGCAAATTTACTTATATAACGCCTTTGTAGTCTTCTGACACTACACGTCAACATTCACATTCATACACTGATGGTAGAGTCTGCCATACAAGGTGCCACCTGCTCATCAGGATCTAATCTAAATCCAAAAATGTTGTTCCTTCTTTACAAATGTACATAGTCTGCTGAAATGTCCATGTAAACATACAAAATATCGAGAAATATAACAAAATTACATAAAATTAAATAGATAAACATGTATGTGCAACTGAACAATAATAAAGACATCACATCCAACCAGTTCGAGAAAGCTACAGTTTGAATCGTGGCTTTTTGTGAAGCTGTGGTTGCCGATGTGGATAGAGACTTCACTGAAAACCTTCATCACAGCTGTGTCCTCAATCTTACTGCGTGATAGTGCAAGTGCAGCCACTTGAGCACCGCACTGCCTCCATAAAATCATGACATATATTGGGCTGGAGGGAGATAAAAGTCACATAAATTCCAATATGGTGGAGCTGTGGTTGCGTTGTCACGGATGGGATATGGATTTAGATATAGGACCACATAGTGAATGGAAGCGGGACAAATCCAATTTCATAGTGTGAGATTCATTGTGATTTTGTTCTGTTCTCATAGTCAATTAAGTAAGCAGATCTGAGCCACAAGTAATAATTGTAATTGTCCCACTGTTACCCTCACTGTGAATGCATGCAAATTATTTTTCTACTCTGAACTGTTGCTAAACTGTAGCCTGGTTAGCCTGATAGCGGTATTATGATGCCAGCATGTTGGTATAATCTGATCAGCATCAACACCTGGATGCTGATGCTGTTTATATAATTTCACACCTATGTAATAATTTACCCCCCACTGCTGCTATCCCTTGTCAAAAGTGTCCAATAGATGTGGTTAATCCAAAAATAAACACTTATTGTGTGTATTATGTAATATACTGTCTAGCTGGAAAATGCTTCTCCAAAGATACTGTGCATCTCTGTGAAACTAGGCAAATCTCCCAAATCTAATTTTAGCAAGCTGATTGGTTGAAAATGCAGACTCTCAGCTCTTTGTGTGAAACAGTTTCCTATCCTTGTTCTAGAGAGAATAAATATAACAAGGCAACAAGTGCATTTAGTTTACAATCTGCTTTATAACACAACTTGATATGGAGCTGTCATCAAGTGTTATAACTGTGTAATAAAGCAGATGATGGTGAAAGAAAGTTGAAAGAAGTAAAAAAGGAGCATCAGTGATAATTTGTGGATCCCCACCCTTAGCCAATGAGGCTAACTCTGTTTGACCCCATGATTCACTGCACTGAAGGTTGACAACTCAAATAGCAACTATCTTTAGCCCAGCTTCTGTGTGTGTGTCCTGTCTCCAGCATATCCTCAGGCATGTTGTTGCTTACCTCATTAAGCCATGAAAGAATTGCCAGACCACCATCGTGCACACCCACGCACACACTGCAACCTATTGTGCTGTGTGGCAGCGCCGCCGCAGTGATTAGTGTCCAAGTCCCTTATAACAGAGAAAGACCCAAATGTCAGAGAAGCCATTCACACACTGATGAGCTAGGCTACATGTCAAGTGTGTGTGTCTTTGTGCAGCCCGTACAGCGAGTTTGAAGCTAAAAGGATCATTTCTCTTCGTTAGTGTTCGTTATTAACATGTAGCCTGCAGATACAAACGACACACAAGTACTCGCTCTCCCCTGGGAGAATATATCAGACAGACAGACAATCAAAGCACATGCGTCTAAGGCTTTTTAGAGGAGCAATATTTTTTTCTAACGGATTCTAACATACAAACCAAATCAATCCATCCCATACCACAAATAGAACTAACATCAATTCCATTGATATTCTAACCCAAACCACAATATTTTACTAAACCTAACCAAGTTGGTTCCTGTAAAGAACTGTCTGCATGTAACAAGCAGAAATTGAAAAGTGTTATTGGACATTCGTAGGAGAACACTGTATGAAAAATGAGGGATACGTTTTTGTAGGATATCACAAAAGGCGTTGTATGAGGATACGTTGCCCAAGCACACATGAATGTTAATTTCTTAATCCCAGCAGGGTCAAAGGTGTCGTCTGGGAAGCATTCAGGTGGCATTCTTACCAGTGAAATTAACTTTTACAACTGAGTCCGGGGAAGTGCCGAACCTCTTCCGTTCAATTTTGTTCCTGGTTCGATAAAGCCATCTTCTATAAAAACATGCCAACTAGAATTTTATCAAACTGCATACTGTCCAGCCCACTGCGTACCTTGATATCCTATCCATGAATGTCACAAACAGGAAAACGGTGACAAAGGCCATCCTACTCACAGCCCTGTGCCAACCTTAATCGAGCATAACAGTAGCTATCTTTTCTTTTGGGTGCTGTAAAGAGGATTGAGCTTTCTTCTGATAATTTTAGACACTAATTTAAAACTTCTAAATACATATGTTGTTCCATGGCTTTTAAGAACAAGCATGTTGAGAAAGCTTTCAAATCCACATCATGTAGTGTTGTTCATCATATATCTAGATCTTGCTTTGAACTAAATCATGAAAGAAAAGATAGACGAAGAGAAAATAATTTCGAAATCAGTGATAAAAAGTTACGTGTAGCATTTTTATTCCTTGTATATAATAAATAATTGATTCTATGTGTATTTTTTTACCTAGCTTTGTTTTTTTAACAATGGCTGAAGGAGGAGGAGAAATGGATTTGTGAGTTGGGATTTAACCTTGGGATTAAACTCTTTGTCAACAAAGAAATGAGGATGAGTTTGTCTTTACGTGATCAGCATTTAGTAAGTGAACTGTGTTTTTTTTTTTACATCTAATATCTGAATGGCCCTCGAGTGTGGAGCAGAATGCGTGTTCCGCTGCAGGTCTGCTGGATTGATTTGTTGCTTTGTTGTCATATGAATATATGTGACTGGTTCTTATGAGTTTGTTGTTGTCATTGTGTTAATTATATTGATTTGGACTATATGCATTGTCAGTTAATTACGAAGCATACCGTCATGCGCGGAGTTATTGTCCGGACAATTTAATCTGTTTGGGCTGTTTTCTTTTACAAAGCAAGAAATATGGTCTGGAGAAATGGGGATTATGTGGCGATTGCTTTAGCCTTGTTTGAATCAGTAGGGAACACCTACCTAAACTCTGCGGGGAGAGTTCGTAGCTGTTGTTTCCCCGTTAAGCTAGTTTAGAGTAGCCTCCCAGAACACATGTGCGGTGCCTCAGCTGTGTTTTTTTTGTTCCGGGTTCAGAGGTCACAAGGCCCGTTGTCTCCTACGTGAGCGCATTCCAGCGAAAACATTATATTTCCCACAATTTAAGCTTCTGCATTGTCCAAATGCACGAGTATTATTCAAACGTATTGTTCGGTTCGTAAGCCTCATACCAAACGATTTAATACGAATACGTGTATTGTTACACCCCTGGAAACAAATAATAACCGTAGCTGTGGCGTCATAATGAGGTTATTAGGAGGAAGTTCAACTGTAGTTGACAGCACTGAAGGCCCAGGTATAAAATGCACGGCCCGCCACTGTTTGTATGTATGTATGTATGTTATATGTATGTATGTATGTATGTATGTATGTATGTATGTATGTATGTATGTATGTATGTATGTATGTATGTATGTTATGTATGTATGTATGTATGTATGTATGTATGTATGTGGCACTTAAAATAAATATCTCAACACGGACTCTTAGCATCAGACAAGAGGAGAGGCCAGAATGCTGGTAAAGAGGCCAAACTAATTTGAATACCCATCCACTTCTTAACTCTTTGCTGCACTATGTGAACGTCCTGCGTTAATGCTTAATGTTGACCTTGAATATAGTCACTGAATTTGTAAAATATAGCATATGATTATGCATTCTGAGTATAATTTATGAAAATATAAAAAGTTGATAGGGAGTGCAGGTAGGAAAAGGTATTATTGACAAATAGCAGGAGAAATTATGAAGCACAACTGGAAACTGCACAACTGGTTGCTCTCAGTATTTGGACTGGTTTCTCTTCTATATATGTTTCTGCAGTTGCAGTTGCTTGCAGAAACACAGGAAGTGTGTGTGTGTGTGTGTGTGTGTGTGTGTGTGTGTGTGTGTGTGTGTGTGTGTGTGTGTGTGTGTGTGTGTGTGCGTGTGTGTGTGTGTGTGCATGTGTGTGTGTGTGGGGAAACACCACTCAGGTCAGGGTCTCAAAGAGAGAAAAAATACATCCCTAAAAGACTGGTAATAGCTTAAAGCTGCAGTCTCTCTAGCGGTAGTAGTAGTAGTAATGTTATTATTGTAATTACACTGCCAGTTTGTCTATGTGTCACCCTCATCCCACCCCTAAATCTGGCTGGACAACAAAGTGTTTCAACAGCCAATTAGGACACAGAAATAGCCAGTGTTAGTGTCAGCTGGTATTAGTGAATGGGTTAGCTAGGGGTCACCTTTGTGGATGTGTGGCCCAAATCACATTGTCATGATACACATTTTCTTCAAAATACACCTTTAATTTTCTTTGTTTTGAAAAAAAACAAACATCTAGATCCATCGTGTTCTTTTCTAACTCTGCCATACAAAAAATACAATATAGCTGTGTGCCACTTCCTCAAGGTGCGTTCACACCAAACACGGCGCAAATTATTCGCCGAGTAGATTACATACAAAGTCTATGCACAGACACGATGAGACTGGAGTGACGCAAATTTGCGATGGCGCGGCGTGTTTGTCACGGCGCGATTGATGCGAATTCGCAAACGTGTGAGTTGACATTTTTCAACTCCAGCGTAAAAATGGCGTGACGCTGCAGCGCGATAGCCTATCAATAATGACATGCTCCTCCCGTCATCACTGACGTCCTGCCGTTGTAGAATCAGGAAATAAATACTGTAGCCGTCTGTGTTCACCCAGAGCTCTACGATACCTCATATCAATAGAGACCGGACCAAACTATGTGTATACATGTGTGTGTATAAACCATATGGTACAAACAATGAAAAAGACGCTGCCGTATTTACGCCGAATTAACGTTATTTTGAGTGTTGATGGAGCTGCTACAATGTTAGCATAGTATAGCACCGATCGATCCGAGCTCCATTGAGAAAACAAGTATTTTAAAAGTTATTTACTTGTCGTCTTGAGGAGAGAACTAACAAAACATGAATTCAAACTTTTTACAAATCGGCATCATTACCTAGTTATTTTGGTATCCCTTTTATCGGTTTATTGCAATCAAATCACAGCAAAATCAGTTTGTTTTGTGTTCATACAGCTGTAGTAAACCAGCCGGCGTGTGGCTTGCTAGACATTGTGAATACACCTTGATCAAATCCACGGAGCTCCTCCAGATGATGTTATGAACCCAGACAAGACGGCGTTTAGTTTCCGTGATATCTGGGACTTCCACAACAAGTACTAAGCAGAAATAGAGGTTATTTTTTCCATGGTTGATGGCGGAAATAAATGGTGGACAGTTAAACGGCTTCCAGGGCGATAAGCCACGCCCCCTCTCCAGCGCATTTGGGGCGAATGGCGCGATTCACTCGAATGACCATGAATGGTCCCCGGCGAGTGAACGCGGCGCGAATGACGCGATAGCGTTTGGTGTGATCGCACCTTCACTCTGCATTAAAACTCTGAAGAGTACACAATGTATTACTTTAGCAGGTGTTATATAATGCAATAATGCACTTCACTGTTTTGTGTTGTGAGCAGGACAGGACACAACATGTGTCCATGGTCAAAAACGGCAACTGAAAGCTACTGCCAATTTCCAATGTGGAAACTTTGCCTTTATGTTTTGTTCCCGAGATGTACCTGAAACTGACTCAGCCGCACTTCATTTCACTTTTGTTCCAGCAGTGCGCTGCTCCTCCATTCCCACATTGCATTGTGGGACAATCCATGATCACACTTAAAATTTAAGCCAGACATTATTAGCAATACTAATAATAATACAATGCTTTTTTTGCCAAACCAAAAAGATCATGTAAAGATGAGGTTTTTCACATGGAGAGGAATCTTAACATAATTCCACTCTGTGCTAACAATACAGTCACTGCTGTAGTTGGTTGATTTCGTTTTTGTCCATTGCAGAGAACAGGTCTATGCAGGATTATATTTATTCATGCCACAGCTGCATGTGTAGCTAGAATGAAACATGTTGAATCTCAGTTTCCCTCCCGATACAACAACATAATAGTGTTCCTGTTGTCTGATGACAAACGCAGAACATATTTTTGCTCAAAATAAGTTGACCTTTTCTGGAATTCATCTGAATCATACATTGCTTTACCAATATTTGCTTTTAATGGTAACTCTGACTATTTTTCTTTTATTCATCTAAAGCCCCAGTTCCACCGAAAGCCGGATATACTACGGATGTCCCCGTATACACTACGGATCAGATCCGGGGTCATCCGGGGTCATCCGGGAGTGGAACCGTAGTGAAACCGTAGTCAGTCCGGGACGTTACGTGATGAACCGTAGTAAAACCGCGGCCATCCGTGCTGAACCGTGGCCATCCGCTGCCATCCGTGCCCATCCGTGGTGTATCCGGGAAGACGAGCGGCTCGTCGGACGTACAACTAACATCCGGGGTGATCCGGTTCTTGATCGTAGCGCATCCGGGAAGAAACGTAGTAGGACCGGGATGAACCGTAGCGTAACCGTGTTAATCTGGGATGAAACGGGAGCTAGTTGACACCCCGGAGCACCCCGGATGGGTTTCATTTTTGGCGTGTTGTTGTCGTCTGAGGAAGATTCTTCTTCTCTTCTTTTCTTTTCTTCTTCTGCTGCTGCAGCAGCAGCTTTCTTCTTTGCAGCAGTCATCGCCTTCTTCTTGGGTTTAATTTTCGGCATGTTGTTGTCCTTTCAAATGTTTTCGGAAGAGTGATTTTGTCTCTGAAAATCAGAACTATTTATACCCTGACGCTTCATCCAGGACGCATCCGGGCCGTGTCCGTGGCGTATTAGTAGTTGAACCGTGGTCAAACCGTGCTCATCCGTGGTCAAACCGTGGCCATCCGGGATGAACCAGGCTTGAACATGGGTGATCCGTGGCGGAACCGTAGTAGAACCGGGAAACATGTCAAATGTGTTGTCATCCGGGACGATTTCCTTCCCGGATCACCGCGGATCACCCCGGTTCTCACCTCTTTTTATCCGAGGTGATCCGGGGACATCCGTAGTATATCCAGCTTTCGGTGGAACTGGGGCTTTACACTCCCCATGTTTTTCGTTCTCTTTTGGAATCTCTGTATACGACGGAGGACATTTATTTATATGATTGATACTACATGGCTCTTCTCCTACTGTCCTCATTCTCCTCCCAACTATCTGTCTGTGTGAGAAAAAATAACATGAGAAATATGACTAATAATACATTTTATTTATATAGCGCTTTAAAAGGCACTCAAAGACACTTTACATGGTAAAAAAAGCATTTATAATAACAACAAAATCAGAAAATACTGAGGGAGACTTCCACTGACATTCATGCACTTTCATAATTGTACAAGCTGTGTTTTCCTGTGTTCAAAATGTTTTTGCTTGCTCAAAAAGCTCTACATTGTTCATGCTAGGCAGTTATTACTTTTAGCTCTGCTCTTCTTGAGGGTTTATAACCAATGTGATGTCAGTTATTACAAGAAAGCAGCAAAATGTAAAAAAAAAAAGTATTTCAGCAGTGTTTTAAAATTGCAGCTTTCACAATAAAGGAAAACAATCTCACTGACACACACAGGCATGCTGTTTTTAGTTAGAACTTTTGTCTTAAAGGAGTGAATCATGCTCACAGTGACCTGGCCTCTGTGACTGTTCAGATGGTAGAAAGATAGAGGGGAAGATAAATGTGAGAAAGTTAGCAGTTTTTTCTTGGGATTTTTGCTGTGCACTATAACTTATTTTTTAATTTTTAACTTAATCAAATCTATCTTATAGCCTTCCTACCTGCATTATTTGTGTCAGCAAACAACAACCATAGGTGCAACACTGTTGTATTTTGTCATCAAAAGGTAATTTCTAATTACATAATTTTTCTTTACTGTCAGTATATTTGCTAAAAACCAATAAGCATAACCAAGACCTCAGAAGACACCCCCATCCTTTACCCTGAATATCTAGCTGATTGTGACCTCCCCACACACCTTTCTATTGTCAGAATTGGGAAAGCTGAATCCAACAGTTTTTGTAACTTACCAATCAAAAGAGCATGCCCATTTGATGTAGCAATTGGTCAGGTGTGCAGACGTAAACCAGACTAATAGGTCACCATTCAGATACTTGTACACTTACATGTAGCACACGTGTACACTGTCTGCTCACTTGCGTAGTGCTTGAATTTTGATAGGGTAGCGTTCCAAATGGGAAACATCTGTTGTGCACTCACCGGAAAAGATGATTTCCGCTGTTAGCTAGGTAGCTAGTTAGCAGTATTAATTGCAGTACCAAATCATTACAGGTTGTTAAATGAACCCAATAAACACTACTGATGGCTTCTACCCAACAGTGGCACTTAATTTACTTTTGTATAGTGTGTTGTTCACCGGAGGAAGCACAACAGCTGCTGGAACCTCCCCTGCCGCTACGTAGCCAAGATGGCAAGTGTTGAGGGCAAGAAGTAGACTAAATGCTAGCCACAAATGCTAACATGCTCAAAAGGAGAATGCTAACATGCTGATATACTGAAATGGGCATGATATAAATATACTGATATTACGATTATCTAAATATACTGATGTGAAAATGCATGTATAACGTTTACCATGTTGACCATCTAAGTCTAGTATGTTAGAATGCTAACATTAGCTAATTAGCACTAAGCACTAGAGCTGAGGCTGATGGAAATGTACATTACATTACATTACAGTCATTTAACAGATGCTTTTATCCAAAGCGACTTACAATAAGTGTATTCAACATAGGTATTCAAGAGAACTACTAGTCACCAGAAGTCATAAGTGCATGACTGTGGACCTCTTAAGTGGGCTTTTCTGCTTCCTCTTTGCCAAATTATCAGTTAACACAAGAGCAACTGCTGCAGTCATGCTCATTCACAATTTTTATTGGGCAATGCTA
Organism: Leptoclinus maculatus; assembly: GCA_032191485.1. Lineage (NCBI taxonomy): Eukaryota > Metazoa > Chordata > Actinopteri > Perciformes > Stichaeidae > Leptoclinus > Leptoclinus maculatus. Next base: position 19,199,885 of record JAVDOI010000009.1, read on the forward strand.
ATATATGGTCTACATTATAGATTCCTAGCTTTACTGCTTATAGGATATCAGGCTACTTCTGTTTAGGTACGATAGTTGTGATAGGATCATAACTGTATTTATCTGAAACATTTGCATTAATTGTAATAAGCACATTTATCATCATGGGAGAAGTTTAAAATGATGCGCATAAAATCGTCAATCGATATTTCTTACTTTTGAGTTGAAATTATTTGAGCTCCTTCACCGATTGCAGTCACATGAAAACTGTAGTATTCAAAAGACATTTACAAATCAAAAACAGGACACTTCAGAAAATGGTCAGCAATAATAATAATAAATGGGCAAGAATATAAAAAAAAACACCGGCATGGTCCTCACACACACACACACACACACACACACACACACACACACACACACACACACACACACACACACACACACACACACACACACACATGTCAAGTAGCTAATAAACTAGTTTTTATGAGGATCAGGTGACCGAGGCCCCTGATCTCGAGTGGAGGAGACACCAGGCCAATAGAAGGCCACCCAGCTTTTATGTCCTGTCTGGATAATCAACCTAGCAGCTAGCCAGAGCACACCGAGCTGCCAAGCTTTACAGCATAAAGATGACATACAGGAAGCATTCTGAACCACAGATAATGACCAACAGAAGTTCTTCCAATTTGACTGTAGTTACAAAGTTATTTTTGTATGAAATACAAACAATTCGCTACACCAACATATGCGACTATGTAGTTTAGATTAATAACTTTAAAACATTGTTATAGTTGGGGTCGTTTTTTTTTTTTACTTCTTTTTAGAGTGCTTGTTTGGGTTACATGGTTTCTGTTACTGGTTCTAGAAAACATATGTAAACACTGATAACATGATGCAGTAAAAGCTTAAGCTAGTGGCCCCTAGAGGCTGATATATGTTCACTACACCCCTATGATGAGAATACATTGAACAAGAGAACAAAACAAAAGACATCATGAATATGAATGTGCTCAGTGAATGTCACAAACAGTCCGCTGTAATTCATATATAAAGTTGCAATTTTGGGTTGATTGTGCCAACAAAACATTAGGTTCATCTTCAGGGGTCTAAAAGCACCAAACTTAATGGAAATCTGGCCATTAGCTTTGATACAGTTGGCCATGGATACGTGTAGGTCATGTAGATTTTGAACGTGTCGTATGTCATCCTCTGAGGACCGTGGTTTTCCACATCTAATTTGATAGCAATTTGTAAGTCAGCCATTGTGCTCTGCTAGTATAAGGCTGGTAATGCTGCTATAACTTGTACTTCTTCAAAATCAAAATCATGTTTTTGCTTATTTTAGAACTATACACACACATAGTTAGCCTCAAATAACTTTTGTCATGTTAATAGATTAAGTTGTCATTTTAAGGGTTTTCTATAAGTCAACTTTCAACGTCATGGCCACTTCCAGCTTTTTCTTTTTAGTAAATTTGCAAAAAATTCTAAACTCCTGTTCACACTTTGTCGTTATGGGGTATTGAGTGTAGATTGAGAAAAAAAAAAATTGAAATAATTTGAACATGAGAAATGTAAAGTACACAAACCACCCACTCTCCAGCCATTTCTGTTTACCCCATGCAGGCCATTTCCCTTTTTTCTGCTCCCTCCACCCTTACCCAAGCTTGTTTCTTTGCGTGGAAAAGCTCAGGGTGATTCCGCACTATTTTTATGGTCACATTCCAGCCCATATATCTGCCACACAACTCGTCAACTCAGAGTGTGTGTGTGTGTATGCAGCGCTAGGTAGTTCCCTACCTCCTACTGAGGCATAGATATGAAAACACTGCATTACACTACTTTCATCCGAATGTGTGTTTCTTTATGGCTTAAAGCATGTGTATGTGATTGTGTGATCTATGTAAAGGTATGTGCACATTTTCATGCATATGCATTTTCATTACACACGCATATGCAATTTGCAGCTTAGGTAGTTCGGTGAGTGTGTGCATACACGTATACTTAGTGGGAATGTATTAAAATGTCTGTGTGTTCAGACAGATAGGGAGTGTATCAGTTGGTTTAGCAGCAGGAAGTCTTTGACATAAGGGAGTCTGACTACTCTGGATACCGAATCCAGGTGGTGATTTATCACACACACACACACACACACACACACACACACACACACACACACACACACACACACACACACACACACACACACACACACACACACACACACACACACACACACACACACACTCAGATACGCACACAAATTAAGTGAGAGGCATATTTTGTCGGGAGGAAAGCAGTTTTATTGTTTGCTGAAACATCAGAAAGCCATCTGTTTCCAAAAACAGAGTGAGGAATTAAGACATTTGAGTGTTCTCGGTCTAGTTACTTAGTTGCTTGTCAGTTTTTATTTCAGGTACACTCAATGTTTCACTGTTTCCAGGTGAAAACCTTGTAACTCTATCTCAAGCAACTTCCATGTTTCACTTAAACTGAAAGCTGACATGGTCCTTTATGATTGGCTATGGTACAGGTACAAGGAAAAACATCTGCCGCACACATCCTATTGTGATTTGAAATGAAAAGATAATTCATTGTAGATTAATGTCTGAACATTTCAAGAAAAAACAAATACAACTCCCAACTCACACTGGCAGAACCAACACAGCTGTGTTCTAAAACCACGATTACATTCATGTGTGCCATGCCCAGTGCATTGGGGGTGCGCAAAATGCCTGCTGGGTAATTATGTGGACAGGCTCGTCTGGTGAACCTGTGGCACACTTGGATTCGGGATCAGAAAGAATACATCGTCATACATTATAGGAGGCCGTGTTAGAGGCTGTGACAATCTGTGGTCGTGAAATCCTTTGAGAGACTGGTGTTGGCCCACCTGAAGGACATCACAGGACTCCTGCTGTCCCCCCTGCAGTTTGCCTACTGGGCAAAGTCAGTGGATGATGCATTCGACATGGGACTGCATTACATCCTGCAACACCTCGATTCCCCAGGGACATACGCAAGGATCCTGTTTGGGGACCTCAGTTGGTCTTCAACACCATCATCCCAGAAATCCTCCACTCAAAACTCTCCAACTGTCAGTGGATTACAAACTTCCAGAAATCATTATTCAAGATAATCCACAGACCTTGATATGAGCTCAATGTCTGTGGTGGTCCCCCTCTGCTTTGGACAGATATCCAGCAGCCTGAGGTGTGGCCGAGACAATCACAACCGTTAATCTAATATTGGGTGTGTTTGAGACAAAGATCATAAAGAGGAGTGCATGCCGTTGAGGCATTTTTGAAAAAAACAAAGATGGCTGCAGCTGATGTGGAACTTTCTGTTGAAGTATTTAACGATCTTTAATATTTTTGCGAGAAGATGAACAATCAGATGCACTTAAAGCTGTCCTTGAGAAGAAAGCAGTACTTCTGACAGGATTTGGCAAAAGTTAAATATACCAACTCATCTCTACATGCTGCAGTCTGTTTACATTTTTCCATCGCTCAGGCATTCGTTTTTCCCCTCCCGCTTTCTGCCCACACTAATATGCTGTGATTGGCTGGTCTTACTGTGCTGTGATTGGTCATCTACACTGGACATGGTCAATGGTTGCTCAGCGCTAGGTCACATGTTGATAACACCCCCTGGGAAATTGAAAATGAACTGAGAGGTTCTAGACTAGCATTTGCGATTTGGTCCAACGATTTTTAATGTAGAATTATGCGCATCTACTGGTTGGAAGGTTAATTCATTAATATACATTTGATGCATTACTGAGTTATTACTGTGCATTTACAGCAAAACATTTGTTTGCCCTTTTTTTCACAAAATTACCAAAGTGGCAGCTGAGTGACATTGCACAAAAAAAATGTGGTTAAGGCACATACCACATAACCACAACTAAGGGTGGAAGTAACAAGTAACATTTACTCTCGTTACTGTAAAAAAACGTTTTGTAAAACATTTCAGTATTTTTGAATGGTTATAGTTGGACAGTGAGGGTGAGTGGACTGGTTATAGAGGGACAGAGAGGATGAGTGGACTGGTTATTGTTGGACAGAGAGGATGAGTGGACTGGTTATAGTGGGACAGAGAGGATGAGTGGACTGGTTATATTGGGACAGAGAGGATGAGTGGACTGGTTATTGTTGGACAGAGAGGATGAGTGGACTGGTTATAGTGGGACAGAGAGGATGAGTGGACTGGTTATCGTGGGACAGAGAGTATGAGTGGACTGGTTATAGTGGGAGAGGGAAGCTGAGTGGACTGGTTATAGTGGGACAGAGAGACTGAGTGGACTAGTTATAGAGGGACAGATATGATGAGTTGACTGGTTATAGAAGGACATGGAGGATGAGTGGACTGGATATAGTGGGACTGAGAGGATGAGTTGACTGGTTATAGTGGGACAGAGAGGATGAGTGGACTGGTAATAGTGGGACGAGAGGCAGAGTGAAATGGTTGGGTTCTGAGATTGCACCCTCTGTGGTGGTGAAGACTTTTGTTGTGTTAAATTGTCTGAGTTTTGTGTATTTTCTGGTTAATTCTAGTGAGGGCAGCTGTACATTACTTATTATCAGTTGTAATCACAGGCTGCAAAGTGCCGTCTGTATAAATGTTAGTTTTAGGTTTTGTCATTAGAGCTCGGTGTTGTGATGCTATTCCACTACACATTGACATTTAATGCATTTCATTTCATACCTCAAGGTGTTCTTTAACTTAACATAGTGCTGTTGGGACTTCAACATGTGGTTGGAACAAAGGGAGCAGATCATTTGGGGCCTACAGGGTAGTCAACAGCCTGATTTGAGTTAAGATCACACCAAGCTCCGTGAGACGTTAAGTCTCACCTACGTGTGACACTGAGGTCTCATTGGATGAGGGCCACAAGCTCCACAGGGATTCCCTGTGCTGCAGCCTGACGTCACAGAATCTATAAAACTTTGCGTCACCTCCAGCTCTGGGCCGTCCCGTCCGACTCGAGTTGGTGCAAAACCCTAGGTCATAGTCTTAACTTTGCTGGACGAACTATAGACTGTCTGTTTTTTTTGGGGATCCTGAAGAATAGAACGGATTCAACATTTTGCCTGTCGTAAGGAAGAAAAATGTCCTTAACTTCCGAGGAATCCTGTCTGCCATACCGAGGGTTTATTGCCGTGCAGCTGGTGAAGTCATCTCAGAGGAAGAGGCTTGTGTCTGGGCAGAGATAGGTCATAGTGCGTCAACAGTTTCCGTATTTTTCTGCGGCAGTGAGGATCTGCCTTGTTTTGAGTGTTTCCTTTTTTTCTCTCCTCTTACTAACCCCCTCCCCCGTTATTATTAATGATTGTTAATAATCTTTTTGACATTAATAATTATATTGATGTCAATAATTTAGTTTTTCATATTTGCTGATAACCAAACACGCTCCTGCCAGATCCCAACAGTGTCATATATCATCATATAGCTTTCTCAACCTTTTTTCCTCTTGTTATCAAATCATGTGGTTTTCATTATGCATATTTGTACTTTTACCTTATTTTTAAAATAATATTATTCATTAATTTGTTGGTTGATAAATGAGCAAAAGACCTTGATTATCCCTTTCAATATTATATGATAAAACAGATATTACCAGATATTAATACAAAAAATCTAAATCAAGATGGCAGTCATCCTGTAAAAAAGGACAGAGTTGGGAGGTTGGGACATATACGCTCTCAGTTGGATAACAGTGTTTTTACTTGTTATCTGCTTGTTGAAATCCACAGATTTTAAGGTTTGTTTTCTCCACCCAAGACTCCATTGAGACATGAAAGACTACATTGTGCGTGTAAGTGTGTGATTGTTTTTTATCATTTATCTCTGGCACCAGCCCTATTCGCCCTCTAATAACAAACAGGCCTACACACACACACACAGACACACACACACACACACACACACACACACACACACACACACACACACACACACACACACACACACACACACACCACAGTCTGGTCTGCTCAAGTGCTCTTCTGACGTGACCTTAACATTTTGGACAAAATGAACCAGAACTCAAAATGTAATGCTTACCCTGCATAGAGATGTCCCTATTTCTTTTTTGTTTCTGCAGAAGGTCTGTACACATTAGGAATGTGCATCTCCATCACTGAGGCCGATGCAATACGCATGCCTACTGTAATCATTACCCACAATCCAATACATCAAAGAAGCAACTACCACGTGATACGATATGATCCAACCCTATTGCCATGGGGTGCGATTCGACACGATTAGTTGATCCACATGATCAGGATGATGCAAGGATGTCACCAGTGCATTTGTTGCTGGGATGTACAGGTAGCTCTTTGCCAATGCTGAAAGCAGTGGAAGATCCACTTGTTTTTCCCACCATTGCAACACATCCCCTCTAAAGGCCTAAAGAAACCCTCTCCCTGTACTTAAGGATTTCTTTCTTAGCTCTCTCCCTTGTGGTCTCATCGGTGCCATCGCAGTGAGGAAACCCCTGAACAAATAGATACATGCAGTACAGTATATGAGAGATAGAGGTCATTGAGATAGTGAGATTTTCTTCCTCAATGAGGAGAGCGGTTGACACATTCAGAGGGGACATTGATTTGATGAGGTATTGGATCAGTGTCATGTCTTCCTCTGTCAGGCCTTCTCCAATCTGTATCTTCCTTGACAGAAGGGTGTTCAACATGGCAGGTTGCTGCTCCCATAAACGCTCCAACATGTCAAGGGAACGCTTTCATCTTGTGGTAACATCATGGACTAATCATGTGGTTTGGCAGATAAAACTGGGTCTGCATTTCATGTAGATCTTCAGCTGGTTTTGGGCTTCGGTAAAAATAAGTTATCATCTTCCTCACTTACACTAGGAGCTCTGATCCCCTCTTCACCTTCAGGGATTTTTTGCGAGGCCAGATTTAGTGCGCGCGCAATGCATTGAACATGGGCGTCCATCTCTGCACCAACTCCAGCCAGTATCATGTTATTTGCATTTTTTCCGTGACCGACGCAGGGATATTGTCATCAATGTTACCTGGCAATCGTCCTGCAGTAAAACTGTTATATTTTTCCCTGTGAGATCCTTGTTGAACCCTCGTCTATAGAATGTGGTTTTACTTTGACCTACAACTCAGAGATTTGTTTCTTAGGGAATAGCTTTCTATTTGGTGTGTGGCACCTTGGCTCCAAGATGTGGAGGAGGATGTGTAAGGCTGGATATCTTTACAAATAAAGAAAGCGATGGGGTTGGTTATTGCCTTAGAACAAGTAGAGCTGTTGGCCAGCAGGGCGTGAAAAAAAGTTGTCATACTTTGTTCAACCAGTCATGCTAGCGAGCTGAACTCGAGGGGGAGGCAGAGGTCTCAACAATTACACTGTGATGTTGCTTCTCAATAATAAAGGCAAATGGCCTCTACTATTAATGCAAAGATGTTAGAGATGATGCATCGCAAGTTCATCCCAAATTGTCTCTGCTTACAATTGCACCTCAGATATATCTGATAATATCTCCAACAAAAATGTGAGAATCAACTTGTCAGAATCTTAGGATGCACCTGACAAAAGCAGTTCACTGAAGTTACAGCCAATCACTGGGTCAGTTGAACTTAACAGCACTTGTGAGATCCATTTTACTGATGGAAATTATTTTGAAAGTGTTTTTAAAAATAACATTTGTCATTCGACAACTGTGCTAAAGCAGAAACGGTGTAAACAACAGCGTGAGCAGCCAAGTGAAAGTGCTCTGGCCATGAGCTATTTGAGATAGTCATCTGTGTGCTATGTGTGTTTGTTGTGTGTACGCCTCAGGCTACTGCATGTGACGTCTGCACTAATGAGGCTGCAGTTGATGTAATCTCCGTATTAGTTGTCAGTCAGTTTACAGACAAGCACCCGATCTGTCTGCCTATCTGCCCTTTTCTTTTCTGTTCACTTGTCCATCATCCTCCCCTTCCTCACATCTTTCTATTCGTGGTTGTGTCGCTGTTCTTTTTTGCATTGGTCTACAGTTTTACTATTTCTAACCTGGACACCAATCAATTCAAGTAAGACTTTTATCAAACCCGGTGTGTAAAGGAACATTACAGGAGATCATTCCTGCTGGGTGCTATGATAATTTACAACACTGCTCTTTGCACATCAAGAACATATCAGAACCCTTGAATTATTTATTGTCCTTACTGGTTGACTCAATATTAACTTGCATTTGTATCTGTCTTATCTAACGAACACATTATATATATATATATATATACTTATTCATTGACTTTTAATTCAGTATAAGAGTTGTTTATTATTTATTTGTCCTTTTGTCTTTTAAACTGGCCTCTGTGTGTTTATGTTATTGTTATATGTCTTTATTGTACATCCCTTGAGTCAACCAGTGCTATTTTTAAATGTGCTTCATGAATACATTTGGATTAACTTTGTCCTTGCAATATTTTAGAGAAACAGACCCAGAACCATGGAAGACTACTAAATCCTGTAGCGGTATAGCAATCTCTGTGACTGAGGCATTTAGTACTGCAGGTGGCAGCAGCAATAGCAGTGTTGACCGAAGCCAGAAAGGAGGACTATGGTATCTGAGTGGATTCAAGACCACAACAACATGAGACCAGTGAGAAAAAAAATTATAATATGCCACCTAACCAAAGTACTAAATGATCTTGTCTGTGTGATGAGCTCAGAACTTGCAGAAATATGTTACAGAAGGATTCAATGAAAGAACAAAAACACTGAAATGAATGATATATCGTGATATATTAATTGGTGTACTGTCCAATCTAAATTTAAATGTTTGTATATGTATATAGTATAGGCAGAGTTGGAAAACACTGATACCTGATCACTGTACTACAATGCAAATGGAATCTCAAGACATAATAATAATACATTTTATTTATATAGTGCTTTAAAAGGCACTCAGACACTTTACATGGTAAAAACAGAAACAATAAAAGCATTTATAATAAGAACAAAATCAATGACATCATAACAGTAAGGAACAACACGAAAAGAAAACGTACATAACTGACTTTACAGGTTAAAAGCAGATTTAAATAGATGAGTTTTAAGTGCAGTTTTGAAAGTGGCAAATGACAGAGAATGTCTGAGGTGTTGGGGGAGGGAGTTCCAGAGGGAGGGGGCAGCAATGGAGAAGGCCCTGTCCCCCCAGGTCCGATGCTTGGACAGAGTAGGGGGGGTAAGGAGGTTGGCGTCGTTGAACTGGATTCTTTGCTGTATGGGAAGCCAGTGGAGGTTTTCAAGGACTGGGGTGATGTGGTCTCTGGTGCGGGAGTGGGAGAGCAGACGGGCAGCTGAGTTCTGGATGTATTGTAGTTTGTGGATGATTTTGGTGGATGAGCCGCACAGGATGCTGTTGCAGTAGTCCAGTCGAGAGGTGATGAAGGCGTGGATGAGTGTTTCAGCGGCTGTGGAGGAGAGGGAGAGGTGGTTTTTGTGGTGTGATTGACGTGGCGTTCAAAGGAGAGGGTTTGATCAAAAATGATACCAAGGTTACGGATTACATGTGTGGAAGCAGGAACAGTAGTGCCATCGATGCAGAGGCAAAAGTTGTGGTCACAGGTCGGAGTCTTCATGCCAGAGAGTGATTTATTGAGATCTGAGGGGGAGATGAGAGAGATTCGATAGAGTGACCGGTCAGTTAGTGGGGGATTTACAGATACAGGGTTGGCTGTGGCGGGGCTGGAAGTGGCCAGTTGGTTGTAGATGGTATCACTTTTTGCTTTGTAGAATGACAGGAAGGAGTTACATTTCACTGCTGTGCTGTGGAGGAGTGGGAGGGATTGCCCATAGGTTTGAGGAGTTTGTTTATTGTGGAGAAGAGGACCTTTGGGTTGGCGGAACCAGAGTGGATGATGCCAGAGTAGTAGGTGGAGCGAGCAGTGTTGAGAGCCAGTTTGTATTGCTGTATGTATTCCTTGTAAGCCAGGGTGTGTACTGTGAGGCCGTTTTTGTTGGAGAGTCGCTCTAGTCTGCGTTTCCGGGATTTCATGAGGCGGAGTTCAGGGGTGAACCAGGGGTGGGTGAAAGAGACAGTTCTGGTTTTGAGAGGGGCAAGCTGATCAAGGCAGGAGGATAGTGTGTTATTGTAGATGTTGACCAGGTCTGAGGGGAAGGGGCTAAGGGAGGGAGTGAGTGTGGAGAATTTGTCAGTGAGACAGGCTGACAGGGATGAGGGGCAGACAGACTTGATATTACGGAGAGTGATGGTGCGCGTGAGTTTGGTTTCTAGGATGGGGATGACGATCTCCATGATGATAGCTAGGTGGTCGGAGATGGTGAAGTCATAGCCGGTGAGGTGGTTGATGGTGATTCCAGTGGAGCAGACCAGGTCCAGGATGTGACCGCGGTTGTGGGTGGGGAAGTCGATGTGTTGAGTGAAGTTGAAGCATCTAAGCATGTCCAGAAATTCTGTGGCTGTTTTACAGTCTGAGGAGTCAATGTTGAAATCACCGCAAAGCTGGGTAAGGAATTCAGATAGGTAGGAGAGGAAGACAGGGTAGGGTTTGGGGGCGCGATAGATAATTCAAATGACCAGGGGTTTAGGACACAGAGAGTTTGAATGTCAGCTGTTCAAATGAGGATGGACTTTGGATGGTAGTCAGGCTGGTTTTTATGTGTTGGGTGTAAAGAGCGGCAATTCCTCCACTGGTTTGTCCAGGTAATGATATCCAGTAGGGGTGGTTAGGTTGAGTGCGTAGTAGTCCAGGTGTTTTTGCCAAGTTTCGGTGAGACAGAGGATATCAAGGTTGTTGTCAGTGATGAATTCATTGATAATTGGGCTTTTGTTGCTTAGTGACCGGGTGTTGAACAGAGCAAGTTTCATGGAGTGTTTTGTGATTGGTTGTGAGGATTTGGGGAGGGTTCTGAGGTTGGCTGGATTCATGTGCTGTTTGGTATGATGACGTAATGAGGGAGTGGTTGTACGCCGGTGCTGAGTCCACAGAGATGGGATGGAATTGACAGAAGTGGGGTTGTAGATGATGAACTAGTGCTGGGAGCCAATATGAACATCACTGGGAGGGATGTAGCTGATTGTCAATGAAGCTCACGTTGTTGGTCCTGCAGGCGGACTGGAGCCAAGTGTGGAGGCTGAGGACTCTGCTGAAGCGCTGTGATCCACGGCCGAGTGTTGGAACCTGAAGCAGTTTACTGGAGAAATCAGCTGTTCTTATCATATTTGATGTGTATGAGGGAGTAAATACTTTTTGTGTTTCATTTGTTTTATATATATATATATACCCACACAATTATGTAAATATAGTATTATAATCATTATTTCAAATTGCAGAAGGGTTTCTATTCTATTCATCTTTTAAAAAAATATTATAGTTAATTTAAGAAATCAAATCTCTCTTTACTATTTAATTCTGAAAGTATGTGACATACGTGATGGTTTCCCTCCATGTTTGAGTGTGTGTGTGTGTGTGTGTGTGTGGGTGGGGGTGTGTGTGTGGGGGTGTGGGGGTGGGGGTGTTTTTTGTGGTGACATAAATCTGATTTCACGGTCACATTGTAGGGACTCGCCTTTTTTTCTGACAAGATGTCACCATAACGTAAATCATTACATTTAAGGGTGAAGACGTGGTTTAAGGTGAGGTTTAGATTTAGGTTTAGGTTTAGGTTTAGGTTTAGGTTTAGGTTTAGGTTAAGGTTAGAGTTAGAGTTAGAATTAGGCTGGTAGCAGTTATGGTTAGGGTTAGGGTAAGTCTCTAGAAAATGTATGTCAGTCAATGTAATGTCCTCAAAAGCCATGAAAACACGAGCATGGTCGTATTGGAGCTTGGTAGATGATCTTGATAAATTATTACATCACATTTATATTCCATAGATATTACAAACATTTTAGAGCTGATTTTTCCAGCAATTTGTCATGATGGTAGCCATTGAGCAACGTTCACATGGTCACCACAAACATTTCATCCACAGGTGATAATGAATATAAACAGATAATCTAATGTTGAAAAATCCAAGATGATAAAAAGGACCAATGTGGCCAGAAAACAAACTGAAGTTAAGACATTGGTGCTCAATAAAGGTACACATAGTAGTGCTCATCATGCTGGATTTAATTTGAGTCTGTGTGTGGGTGAATAGTTTCTCTGATTGTCCATGTCTTAGGGCAAAGGTGAGTCTATTTATACCAGAGACACAACCCAGAAATAGACCACACGACATAGCCATTAACAAGGAAGGTGTGGATTTGTGCATGTGTGTGTGTGTTCAACAGGAAGCCTCTACACTTTTTGACCTAGGCACAAGCCAGGGTCAAAGATCACAAACTTTCTGTCTGTCTGTTTTAACACTCTGACCCCATATGACCTCTGTGCCCTCTAAACACACACACACACACACACACACACACACACACACACGCACACACACACACACACACACACGCACACACACACACACACTCACACACACACACACACACACTCACATTTGCAGTTGCAAGATTGAACAAAGCTGAAGCATCACCTAGTTTTTGACTTGTTTAAGGAACCAGCATGGCTTGACAGGAACAGTGGTGCATGCTGTGAAGTAAGGATTCATAGTTCCAGACATTTAATGAACATTTAACTAAGTTATTGGCTGTTGGCAGAAATAAGCTGGGCTGGAGCCAACCACAGCTGAGCTCCGCCTCTCTAAGGACCCTACAGGACATGATTTGTAGGCCTGAAAGTATGAGGCACACTACTCTGCCTTGAGGCTAGCACAGGCATAAGAGTTGACAACCGTACTTACTGTGCCATAGACTTTCTCCCCTGAGCACCACTGCCTCCACCTGTCTTTACAACCTATCCCCTCTGAAACAGGAATCCATGAAGAACTATATTCATGACTCATTAGCCTCTGGGATCGTCAGACCCTCTTCCTCTCCTGTAGGTGCATGCTTCCTCTTCATGTCAATGAAAGGTAACTCTTCGGCCAAGCATAGACTACCATGGCCTGAACCAAATCACAGTAAAGAACAAGTCTCCACTCCCACTGATCAGTTCCATCATCAAGCCTCTCTATGGACCTCCATTACACCTACCACCTGGTTCAAATGTGTGAGGGAGGGGAGTGGTAGATGGTATTCAACACATCCCTTGGTCATTTTGAGTACCATGTCCTCCGCTTCAACTAAGCGTGGTCCTCTTCATCCACCAACAGGAGCTGCATCCCTTTGCTTTTAGTTTTCGCCTGTCACATGCGGAGCATAATTGCAATCGTCAGTTGCTGGTGTAAAAGCTAACCCAGGAGGAATGGAGACACTGGCCTGAGGGAGCTGAACCAATGGCTTAGGTTTGGTTTCAACATTGGTGGGGACACATATTAGGTGGGGGGTCTGGGGGTCCTCCCATATGGAAGGCTTTCTTTCAGGCCCTCGGAGCTGCAGTGAGCCTCTCCTTGCGGTTTCATAAAAAAAGGGTCAAACATACCTGCAAACTTGTTGCTTTTCGGCGAAATTCGCCATTTTGTATCAAAATATGTCATCCACGTGAATCGTGTAGATTCATAGAGGTTTTTTTGGGAGGGGGGGAGGTGTCAACTGGCCAGCCAGCGTTTCTCAGATTGGAGTGAGACGAGGAGAAAAGGTGATGTCGTGATCTTCACAATAAAACATCTCTGATGTGACGTGTCGAGTCTTGGCCAATCAGCATTAAGATGTCTACACCGTCTTTCCCTCCGTTAAAGTTTAAGTTACATTATGTTCCGTTACCGTTCAGACTTGCTGGGTTAAGGCTAACGTCCACTGCACGCGGAACTTTGTCGACTGTTGACTGTTGGCGTAACGTGATGAAACATGCATGACTAAAACTTTTGAAAATGAAAATCAATGGATTTTGTCTAAATAAAGGTTAATAATAATAGAGCTGAAATACTGATTAATAACTGAATAATAAATTAGCTTTTTGCTTAAAGTAAATGTCTTATCACTTAATTTTCTTCTCACACCAGAATGCTACATTTTAAAGATCATATTTAAAATACCCCCCCCCCCCCTCCCCCGACAGGGTTTCAGGTTCTGAGTTTGCAGGTACGGTAAAACCAGGTACGGTAACAGCACTGGCAGCAAATAACCGTTTACATGTTATAAACAGTGAAAAATAATGCATTTTTAACTGTGATGCAGTTTAACAGTGAAAATATATTAAGTTACAGTATATGTAGTTAATACATGTTTATTAAACCGTGGAAAAAGGACACTTTCCAGGTAAATCTCTGTAAATTTAGGACATATATTACTGTTACTTTATGATATAGCCCAGTCTAGCTACAGTCATTTCCCATTAAAATGTGTTTCTCATTAAAATGAAATAAAAAATTAAAGAAATAATGTGTAAAATGAAAAGTAAAAAGTGTAAAAAGCACATTACATTACAGTCATTTAGCAGACGCTTTTATCCAAAGCGACTTACAATTCTATCACATTTCTACACTGTAGGCACAGCTACGGGAGCAGTTACATAAAACCAAAGACAAATATCTGCACTTTACAGTATTCATCTTTCAATTTAGAGAATTGCTAGATCTAAAAATGATTACATTCAAAGTTCAAATCAGTACTCTGGTGGGTGAGGAGGTCGAGTGATCCCACCAGTAGGGCCATGTTGTTTGTCAGCGCCAATCCCTGGGAGGTGTCAGTGTACCAGCAGTCAAAAAAACCCTCACCCTCGATGGCCGGCACATCATTGTCCCTCTACGATGGAGTAAGGCCTGTACGCCACCGCCAGAGGTTTGGTGCTCATTGGCGACAACCACTCGCATTGGGCATAGTCAATAATGGGCTCCATCTTTGAGGTTTAACTTTTCTCGCGTGAAATCCTGGACAGGTGTCTTGGGGGGTGCCTGGGGGTAAGAGGAGGTAATCCTCTTGGCAGTCGAGGCAAAGGGTGCTTGGCATGGCGTCCAGCAGGTAGCGGTGGTCCGCTGCCGATCCTTCCTCATCCTTGAAAGAGGTGGAGGGAGTCGTAGTGAAGCGCGAGTAGTCAGCCTCAGTACTATGTCGTCGAACCTAGGCAGCGAGAGCAGAAGTCATGGGTGTCCAGCGGCAGCAAAGATGAGGCGCAGGATGAACCAGTTGGGGTGTAGCACACATGATGAGCCTAGAGAGGGTGAACCAATAGTGAAGCCCATTAGAGGGCGGAGCACATACGAAATAGATATTATACAAATAAATGTTTGCTTGCAAGGTTTGGCTTTGAGCTGGGGAAACCAACGTTAGTCAGGCTTTTCTGGTTAGGCACCTATCTAACCAATAGGGAGTGGGAAGAGAGGCGGTGGAAGTGTGCTGGGTGGTGGCAGCATTGTGGGTGGGGGCAGGGGCAGCGTGCCGGCAATCCTGCAAGACTTTTCTGCATCTGGGGTCCCTCGTCATTGCTGCCACCGAGTAGGCAGCATATCCCAGGGCCTTTTCGACCACAGGTTATTCATTTAAATATCTATATACCGCTATTTGCACCGAAGTACACTAATAGAAAAATCAAACAAGGACAACTGCACCTGGACCCCTCTCAGTGACGTTGCCTCTGCGGTGCTCAGACCGCATTGTTTTTTCTCACCAGCACCCATGTGTCTCTCATTTTCCTCCTATTTTAATTTGTATTTGTCCTGTCATTTTTACGGCAACCCTGACCACTCAACGCACTGCAGACAAGAAAACACCAAATACGTAAGCACCATACCCTACAAGCAAAGAAACACTAAAAAGTGATGCACACATTACTATTTCGTCAGATTACTTCAATACTAAGCATACGGCTAATGCTAGCACATATCTGCTATAACCTCTAAATCATGCATTGGTAAAATAAACCAGAAAGGCTCATTTCCCAACACCACTGATGGATAGCTGGGTTCATTAACTTCATAAACCAAAAATCAAGTGGGTCCCAGCCGTGTGCATCACTTTTTAGTAGCCCCTGGAAACAGTTTCCATTGAGTTGTATGCCAGTAAATATTAAGATTATGTGGCCCATACGGTAATTTAACTTCCCTACTAAATTAAGCCATTACTCTTATCTTTGCATATTTAGATGGATAGACAAAAAAGATAGAGAAACGGGTCATTCTTGGCAGTTTGGGGTCCCTGGCTATTTAAAGGGAAGAGGATTTAGTTGGAGACAGATTACTGCTGAGAGGCCTATTACAGCTAAACACTGCTGTGTGTGTGTGTGTGTGTGTGTGTGTGTGTGTGTGTGTGTGTGTGTGTGTGTGTGTGTGTGTGTGTGTGTGCGTGCGTGCGTGTGTGTGTGTGTGTGTGTGTGTGTGTGTGTGTGTGTGTGTGTGTGTGTGTGTGCGTGTGTGTGTGCGTGTGTGTGTGTAACATGTGGTTTCTGATGACAGCCATTTAAAGGTGTCAGACTGGAGCCACAGCAAATTATAAAAAGCGCACACACAGACACACACTCTCCATTCCTCTCTGTCTTTCTGTCTCTTTGTCTCTGTAGTCTAAACAAGCCTCTTATCTTGCCTGTTATTAGATAATGGATGACAATAGGTCACATAACCTGCCCTAACGAGGTGGTTGCTAAGAGCAACATCTTAATGGCACTTAAAAACACTGAACATAGAGACTTCATATTACAACTAATTGAGCAAGAAGATATTATTCATGAGTTAATTGTTTTATTTAACGGGTTATTTAAGAGCAAAGTCTCATTAAAGTCTGAATTTCATTGAGTAAACATTGTTATCAATGGAAATAGCGCAAAGTAAGAGCAATTTTCATTGACAAACAGGGTAAAATGTGCCACGGTTTCACTATTTAATAAATATTAATGAAAACACCAAATAAATGTACAGGCTTTAGGATGAACAATAAATCCGTTGAAATTATTTATGGTTAACAGAAAGGGGAAATCTGAAGTATTAAGAGCCTTAACTGTTGCCAGGAACTATTTGAGGTAGTTTCTTACAGCCTTGAAATGCATCTTAGGATAAATCATTATTGTTTAAGGATATTTCAAAAGGACATGACTGACATACATTTAGGCAACTCGTATTTTTTCGCTGAGGAAATCCAGTATTTCCTCAAATGCTGGAGTGAAGTGAAGTGTGTACCACTGCTCTGCTTAGATTCAATGACTACCTCTGAAATATATGTGTTTTTTACATCATGGCAAGTCATATGATTTATAAGCATCAGGATATTCAAAATAAGAAAACATTTAATAAATGCTTCCCTGAGACAGATTTTCATCACTATGTTTTGTTTGTTTGCTAACTGGAGGTTCCACGCACACTCAAAGACACAGACGCATGCCCTCTGTGCCACGTCTGGCGCCAGTGATTACGCTGTTAAGCCAAATCAGTTTCCTGTGTTTGGTTTGATGGATGCCATCATCTTCATGGATCTAAAACAGGTAAGTGTGCCCCCACCACCACCACCTCCACCCAGCCTGACACACACATGCACACACTTAACAAAGTGTGGTTCCTAAACCCCCTGAGAAGATATGGATAGGTAAAACATGTTCAAATATGTTATGATATTCTCAATTTGGCTAAAAAGACATTGTAAATGTGCTAGATGTGGTTTTAATTCATTGAATCTGATGATCATTTTTCCATTTAGAAGAATGTGTTTGCTGCCTTTTTAAACATACGTGAATGCTAATTAATCTTTCTACTAAATGTATCGTCCTTATAACCGTTTAAGAAGGCCGTATAGGTAGGTCTTTTACGTCACTGGTATGTTTAGTGAATGATTTCAAGTTTGAACCCAAGTTATATTTTTGCTTGGCATGTTAGCCTTCCTGGTATAAGTTTCATTATTTAGTAACCTGGATACAAATACCAAAGAAAGAAATATTTCTTTTAAAACTAAACATATTTCCATACATACAGTACATCATAAATAATCATCATAAATAATAAGAATGTCAAGAATAGTCTCAGAGATTTTCAAGAAGATCTTTCATAATACAATACCCACATGCTCATAAATACAATAAACCAGTTTTAGTAGCTGTATCAATCTCGAAAACTGGCTGTGAATTTATCCCCTCCAAACACGACTCAAATGTACTGTAATAAGAGAAGGGGGATCAAATTTAAATTTCATGTGTCTTCAGCACTCTGAGCCAAATGTAGTGTGCATCATGGGTACATGGGTATAGTGGATTTTTGTCTACCATCTCAATGTTCAATTAGGAAGGGCTCACTTCACAGCCAGTATGGACGAGAGGTACAATTTAAGCAACCAATCGCGCTTTCAACGTACATACACAATGACATGTAAGTTAGTTAGATTGACAAATAAGGACATGCAATATGTAAAATTATGCACTGTTTGTGCCAATACAACAACCCCATAACAACACACTCTTTGGGTACTTCTCAAGTCTCTTAATTGCATCCCCGTTTCCCTCACTTGCGTCCTTTCCTTGCGTCTTAGTCCCTCCCACCAGGGATGCATGGAGGAAACCATGCGAGGAGAGAGGAACGAGGAAATATGTTTCAAGAGACATGAGACGTCCTTTCCTCAGTTGCGTCACGTGAAGCGACGTCTGTTTCTGATGACGGAGGATCAGCTGATCACAGCTGGATCAGCTGTCAGTCGGCTTTAACAGCTGGAGAGACTTTTGAGAAGTTTGTGTCTGTTCACATGATCACTGTACTTAATAATACTAATAACTAATAAAGACACAGTTATCATCACTGTAGAGGTGTTGTCTCTCTGTAGTCTGTTAACAAACTGTGTTCTGTGTTCTGTTTATAAGATCAGGATCGATTTCTACCGGCGGAATGCGATCGTCTTATTTATGAATTATTTGCATCTGTATGTTTTGAAATTGTGACTGTGACGTCATTATTAAATAACCCAGAATATGATTATTGTTTCTCTTAAATGATAAAACTCATCAAACACTCAGGAATGATCAGCCTCACGTGACTGAATGAAATGATGATAAATGATGTAAAAAGCTCTCTCTGACTTTAATTGTTTCCATAATAAAGTTATTGAGGGAAACATCAGATCATGAAAACACAAATCTTTCTAATAAATGAAGAAAGTTGTTTGTCGTCCTTTTGTTGTTCGGACCTACAATGAACATATATTTAAACCAGACGGTGAATCAGAAACCTAATCAAATATAAACTAGAGTTTATTCTGTGATCTGTCTTCACTATGGTGTTAAACTCAGTCACTCAGTCCGATCGGCTGCAGCGTCCAATCACATAACAGATGAACAATGAGGGGAACAATGAGTACAAAAGTACACAAACTGGAGGAAAAACTTTAGAAAATACTTTGATTTTTTTTTCGGCCGTTAAAAGACTTCCTGGAAGTCTGTTCTCGTGGGTCCTCGCTCATGGCTCCTCCGAGGTCCCTCCTCCATCCTCCATCCTCCATCCTCGCTCCTCCGAGCTACATTAGAGCTTTGGGACGGCCGTCAATATGGCGGCGCAGAAACAACTTCCAGTTCAAGCGAGGAGCGAGGAGCGAGGAGCGAGGAGCGAGGAAACGACAATTAAGAGACTTGAGAAGTACCCATTGTGTATCCAGTTATGTGGGCTTTTCTTGAGACTGGTGTTGATTCAACTCACAAATGAAGCTCTAGCGTAAGTTCAGTCAGGAAGACTATACTCTTGCATGCCTAAGCCCATAGTTTATATCTGCCATTCACTCCTCACACATGCACACTCATTATTTCCTTGCTGTTATTGTTTGGGGCTGTTGATCATGATATCCGCTGTCTAGATCAGCTGGTCTCTTCTATCCAATAGCACAACGAAACAATTACATTGTTAGCCTATCATCTTGCTGCTGTCTCTCTTAAATATGATTGTCTCTCTACCTTCAGTACGTTCAGGCTGCTGTTACGCAACCCTCCACCTCCCCATCTCCACCCAATCTTCATCAGATTCATCAGCTTCATCAACTCATCATTCTATCAGCCTAATCAGCCACCATCACCACAAGTGTCTGGACTCCACGGGGGGATTCATCTTGCTGCTGCTCAGGGCAGACGCCCGTCCATTACAAGTCTCCCCCTAGAGTCAAAGCGCCAAAGACTCTGAAGACTTTATCATCACATATCATTTGTTTACAATAAATAATTATCTTTTATTTATCTGACTTGTCTCTACTGATTGAACCTACATGGAGGCAGTTGTTTGTGGTGTTCCTAGTGGGGATGCTGTACCATAGACTACTCTATTTAAGACATGGACTTGGACACCATGATATCACCCATTGGATTGTGGACTACGGTTTTGAAGCCTTGAGTTCGGCATTTGGGCCGTATATTGTTTTTTGCCAGAAGTACAACTGAACTCTGAGCAACACATTTTTAGGTGACCACATTGTTTCAACTAACTTTTATTAACTGATAACAGTCTGTCTAATGTCTAACTCCCAGACAGGACAACGCTGTGGTAGTGACCTGTCAATCACAAGTTAGCCATGGCCTCAAGCATACCCTGCTTTATGGTCTATTTGACTTTAAATTGGACCATAATTCAAATGTATTGAAGAACATTTGAAACTACCGGTTTAGCCCATAAACTCTTGTAATATTGTTTATTGAGGAAATAAATCAAGTGAGAAGTGAGATAATTTTTATATAGACTTCTATACAACCAGACTTCCGAGGTACTTCTGCATTGGCTTCACTTTTCATAACCAGAGGTTGCCGCCTGTGCTGTACCTACTCTAGTGCTGGAAGATGATTTATTTTACATTTATCCTTTGTTTGATAGTCAAGACACACAGGAAATGTGGGAAACAGAGTTCCCCAGAACCAAACTAGGGGGATTTGTTTATGTTGTCTTACCACACAAGGCTATGAGGATGACCAAAAGTGTAATGAGCCTGCAAAGGTTCTGACTGAGGATCAGATGAATGATTTTGCCTGGGATGTAAGCTATTCACAATACAGAAAACAACTATTTTCTGCTTAGTTGGCAAAGGTGGCGCATGTACATGCTGCAGCCACTAGCTCCCATGGATTTTTAATTTGTCTTAATTTGCTTAGTTTGTCTCTTTGTTTCTATTACTGGAGTACTTGAGGCATATGACATTCCCTGATGTCGAAATTGTAATGTTAAGATTGGCCAGAGAATTGTCATGTTTTTTTTGTTAGCAAATGGACACTACATTTTGTAGTGCAACTCTGTGTTGCATAATGACTATAAATGATCCTTGAATCTTTGAATCCTTGAACAAAAGAATACCACAATACCTCACAACTGCAACTGTGTTTATTGCATTTAAAAGATCCATTACCAAATATACTAATGACTAACTCATCAATACATGATAACAAATTAAGAAATATTTGAGCAAGTGGTTATTGTGGATAATATAATTGATCCAAGTGCAGTAAACCAATAACACACTTGGTGGTTATAAATGCATAATCTTTTATGTTGTTGCCAAATTATCCAGCTACATATGATGCAAAAATGTGAACACTGGGCTCCCGGTATGCAGCATTACTTGTGGTTCCAAGAGTCTCCAAAAGTATAATGGGAGCCACATCCTTCAGCTCCTCTCCTGGAACCAGTTCCCAGCTTCAGTCTGGGAGGCAGACACCCTCCCCACAGTACATGACTTAAGACTTTCCTCTTTGATAACGCTGATAGTTGGCTCATGTTTGCCTTGGACCAGCCCCTAGGTATGATGCTATAGGCCTAGACTGCCGGGGGACTTCCTAGGATACACTGAGCTGCTCTCTCCTCCTCTCCCTCTTTATCTGTATGCATTCATGCTTTTTCGTCTTTCAGGTTGCATGTGATCGTGACCGTGCTTGTTGCCGTGGTTCTTCTTGATGACCACTGCTACTATTATTATTAGGGACATTTCAATTATAATTTCCGCCGGGAAGATCATGCGATTATGCAACGTTGCGTGTGGTAAATAGACATATACAGCGTTTTTCTCGTCTTCCAACCACTCAAAGCACTTTAACACTACATGTCATCATTCACTCATTCACACCCATTCATACACTGATGGCAAGGCTACCATGCAAGGTGTCACCTGCCCATTCATTCATACACATTCATATATGTGGGAGCAGTTAAGTTCGAACCTCTGATTGAAGGGCAACCCTGCTTTAACCCTTAGCCACAGTCGCCTCTGTGTGTGCTTCTAAATGAGTGAGTGAGTGAATGAGCAAGCACCTCTGTGCCTGTCCACAGCTAATCTTGCATTTTGCTGCAGTAAGTGCAGTACATAAGTTTGTTGCATTATATTTTTGGTGCATGCTAAAGGACCTCTCTTTGCCAATTGTAGGTTGTATTCATTTAATCACACAATAGAGCAGTGGTTGTTTTATTCAACTGGCGGAGAGCTTTTATAGTCGTTTTTGTTGTTATCGTTATTGCTGTGCATCTCTCTCTTGCTCTTCCTTTCTCTCTCTCGCTCTCTCGCTCTCTCTCTCTCTCTCTCTCTCTCTCTCTCTCTCTCTCTCTCTCTCTCTCTCTCTCTCTCTCTCTCTCTCTCCCAGAGCCAGGTTCTGCTTGAGATGTCTTCCTGTTAAAGGGGAGATTTTTCTTGCCACTGTTGCCTCAGTGCTTGCTTATTGGGTCTCTGTAAATGATAGTTCGGTCTAGACTTACTGTATATGAAAAGTTAACGTCTGTTATCTCATGGCGCTATATATATATATATTTAAAACTTGACTTGACTTTCATGTATAGCCGATACACATTTACACATTTATTGCTCTTTTTGCTCTTTTTATGAATACAAAACAAACATCCATATTGTAAAGAAAAATTGTGAAGATACAACACTGAATTCATTCATCAGTGAAAGAACTGAGAGGATTTCTATTAGTTTTCCCAAAAAACAATCTTTTTTCATTAGTTTATTGCAACATTATTTTGTAATGAATTATACAAATGAGAAAGGCGACATCTCATCTCCATTAATTTCTTATTATGGATGGGAGTGTTGAAAAATGGTGATGTGTGAGAGAGAGAGAGAGAGAGAGAGAGAGAGAGAGAGAGAGAGAGAGAGAGAGAGAGAGGGGTGGGGGACAGCTGGTCTGTGTCAGGACTGATGAGAGACATTCCTGTTAGTGCAGCATAACCTTCCTACTGCTCTGCTGATAATACTGGCACCTCTCTCTGACACTGACACACACACACACACACACACACACACACACACACACACACACACATACAAACACACACACACTCATATCTCCTGCACTGCACCACTACTACTAATACCATGGGAACCAGACTGTGGGCCAAACTGTGTTAAATTATTCCAGCACGCACTATCACACACAAATGCATAGGCTTGTGTGTTTCAGTGACCTCATTGTGGAAAGAGTTAGTTAAGATAGCATTTCTTATCCATTGTGCACACACAAATATACTTGTACATGCACTCAAGCACACGCACGCCAACAAATTAGTGAGCTAACTTCTTCAAATTCAGATTACTTCAAAATCTGAAGTAAAACCATGATTTATAACAACTTTAATTTGTTTTTCATTGGTTCTATCAGTAATGATGATGTTGCATAACAGTAATAGCTGAGATTTCAGGACAACCCTAAAAAATAGTTCCAACAGGGCAGGAAACAGGAACATTCAGACAGTCAGATTGTAAACAATCCCCCAGGTTTGCTAAATATCAAAGGGATAATAAAGTCTTACGGTAATTATTATCCAACTTGCTTTTTGTAAACATCCATTTTAGTCTACAGACTGACTACCTGCTGAAATTTCTTTACTTCCAAATGAATTTGTAACTTATCTATCAAAACTGTTGTTTAGAACCTGTCTTATCGGCTGACTGGTGTTGATTTTTTTGCGACATTGGACTATGCTATTCCATGGGCAAGACAATTCTAGTTCAACTCAGAGGTACTGAATGCTTTACTAATGCCTCTTTTCCACTACATGGTGAGGCTCAACTCGCTATTTTGGTGATCATTAACTAAAATTGCATAATACAACTTTATTTTGGTACAAGTGAGCTGAGCCGGTATAGAAGGTGGAATTAAAACACTGCAGGCTACTGATTGGTCATGTAAAATATGCTAGGGCAGTGGACATGTCTCTTACAAATTATGTCTTTTACAGCAGTGACAAAATATTAGCAATAAACAGTTGATGTAACTAACAATATTAATATTATTTTGAAAGAAGAAATAAAACAACATGCTTACAAATATAAAGTTGATATCATGAGCAATAACACCGACCCTTGCTCAATTCACTTCAGGGGTTTTGCAATTAGAGCCTTTCCTGGTCTGGTGTGGCTGAACTGTGTTCTGACTTCATGACTTATATAATATACTCTTATATACTTATGTAACATTACATTTGATCATGTTATGGATTATCAAGTAAAACAAGAAGTTAAACGCATCATATTAACAGGAAACATCTTTGTTGTTTTTGTTCATAATCCCATTCAAAGTGTTCTCAGTCAGGTAGCGTAATGATGACATATTTAAAGGAACTGACTCAAAAGAATCATGTCAAAGAAATACAAATTCAATGTGCCATTGTTGTTTAATAGTCACGTGTGACCACAGTGGCCACTGCTAGTGAAGGTTACATTGTGTCAAAACAATAAAATGTGATCTGCAGTCAAGTCTACATTTACTTCTCAAGATTTAATGTCAATCTTTATTTTCCACACTAGGGGACATTTGTTTTGTTTGAGTTTTGAAAAATAATGTATTTAATATAGCAGAGGATTGAGTGTGAACACAAACACATCACATGATTTATGACCATGCAATGTGTCTGAGGGTAGAACACAGAATGTAGTTCATTAAGATAATTGATGCAAGTCACAAGTGATCAGATCATATCCCTAAACATGAAACAAGTACATCTAAATACATTTAAATTTCAAGTAAAAGGATGTTTTCTTGCTAGGTCACATTTGGCTGTGTTCACAGGTGGGAAACTGTGACCCCTCACTAAGTCCCCGCTGCTACTCCTTCAAGCTTTCAGAGCTAACAGTAAACTCACTGTCAGTAACTGCACTCCTCAAAGAAATATCACATTTTTGGAAAAAACTAAAAAGTGATTTCCGAGAGAAGCAGACAGAAGGGTCGAGAAGGGTATGTGTTTGGATATATTCAGGATGTCAAAACTGATTCAGCAGTAAAAACAGGTTGAAAAGATAAAGATAGAAGCTAAAGCTACAGATCACAGTGTAAAAGTGATTGTTACATTCATTGAAAAGCAAAAGCATGCATATGTATACATTCTGTAAACCTTCAGTTGTTAGCGTAGCATAAAAGTGCTAATGGTACTAAATGATGTGACGTTTTAAAAACGCTTATCTCCTGATAGCCTCTCCGGTTAAAGAGTATCACTATTACACAACTTTTAACCAGGACTAGCTGCAAATCCACTAAACTAGCCTGAAAATTTAAGAAAACCTGAAACAATTGCATGAGAGTCTTTGGAGCAGAGCTGGACTGTTGTCGGACCCCTGTCGGAGCTGGCTGATGCCACGCTATGATAGGCCAGCCTGCGTTTTAGGAGCAGGACTTAGCCAAGGGTCAATTTCTACTGTTTTGTTTTTGGGGGGCACCTCGACAGCTGGATCCTTGTTTTACTTCCAGATTAGGCGGCAACTTCCAGTTCTGCCGAGTGAAGTCCATGCGGAAGTGTCTTAAAACATGCATTCTCTCTACTGACCAGTAGGGGCGACTCTTTTCTGTTGCAAAATGAAGTCAGGTTGTATAGAAATCTATGAGAAAATCACTACTTTTCACTTGATTTATTACCTCAGTAAACATTGTAAACATGAGTTTATGGTCTCAATCTCTAGTTTCAAGTCTTCTTCAATACAGCATGATGTTCATTTAGTAAATGATGGTCCATTTAGAGTCAAACAGACCATAAAGCAGAGTATGCTTTAGGGCGGGCTTACTGTGATTGACAGGTCGCTGCTGCTACCAGAGCTGTATAGACAGTCTTTAAGTCCCTCCTCTGCATTCCAAATTTGGTAATTTCTGTTCATTGGTCGCAAAAAAATTTAACAACGGTCGTAATCCAAGATGGTTATGGCGAAATCGCTGAACTCGAGGCTTCAAAACGCAGTCCATAAACCAATTGGTCACATCACAATGACTACGTCCACTTCTTATATACAGTCTATGGTCCAGTTTAAGCATTGAAAAGGTTATACAGGGCTCTGGATGAGAGTGTTTTTAAATCATACAGGTTATATGGGGTTATGATTAAGTGTTTGACCATGCCACATGTTTTTGAGGCTCTGGATGATTTTGTTTACCACGCTGCAGGTTATATGAGGATTTGGATGCCAATTGCTCTGTCTCTAATGGAAGGAAACTGGCACTGAGACAAATACACACTTAAACACTTTTAGCTGCCACTGGGCATGTGTGTGAGAGAGTGAAAGAGGGAGAGAGAGAGAGAGAGAGAGAGAGAGAGAGAGAGAGAGAGAGAGAGAGAGAGAGAGAGGGAGAGAGAGAGAGGGTGAAAGAGAGAGAGGGTGGGAGAAACAGGGAGTTACTACCTCAAGTTTTTTACTTTGCCAGCCCCCCCCCCCCCCCACACACACACACACACACATACTAACACACAATGTTCCACCATATTCACCCTTATTGTTAGCATGTAAATATTACGATTGGCTGGCGGCCTCAGATTATAACCTGTCCATATTTAGCTTTATCATGTTCATAACTCATACACTATATTTATACAACTATCAAACATTTAGCTAGGCATCAATGGAAACACTGTCTTATTAAAAAAATATTTTTCTGGCTCGGCTGGTGCCTTGGTGGGTCGCTTTGGTTCGCAGTGTGCTGTAATTGTGATACTTGGAACTTGGTTGGAAGCAGATATACCTTTTTTTGAAAACATTGTGTTTGTACGTAAAAACCTCTGGAGCTAACATTAGCAGAGTAAGTTAGCACATCATTAACTGGCATTAGTACGTCTATGCTAGCTCCTGAAGATATACTTAATGTATACACAGGCTGCTTTTGCTTTTTAATGATTGTAACAGTGAATGAGGAATTTCACACAAGCCCCCGAGGAAGAGCACCGTGTTTTGAAGACAATACATGCAAAAAATTGGCCAAATCGTGGAATTACACCTTCTGGCCCAGATTACTTTTTCCTATAGACTTACATTGGGAAAGAGACAACTGTAAATCTGTGGATACTTTTTATTTTTAAGGTAAATAAATTTCCCAGTAAATACATTTAAAAAAGTTGCAATATGCATTAATATCCAAATCCAGTTTGAGTTATTTTCCCTCATCCATTCATATGAAAGAGCCTGAGACCAAGGTGTTCGTAGAAACACTAGTATAAAGCGCTTTCAAGATCTATTGTACCAGGAAATGGGCCCAGGTGGGGAATTGGGACTAGGTCTGTCTAACTTGGATTTGAATAAATGATGTGTTTTTGCACAGCGGAAGGGGACTAAAAATCCTCCTGTCTCAGGATGATGGCTAAGCTATCATCCCTGATGAACAACACCTCCCACCCCATGCG
This sequence comes from Leptoclinus maculatus, assembly GCA_032191485.1. Classification (NCBI taxonomy): domain Eukaryota; kingdom Metazoa; phylum Chordata; class Actinopteri; order Perciformes; family Stichaeidae; genus Leptoclinus; species Leptoclinus maculatus. Next base: position 19,227,359 of record JAVDOI010000009.1, read on the forward strand.
GGACGCCCTGGCAGCTCTGTGCAGCTCCTTCAGCCACCGGCTGATTCACCCCCGGTGTGAGAAGGAGAGGTACCGCAGGTCCTTCCTTCCTGCTGCTGTCAGGCTGCACAACCAGCTGTGCTCCTAGTAGACCACACAACACTAACAACACTATAACAAAATCGGTGCAATAATTACACTGTGCAAAAAAAATACTGTCTGTATATATAATATTTTATTTTATTTTTAGTTATATTTAGTTATTGTGGATTTTTGTACTTTTTTACTTAGTTGATATTCTTTACTGTTTATTACTTATTTATAATACTTGCTGCTTTTGTTTCTTTTTTGCCATGTATCTTGTTTGCACTGTCCACTTTGCTGCTGTGATCCTGTAAATGTCCCCACTGTGGGACTAATAAAGGATTATCTTATCTTATCACCCAGTTTACTGTAAAAAATGTACTGAATGACTAATGCTGAAAGCTTATATTATTATAATGTCACTGTTTTTCTGCACATCTACAAGACTATCTGGTTTATTTTAGATTTTAGACAAATTTTGGCCATAGGCAAATAATCATAATCCAAAGTGAGTACTGCCTCAGCCTGGCCACCCCTATGAAAATGATCTGTCTCAGGGTCTGGGGATATCCTGCATCAAGCTACGCTCTGGCCAACATAAGTGTGTATTAAAAATCTGACAATTATTATTTTGTCGCTTAAGTTTAAATGTGAGCATAATACAATTAGGAATCATCAAGCTGTCACTCCAAATGATAAAAGTAAGTTTGCAAAGAACAAACCCTTGCATAGGACAAAAGGCAGAAGTGTTTGTTGCTTGTTGCTAGCAGCAAACTGATGGCTGACCGCTCAATAGAGAAACTAATGTTAGCTAATGCTAAAACTAAATTGAATGTGGTGTCTTTGAGTTCGTGATACTCCCAAGCAACTTAATGACTGAATTCATGTGAAAACGTTTTACTTTGATGTGCAAATGGTGATGACTGTAGCTACAGGCTAGCTTTGGCTGGGTTTTTTTCTACATTAAATACGTAAAAAAAAAAAGTGCCATTCACACATTTTTAAGCTTTTATGTGTCGGCACTCTTCATTTTGCTGCACTTTTTCAGGGCAGGAGGACGTGAAGAGGTGTCCACGATCTTTATATACAGAATTCACTCACAACTCCTCACAACTCTTCAGAAATATAATTGTTTGGCATTAAATGTTTCTGATCTTCTTCAATGAGAACAGCTGCCTGCTGTGGCTGGAAATGAAGCAGGCTGTAAAACCAAAACAATGACAGCTGATAGACAGTAAAGCGTCATAGAGCTGAGGAATACTAGACTCAGGGGATTATCAATTCTCTTGTCCATTTCACATTACACACACTTGTCTGATCCATTGTTTACAGCATGTACAATTGTGTACAATTGTTGTTTGTGCAGCTTATAAAAAATATATTAAAAAGTATTTTTTTCTTATTGTTATTTTCATTTTGTTAAATTCTGGCTGCGTGGAAAAGCCTGACATACATTTTTTTGTGTTTGAAATACACAAATACAGAAACATCTCAGGCCTCTTTCCCTTGATGAGTGCGACCATTCCTGCTCAGTGAATCTGCTGTATTTCTGCTCACTGTGGCTGCGGTTCTCTGGGACAGCTGGGTTCAGTGAGTGGGCGAGAACAGCACCACATAGCAGCCACACTGAAACACACACACGCATCTCATTCATTTTGCCAGAATTCCTCACATTGATTGCCCGGGAACTACTGTTTTGATCTATTTTGATAATTATAACAGAATAGTTCAACGTATTATTTTTTATTTGCGTTCTGGCTTAGAGTTAGATAAGTAAATTGATATCACTCTCATATCTGTCTGTTAGATATATGGCTACAGCCAGCAGCCAGTTAACTTAGCTCAGCATAAAGACTGGAAACAGGGATAAATAGTTTGCCTGACATGATATGTCCAAAGGTAACAAAATCCACTACCAGCGCCTCAAGAGCTCACTAATACAAACGCAATGTCTGTATTGTTTGATATCTAATAATTTCTCAAACTTCTAATTTACAATAGTGTTTTTTTTACATTGTCTGGGTCTTCATTTTATGGAAATGTTGTCCCTTAAAAGTAGGATTTTTTTGGATGGCATTAAAGTATCTTTAACATGTTTGTTAATGTTTGTAGAAGAATGAGACAATCTTTATTAAAATGTGATATTGCCACTAGGAGTCTCAGAAGTAGTTTTTCAATAATTATCAATAATCTATATTAAATCATTTAAAAAAAAATCATTCTTGTAAATATACATGTTTTGACCTGTTTGAATTTATATTATGGAAGATGTTTTTTATGTACATAGAACATATGTGGATTTCATGCAAAAACAGCAATATCCTAAATAGCAATTGCTTATTATCCAATATCCCAATATGTGCTGATGTGCTCTTATATAGTAATAGTATATTATAGTAACAATAATAAAGCCACAAATATTATCTTACTTGTTTTAGAGTTGTAGCATTCATTAACATGAGATGAAGTTGTTATGTGAGAATGTAGCCCTGGGTACACAAGAGACAAATAAGAGAGAGACATCAGCAGAGAGAAGCAGTGCTGACCAGATGCCTCAGTGACGATGTCCAGACTAGGTTCTGGACCATCGTTAATTCATTTACTGTGTACCACAGGCCTGCTTGTGTGTGTGTGTGTGTGTGTGTGTGTGTGTGTGTGTGTGTGTGTGTGTGTGTGTGTGTGTGTGTGTGTGTGTGTGTCGGCCCCTGGCTCTGGCCCTGTGTCTCTGGCCCAAGAAACAAAAGGTTAACTGAATTTGGCCAAGATGTGACTGATATATCCCCTCTCGCTGTATGTGTTTGTGTATGAGTGTATGTGCAGTGGTTTATGAAGCAGATCTGCAAGCCACAGATGTACTGATGACAGATGTTTAAGGTCTGACTGACAGTCTCTGTGTCTTTGTCTGCCATGTAGCATGAAATGAGTGTTATCATGGATGCATGGATAGTAGCTTTTGAAATAATTGTATGAAATAGGAAGCTCTATTATTCAGATGCAAAACACTGCAACTATTAAAGCACTTTATCAAAGACAAGGTAAAGAAAGAAAGAGAGGAACTTTCTGCAGCTAATGATCATCTTCTGTACTAAGAATTTTTAAAATAGTAAAATAACTCTAACAATGGGGTTGCCAGTGCTGGATAGAAGGGTCTCATAGTGCAAAGTGTTTGTTAAACTTGACATGACTTCTGAAATCACATTGTGATTTGAAAACCTCCCACAAAAACTGTAATTGCTGTAATGACTGAGTGAGCTGTAATGAAGCTCCGTAAGTGTGCTGACAATTTGTGGTAATCCTTCACTTAAAGAAAACCCTTTCTGACGGGGAACTGAAGAAGTTGTATCGCTCTCTTCAAAGCCACAATACTTCATTGACTAAAACAGTCATTTTAGAAAACAGGAGAGTGCATATAACCCCACTTCAAAAATATCCAAACTAGCCCTTTACGTTATTACCAAACAAAACAGTTCATAAATAATATCAATGCCATGTAAACTTGAAATCAGTGATAGTTAGACAAATACCTGATACTTTCTGACAGATCATTGTTGTATTTGCATTCAGCACGGTTTTACTGCCCTATTTTTTGACTGAAGGTCAATTCTTGCGTCTTTTAACCGAATGTTAACAGTTAATAGAAATAAAATGAAATGCTTCTATCGCACAAAGAACACAGTTTGGTACCTTTTTTCAACCTTGAGTAGTGTCGGCAGGTATTCCTTTCATGCTGCATACAGACCCAACAAACTCGGCCAATAAGGTAGGCAGCCGGTATGTTGCGTAAGAGGTGAGTTTGAGGCTGAGATCAGTTTTGGTTAGTTGTAGCAATGATGAAGGTGCATTTCATTTTCTGACCCATATATGGCTGCCAGGTTTGTCTACGTTTTATTGGAATATAACTGTAACCGCAAATCCATTTGCCTTTGGCTTTGTACTTTCTGACTTCTTGAGAGAGAAATAAAACGATATTGGATCTCATCAGAAGACATATGCCTCCATTTGTCCACTGATATTAGTCGGTGACATTATTCTAATTTTAAATATTAATGCAGGAAGAGCTGATGGTATTTTCATACATGTCCATGAAGTCATGCTATGTTTAGTGTCTTAAGCTGAAGATGAAAAACCCTTTTGTACCACAGGATTTATTGTGTGACCAGTTCAGGTAAGTACCCCATTAAACCAGAACACGGCTACTAACCTGCCTCCTAAACATTCTGTGTGTGTGTGTGTGTGTCTCAAGTTATAAAACCACTGTCGTGTGTTCGTGCTTGTATGTATAGTTTGTGTGTCAGGAAACTTCAAACAGAAACATAATCCTGGTATTTTCAAATCTCTTTCTTGTTTCTTTAAATTGTATTTAAACTTGAATTTAGTTGTAAACTGTTTCATTAACACAGACCTTAACAGACCTAAAGGTTTTCAAGGCAGAGGCCCCTACATAAAACCCGTTTGATCAGACGTAGTCTCACAATAAAAACATTCTCGGTTTTGTGGGAGCTGTTGGTGAGGGCAGAGAGACACATACAACTCAGACTGACCCTTTAGCTTGTTTGTTTTTTGTTCAACTTTTTGGTTGAAGTGGGCAGTGATAACACGGACATATGACGGTATGTAAAAGGGGGGAATCATGCACCCCCGCTCCATTTTTCCCCCTGATGTATAAGTGCTGAGAGGTAGAGGTTTACAGGAACTGCATGGAGCCTCTGTAATGCTCCGGAAATTGCCTTGTGAACGACGTTATGGAGAGAGATGTGGCTTCAGGTTAACTGTTGTGAACCTTTTCAAAAGTAGAGGAGATATTTGATTTTACGTGACACAACTTCCCATGCAAGTTTAGATGCAACTGGGTTTTTTTCTCATGTTTTCAATTAAGAGTAAATGTTTCTATTTCAGATGTCTGAGCACTTGAGATGACACAGCAGGCAGTGTTTCTTAAGGAAACTTAAGAAAGCTCAATTCTGCGAAAAACTCAAAACAAAAGCAATAGAAGGCATCCTGACTGCTTTGTGCACAGATCAGGACAGGAGGATTTTCCAGCGTGGGGATTAAAACAAGCCAGAACATTAATGGTACCCATCTACCGAGCATCAGAGATATGGATGAGGAGAGGTGCCTGCGAAGAGCCCAAAGGATATTAAAAGATGATACACACCCAGCAAAAGCCTGTTCTCCCTGCTGCCCACATTACAGAGCAGGCTGTGAGACTCATCCTTAACTCATCCTCCGTACACCACCGTAAAGAATAGTCTTGCTTTTTTTCTTTTCACATGTAGCAAAATAGGACTAAAACTGCATATCGTTACGCAACCCTGTGTTGTGCAATGACGCAAAAGTCCACGTTGAACCTTGAGCCATTTCACAGGCAGTTAAGAAATGCTCGGCCCAACAGCACCTTGAAGCCTGGTTGCAAGACTCATTACAGACTGACAGAGTACGTTGTTAACCAAAATGTTCCCAAAAACCAAGCCAATTCTAGCAGCCATTTATGGGCCAGATATATCTCACATTTGGTTCTCAGGTGCTGGAACACTGGAGCCATGTACGTGTTCATATAGTCAACCACAGTCAGACGGACTGGATCACATCTCTGCAGCTCTTTGGACCAATCAATATGAAACCATAGGTAGCCGATTCCATTTCAGACAATGACTAAAGAGTGAAGAGTTAAACTGACTACTAATATACTGTACAATATGGGTGACAATTTGACCCCAGCTCTTGTTTTTGACTTTGGTAAATGGCCATGTGACAATATGCATTGAGGTGTCCTGATATTAAAAATAGAATTATATAGCAATTGATTACTTATAATCCGGCTTTTTTACAGTGCGTGTTGTGTTAATGTTAGTTGTGTATTATTTGTACTTACTTTAAACTATTCTTAGAGAAATATATCCAGCTCAAATCTGGGTTGATCCTCGTCTGGTGGATTGTAAGCCTGTGCCATAGTATGTTTGTGTAGAGCTCAAAGAAAAAAAACATTTACAAAACCTTTGCTCGAGTCATTGGAGAATGTGGTCTGGCTAATGTGTACACACTTGTTGTAATTGAGTAGATTTTTCATGCACTTGTTTGAGGACATTCGGAAGTCATTCATTTTGCTTTTACATATGAGTCAAGTTTATTGAATGGCTGCACTCAGGAGGATATTTCTATTTACTGTGTGTTTCCTTAATCTGTTTTCCTTGATAAGATCTTCTGCAACATGGTGGGTAGAGCACTGAAATGATTATCATGAGGATGCATAACCGTTACAATGAATTAACTCTTAGTGTTGTTCAAAACACATACTTTTAGTTTTCCTTGATTTCCACTGGAGAAACATTAAGGATTCTATATATGGGATTCAGAGCATTAATATGACATCAAACTACTATTTGCTATGGAGTAGCCAAATGTTCCCATTTAAAGTAGCTCTCGTACTAATAGCTGACTTGAAGTTGCATTAGGGCAGTAGTAGTAATGGATGTAACTGTTGACCTTGTACCAGTAGTAGTAATGGCACTAATTGTTGCTGTAGGATTAGTAACTGCAGTAGTAGGGGTGATAATGGCAGCAGCAGTAGTCGTAGCAGTATTTCTTGCACTCAGTTGTCTTACGACATCTGGTGGACTTAAGAAGGAGTTTACTCTGCCCCCTGCTGGTCAGAGAGGACACACTGACACAACATTGTTTTCTCCATTTTCACACTCAACTGTAGGCCTCCTTTTATGAAACCGGCAGTAAAGATGATCCGTCTTCCTTCGCCTATTTGAACTCTGCATAAGCCAAGTCTTAATGCCCTTTAATATTCTACCAGCACATGTCATCAAATTAGTTGTACATATTCGACATTTGGGACACAATTTAAAAAATGAACACAGTGGGATTGCAAAAGGAAAGAAATAGCAACCAGATCATGTGGCTCCATCTGAAACCGCTTTAATTATGTCGTGCTGGATTGGTAAATAGACAATAATTAATTACCATAAGAGCAGCAAATAAACAAAACAGTATTTAAAGTTGTACATACTAAGGAAATTATATCTATATTTGTTCCAATTAAAAATACTGCATTACTATTTGATCTTACTACTACTAAGAAACTCCCCGTGACTAAGGTCTGTGGGCTTGCAGCTAAAAAGGCTTTTGTGTGTGTGTGTGTGTGTGTGTGTGTGTGTGTGTGTGTGTGTGTGTGTGTGTGTGTGTGTGTGTGTGTGTGTGTGTGTGTGTGTGTGTGTGTGTGTGTGTGTGTGTGTGTGTGTGTGTGTGTGTGTGTGCGTGCGTATGTGCGTGTGAGTGTGCGTGTGCATGTGCGTGTGTGTGTGTGTAAATGTGATCAGGAATTCATTAGTTGAGAGGAAGCTCTATGCCACAGTCTGTTTTCTGTCAGTCTGTCGCACTCAGATTTTTTTCCCAAGGCCAAGAGGATATCCCTTACACACACACACACACACACACACACACACACACACACACACACACACACACACACACACACACTAAACACACACAAACGTGAATGCTGATACAACCACACATGGAAACAGAGAACGTAAGGGAAAGAATCAGCACACACGCAAAAAAGAAAAGAAAAGATAACAAAAGTGTGTAGAGGCTTACATCTTTTTACAAGACTATAATTCAATAAATGAGAGATCCATAATTCAAAGTTTTTGTAATAAGAGTCTATAAATGACAATACTGTTATTCCCAATATTCTACCTTACAAAACCTACAATGGCCTGTGTTGAACTATATGTTTGTTACTGAGGTTTGTTAGAGGTGGTGTTGTACTGGAATGCATTATGGCAGAATTCATGCTGAGCTGTTGTTCTGGATTTTACAGGTGTACCTATTAAAGTGACCGCTGATGGTATATTTGATAATAGATGTTTGAGCTGTGTCTTTCGTTAAATATGTTTGGCTGCATCTCCTTTTAGTCGTGCCTCTCAGCTGTCTAAACAAGACATGCGTAATATTGCTTTTGTATCTAAAATGTCATCTCCTCGGGAGACAAGAGAAACAGCCTTGTTTGACATTTTTATGATGCATTTATATTTTCTAAAAGCTTCTGAACGCGATTTATGACCCTAAGAGGTCAGAGACTTGTTCTGAAGTCAAAGAAATACATGTAATCCTTAATCCCTCCAATACATTTTATGTTTTTCAGTTGAATTGTTGTTAAAAAAAATGTAAATGGTGTGGAATCCTATTTTTTAGAAGGACAACTATGATTGAACCTTCACTGCAAGATTATCCAAAATAATTTCTCGAAGCTGAAACCCAGAACACTGAACCAAAACTTGAAATTTGACAAAATTAATTAGAGCCGACCCCACACCAAAAAAAAGAAATATCATGCAAATGTCTAAATAATGTGGTTCTCATCAATACTTTCAAGAGGCCAAGAGAACCCTGCACCTATCTGTAAATATATTTTTACTAATTTAATCAGCAGCAATGTCTCTGCCCCCCCCCCCCCCCCTCCCCCCCCCCCACACCCCCCAAACGTTTTACTTTTGTGTCTACATACTGTCATTTCTTAATTACATCTTTGAAAATATCATCACAACAAAAGAGCAATACAACTAAATAAATATTAATCAGGGATTAAATAAAAAACACTTTGTGGCCTGTAAACTTATATTGGCGAACAAATAGAGTCATCCATGTATCACTACTGTCGGGTGTAAACCTTGTATCTACTTTTTGGTAATGAAAAAAACCTGTGTTGTTTTAGCTGGATACATAAATTACTATCTAAAGGTTTTTGAAAGTGTTTCATATGTGCAGAATGTTTTTTAAAATGCCTCTCACTTGTGGGGAGTGGGGCGGGGGGGGGGGCAATCTTTTAATCCTTCAACAGCAAAAACTGGAGGTACAAGGTTTTCACCCGTCAAGGACTACAAACAGCCTTCTACAGTAAGTCTGGAGGAGTCCTGCATGTTCGTATACGTTCACTCCTTCATTTATCTGCGGAGGAAAGTGTCCTGAGTCTGTGTTTTGTGGTTGAAAAGTTGACTGTGTGTGTCTGGTCTGACAGTCCTCAGCAGCTCTGCACTGGCTCCTGACTGACACACAGGACTGGACCGCAGGTAGGTCACAAACCAACCAGCATATATACAAGAGCATACTGCACTCATTTCTGTGGAAGAAATAGATGGAAACAGTATCGCAATTTAAAAATACATACACATAAGGATAAATGAAGGATCCCAAGTGAGAAGGAAGCCCATCATTCTGGTAAACTATTGATGCTACTGGGTCATTTAAACTGACACTTTTAGATTTTTATTTTGCATGTAAAGTCTTAATCTGCAAAGGGATACAGGAGCCGGAAAAATTGGTCTCCATAAAATGGAAATATTCAACAAAGTACCAAACCTCAAAATGTGTCAAAATGCCAGTTTTGATATATACCTCGTAATTATTATACAGCTCTGCTTTTATTTCCAAACAGCTGTCCAGCCTGTTTACTAGAAAACCAGCATTGTTTGAGCAGAAATAGAATGAAGTCGTAGGCTACTGCTGAATATCATGTTCATATTTTCGGTTCCTGTCAGTAGCACGACTACACGCTAATGTTCTCTAATGACTGGAACACACTATTAAGCTTCTGGTTCATTCGTTTCAGCGCAGATTTAGTATTTAGACAGAGAGGACGGGGCGACGGGGACACAGAAAGACAGGGACTGCGCGTGACGAATAACAGCAAAAAGTGGTTTAATAACGAAATAGCTCCGATTATGGTTTTTAAACGGGGCTCGTGAACGCGCCCTGTTATGGAGAATATTATTCCTAAACGAGCGCGCGAATCCGTCGGAGGAAAGTCAACGAGCTCATGACGCCGTGAATTTAGGAAGCCCAGCGCGCGACAAGCAGCCAAAGATAGGCCCAAGTGTACTACTGTTTTAGCAGGAAGACCTATATAATATTATTAAATCCCTGTGCTTTGAAAAATATTAAATTACGTTCTAGGTGTCACAATCACACATCAGTTTATTAAACGGGGACTTTCAACGTTCATTAAAAGAACGTCTCTTCTCAAGCCAAGGATATTTTGAATACAATTTTCATTTCAGTTGATTTTATATATAGGCTATATATATTATAGAATATCATAATATATATATATATATATATATATATATATATATATATATATATATATATATATATTGTTTATTGTATATATGTGTATCTATATTGTAAATTGTAATGCATTTACTAACAATGTTTTATTGCGATGTAGCCTGAATACATTTAAAAAATGGATATGAATAGTGCTTAGTCCGGTCCGACCATGAACGTAAATGACATACATAACCAAACAAACAGACCGTTTTATGCCTTTTTTTGTTTTATACTTGGGCCTGATTAAACCATTATGTTGTGTTGTGGCTTATTGCATTTTCATCGTCATTTTATGCGCTGGCCTACATACAGTATATTATTATTATAAAATATGATTACAGAGTGGAAGCTGCTTCACACACAAAACACACGTTTACAGGCAATACGATCGGTTTGTGTTTCAAACGTAAGCTGCGTTGACATTGTCTCATGACAATTTATACAGACTAAACATATTTAGTCTATAATATGCTTGCACTGCTTGAATAATATTTTTGGAATATTCTTTCACGAATCGTGCGTGATAATTATTTAAATAATGAATCCAACTAAAAAAGGGAAATAATCATATTGCTGATGTGACCGCCGTTTAAAGAGCATAACGACAGTAAACCGGTAAAATGTTCAACATTTTAAAAAGTAATGTTAAAGGAATGTGAGAGAGAAGAGACCGAAGATGTCAGAACAAGAGCTATAATCCCACGGTAATTGAATGTTTTCAGTTTTGAGAGATGACCAATATAAAGCTTTTAAATGCGCGGTGATAACTTCAGGGCGCGAGACTGATTGATAATTACAGCATTTTCGTTTGAAATATGAAAGTGACAGCAAGTTTATGTCTCGGCCTTGATTTCCACGTAATACCGTGTTGATGTTAATGGCGCCTGTGATTAAAGCGGGTTGAGTGGTTGACCTTTGGTGTGTGTGTGTGTGTGTGTGTGTGTGTGTGTGTGTGTGTGTGTGTGTGTGTGTGTATGTGTGTGTGTGTGTGTGTGTGTGTGTGTGTGTGTGTGTGTGTGTGTGTGTGTGTGTGTGTGTGTGTGTGTGTGTGTGTGTGTGTGTGTGTGTGTGTGCGTGCGTGTGTGCGTGTGTGTGTGAGCGAGGTTTACCTGCAGATGATTGTAGAGATGATAAATGACAGCCTATAGTTGAAGTCCATTACAAATTAAATTGAAAAAATACACATTCAAAAGCACGCACGCAAGCACGTGCGGTCTGGCAGGTAGGCCAGGAAGAACGGACGGTCTCGCGCTCACTATAGGAGCAAATTAGCCGCAAGAGCAGATCACCGATAGGTTGGTAACACGCGATCCATCAACGATGCAGTGTGTATGTCTGCGTGCAGGCTTTATTCCTTGTTTCTTTACACTATTCGGTCTGTTCTAAAAAGAGTTCAAGATGTTGGTGATGTAAAAGAGTTGCTTATTTTGTGATTTAAGGAACTGATTTGAGGAGGCACTGAAAAGAAAACCTGTAGAGGTAAACCAGCGCTTCCCAAACTGTCAAGGACCCCATAAATCCACTCAGACCCCAAACACCCAAAAAATGCCATCTGAGAATAGTTTAATTGTTACTAATACGGAACCACTGATCCCACAATGCACCCTGTTGAGCAGGATGAACACTGGACTTTCTGCAGCAGCAGAATATGTTCGTATCCAAATCAGAATCTGATTTAAAGGGATTTTCTTTCATGTTATGGTGAATAACATATACATAGGAAGAGAAAATGAAGTTAAAAATAATAAAAGCAAGTATTGCAGAAGCAAGGAAACAAATATAGAAAGAAATAGCCTACAACAACATTATGGAAAATACAATAAAAATGTAAACAATACATCTGGATTTAAATGAAAGAGCTGTGCAGTTTTTAAAAGTATAGTAGTTTTGTGAAATATATTTTAAAAAACTTTCCAAGGAATGTGCAGAGGTGCAGTAAAAACTATTTAAAAAGAATATGAAATATATATGTGAAATGCGATATAGTTTAGATATGCGTTGATGTAACACTTATCGGCTACAGATGTGAAGACGTTAATGTAACGTGTGTTTCGGTGGTTTCCTAACTCAGAATGTGAAATTGCACTCAACAGGTATACACAGAGAAAGCTCTTATTTGAGTATAGATTATAATACAGTAAACTATATTGTGCTCAAGGAAAAACATATCTTGCTTTGCACAAAAAACATTACAAAACAATATGAAAACATCTTAAAACATAGACACACTGGAAATTGACAACAGAACAGCCTAAAAAAGAAGCTACAATAATTAGTAATTTAAAGTGTTAAAGCTTGTGTATTTATTGCACATTCCTCTGCACTAAGATTTAGCATCAGAGATCAGCAGCGTGATGGAGGCTGGAACAAACCATAGCTTCAAGCTGTTTGGTTTGCACTTGCCAGGTACAGATATTACAGCCACTTTGGGAAAAGTTGGACAAAATCCCTCAACAGAATCTGTTTTATTTTCAATTCAAGCATACTGTAAGGTGAATTTAGGTATTTGGGAACAGAGACCATTTTTTGTTCTCTGCAAACTCGACATAAAATTGGTTAATAAGATCACTGCCACACACTCACTTTTTGTTTTAATTAGTGTCTTTGGCTTCCTGCAAACTATTTCTGTACACAAAATACAGTAGTTAGCTATTCAGTGTTTGCGAGAACATTTACATTAACTGTTGTTAATTCTTGATTCATTGCCTTGACAACTCATCATGTGTAAATAGTACATAGGGCCACTCCAACACTGGCACACGCCCTGACAACAATAAAAGAACAGCTTGACACTGAACTTGGTCATGACGGGGAGAATTACAGGTGTCTTGGGTTGTTTGAAGCCAGGTTAGTGTGCATATTAGTCCTGTAGTCTTTCAGATGACATCTTTGCTCCCGTTTAGCTCCAGTTTGTGCCTGAAATGATTGCTTCTGCATTATCATATTTGCATTTGAGTCCCAGAAGCATAGATGTTGGCAGCTATAATTTCCAGATGCCATCTTTGTTTGGGCCATTGAACTGTTTTCAAGGTGACAGGGATAATTTCACACTCTTCATTCTAAATCATGAATGACTTTATTGGTATAATTTATTATATGCCTTATACACATGTTCAACATGTGTTTTTGTAAAACAGATGCTATTAAATGTAATTGTCTGCTACAGGAAGGATGAAGCTCAGTTGGGAGTACTCACTATTTTTTCAGCAGAATGCAGGTCATTGAAACTATTTGGCGTGAGTTTGGCAAATACACAAGGATCCCTATTTACTTATGCCTGAGCAAGAGGACATTCTTACATTTAGTTTATGCATTACAGGTTTGTATTGTGGGGTTTTCTTCTTTTTCTAATGCCTTTGTACTTATTTATCTATTTCATCTCACAAGGCATGTGGAATATTTTACATATCTTTATTTTTATTTATTTTTTTACCCCGTTTGTGGTGTACCATTGTACTGCATTGTTGGCTAGTATTGAAATTTGATTGCAGCTGTTTGTATCACTTTAGAGAGGCGAAGTCCCTCCCCTTCTGGTGGACCATGGGACCTTATTTTGCTAAAAATATGTCAACATTCAGTGACAAAAAAGCCTTTACACACTGGGGGCGTGACCAATAAACGTCACGAAAATACAAAATGCTCACTGCGAGTATTAGACCTCTATGTCTAGGGCTTTTATTGTGAAAGGTAAGAACAGAAGGAGTGGTCACTTTTTTGAGTAAAAAGTCTCATGACTGATATAATGTTTGAACCACAGACGGTATTCTTTAGGTCAAAATGCAGAAGAGAACACACCTGTATTTAACAGATAGTTAATGATGAAACATCACAGCAATATCTCAATTGGAATAAACGAGTCATCTGATATGAGACATTTTCAGAGAGATAAGAGACGGATTTGTCCAATTCTCTAATCGTAGTGTCTTCATGTGATTCATGTGAGACCTGGATGTGATGGAAACTGGGACTTGAGACATTTATACTGGATCAAAGTTGAAGGACACTATGTTGACACTCTTTATATTTACTTGTTGACATAACAGACACAGTCTATTATGCACAAGCACACAATTTGCTTTTAGTAATATTCAATTTCTTACTGCTAACTCGAGTATTGTTTTTTAAGTAAATACTAAATTAAATTAAAAACCAAGAAATGACTTAGAGGATCTACCCATGGGCATTCATAAATATTCAAATGATGCAATAGTTTTGGAGTGATTCAAATAGTTTCGAAGGGATAAAAACAACGAGGTGGAGAGAAACATCTGAAACAAGAAGTCAGTTTGAAACATTACTCTGTCAGATCAAAGGCTGCAGGGTTGCCTTATAGTACAGACATGCACACACAGACACACACTTCTCTTTGAGTGACTGCACAAGGATCAAACAGTATCAAACCTAGGAAATGACGCAAATGTGGAAAAAGGAGCGTGCAGTGGAAAAACTAAAGCTGGGGTGAGGTAAGGTTGCTTCATGAGAAGATCTCAATCCTTTGTCTTTGTAACTTGTACCATTCAGACTTATCCATTCAGGTGTTTTTCCCTCAGCTTTCTGCAAAGTAAGATTGGCTGGTAAAATACACCCAGTCAGTTGTTAATGTAAATGACTCACACCAGTCTGGTGGACATGTAACTGTGACGTAACTGACTTTCTACAAATTTCTAGTATTTTCTAAGTATTTTCTGCTAAATGTTTCTTCATTACTTCATAACACTATTTAATTATAGTTGATGATGAATAATACATCCATATTGTGTGACACAATCAAAGGCAAGTAAATGCAAATAATGCTGTGTACTTTGTCCACTAGATTATCTTTTATCACATTTCAGAGCATAAACAAGAAGTCTGAGGCCCCAAATACTATTACTGAAAATGTGTTTTTTTCGTTGCGCAATCAAGTTCCATGTAGACGCAGGCAAGGACAAAGAGGTACTGAGCTGAGGGAACATAGGTCTGAGGGAATATAGACACACTCCCCTAATAATGCAGGCTAGATGACTGGTATGAATGAGGCAGACTGCAAGGCACTGTAGCACACGGCCAAGTCAGTGAAGGATATTTACCTAACTCTGACAAGCCATATTGTTGAGTCCAGCCAGTTATTATAAGAGCCGTTAATAAATTGATTTGGTCAGCGACAATGGTTTGGTCATGTTGAAAAACAAAAACACACATTTAGATAAAAAAAACATCAGTCAACTTCACATCATGCGTTTTTTTCTTATTTTGTGGAAGCATCTTTTTCCGTCAAGTTGAAACAACACAGACATGATGGGTTAGAATGGGAATTGCCACGCACGATCCATTAACTTCGATAGAAGTGGCACCAAAGTCTGGCACCAATGCAAAATTAGAATGCTGTCATAATGACAAAATGACCCCTCCTTCTTTTATGTGTTCCTTGCGGTCCACAAAAGTACTTTCAAGATGAATTGTATCATGCAGAGGGCTAGCTGAATGTTGATGCCATTGAGCCAACTTTGTTAAACTTCCTCAGGTCAGATTATATATCTCAGAGTAACAACCACTCCTAGCAGAAGCATTTACTTTTTCTGTGCCCCTGACATCTACATTTGCCTTTCACACATCTTGCTATATTCCAGAAGGCCAAATTTACATGAAACCTGCAATAACAGATTTTTTGGCCACTTGGGGGCAGCAGAAACAAAGTGAATACACAAAATCGACATTATTCCCTTTGGATATGGCGAACCTGCAAGCAAACAGTTGCGTATTTACACATCCAGCAGACACAGATTAATATTGGGGCGACTGTGGCTAAGTGGAGAGCAGGGTCCTTCAATCAGAGGATCGGCGGTTCGATCCCCGGCTCCGCTAGTCGCATGTCGATGTGTCCTTGAGTTAAGAACTTAACCCCAAAATTGCTCCCGTAGCTGTGCCTACGGTGTGTGAATGAGTTAGTCTGATAGGCAGGTGGCACTTAGCCCCTGCCATCAGTGTGTGAATGGGTGAATGATGACAAGTAGTGCGCGAGCGCTTTGAGTGGTCGGAAAGACTAGAAAAGCGCTATACAAGTACAGTCCATTTACCATTGTCACTCGGAGTATCTGAGGAATGCAAGTCCAATATTCACTCTCCTTGTAGCTCTGTTTTGGTCTTAGCATAGGACTTCTAGCTGTCGAAAGTAGTTGCCATATATAAAAGAAACAACCTTTTAAAAGTGAAATTGGTTGAAATTGATTGGTTATTTCTGATACCACTATTTATCTAAAATAACAGATGGACCACCAATGACAGAGCACCCTTACAGCTTGCAAGTAAAAGTATAAGTAAGTAAAAGAGTATATTTTCTGCTCGATTTTTTGCCAATACAGAACATAATGTGGTGATGTTGAGAAGGTTCATTTTGACTTTAAAACTAAATACAAAAGAGACACAATGCTTCACAAATTTAATTCAGAGTTATTTCAAGCCATAAGGTCCTGACAGACAGTCCCCCTCTGGTAATACTAATTACTTATTAATTACTTTATTATAGCTGCAGAACTTTAAGATATAAGTTCGAGCAGCAATCAGTGCACTGGTGGCAGCAATACTGGCACCAATACCTTTGGAAATGTACATAGTAAATGCTATTACAAATGCAGTGTTACTGAGCACAACGTATCAGTATAACCCTACAGTGTGTGTGTGTGTGTGTGTGTGTGTGTGTGTGTGTGTGTGTGTGTGTGTGTGTGTGTGTGTGTGTGTGTGTGTGTGTGTGTGTGTGTGTGTGTGTGTGTGTGTGTCAGGAGTGAAGTTAATAAATTGCCAGTGAGCTAAGCCCCTCGGAGAGTTTTTCTTGACCCATAAAGCATCTCTGCACCACTTAGCTCAGCTCACCTCTCCCTCCGCCAGGGGAGGGATCAGAGAGAGAGTGAGAGAGCAACAGAGAGACAGGGTGAGAGGCACCATGTGAAACATCATTCCACAGCTGGTTAACAGATGGCTGGAGCTGACACACACATGCATGACCTTTTCTCATCTACGGTGTATAGCTAGCAGACTACAACTAAGACAGCAGCTAACTACAAACACTGTCTGGTAACATATCTCAAACATTGAACTGTATGTCTGAGGGAATGGGCTTTCAGGGTTGGCAACTTTCTAACTAGATTTAGCAGCTTTTGGAGCGAGCACTGCTTGATACTTTCACTGGAAAAAAGTTGGCAACACTAGGCTGTTTTTTTCAGTTCGATCTTTTTTTTTTTTTTATTTAAATCTAGCGTACTCTAGTTGGTTTCTACAATGTTACCTACCCAAGCTTTAAGTGACACTTTACAACTGAGCTTAACTGTTATCTGAATAAACCTCAATTTTCCAAGATGAATGAAATGAGGCTACCTGTCTTCCATGATCCCAGTTGGATGAAGGTGCCTACATGTTCAGGAATGCCAATGGCTCTAATGGCATTGTTGGTCTCACAAAACCACTTTGGTTCAGACTGAAATATCTCAACAACTGATTTCCCCACATTCCCACCAGCCTCAGCTGCACTTTGTGTTTAGTGCTATTTGGCATGCTAACACTAAAGAACCAGACTAAATCTGAACTAATATGGGAACATAGTAAACATTATACCTGCTTAACATCACCATGTTAGCATGCTGATGTTAGCATGCTGATGGTAGCATTTAGCTGAAAGCAGTGCTTTGTCTAAGTCAACATAATCTAACAAAAATACGTATTCACACATTTTTGTGAGATCTGGCATAAGTATAGACTCACAGAGACACTAGCACAGCTGTAGACTTTTTTTTGTTTTGGTCATCCATATTTTCAGTTAATTTGACTGGTCCCCAGAGGATGAATAGTAAGGATTTTAATGACCCCTGACCTTTCCTGTAGCACTACCATTAAGCTAAATATTCTACTTGTGAAGTACCAATAAGTACTAAAATAAGTAGATTCCCATTTAGCTTACTGAGCACTCATGCTCCCTAGAGAAAGGACCCTTTCCATTTTAGACACTTCCACTTTAGTCTCATTTTAAGGCCAAAATGTCCAAATTTGCACAATAGATATTTGATATATTTATTTGCTGAGTACATTAATGATCCCAAGGTGAACCCCTTTTTGATTGTATAGCCAACGTGTCCTTTTATTGAGTGCCACCTTTACATTTTCAAACGTACAGGTGACACCTCCAAATAAAACTCTCACTACATTGTATTGCAGCCTACAATCTTCATTTCTTCTGGTGTGGTCATCTATTTCACACCATCTATGACACCTAGTCAATCTTTCTTTCCTGCACTCCAAGGCCAGATATGTACACAATGTGTGCAGTGAATACGTTTTTCTGACTTCATAATTTGAGATGCAGTGCTGGATTAGGAGGAGTGCTGTATTTTGGTTGGTTGGCTTCAGCCATGAGCAGTCCAATCATCTCTAACAGTGCACTGATGTCACAACTCAATATTTCTGTGATGGAAACAAACAGTCTGGAGTGGATCTGCTAGAAAAAAACGTCTCCCAAGTGGAAACTAGGGTTTATTCAGCTTATCCCACTTAGCACTCCGTCTGGCCTGGAGCCCTTGTGTTGCATCAACTCACAGTGCAGAGCTTTTATGCTGCAGTTATTTTGAGTGTTTACATGTATTTTTGACTTTGCATTATTTATTTCACATACTTTGCTATACTGCAATGTGATTCTTCTTTTGTGCTTCAATGTGTTACTTCATTTACATTGTTGAACTTGCATTTTTTATGAAGTTACGGCATTTTTTTAGAAAATATCTACAGAGCAAAGATGTCATTTTAAAAAAAAGAATCCTTCATCAGACAGCATCAGCTGCTGTCTCCCTTCTCTAGTGTTTATACGTCTCAGCCTAATCACAGGATTTTTTTTCATTCACATAATGCTCAGTGCTCACCTCGTTCAATTTCCTCCTTCCTTCCTGTGACTGTGATGAAAATATAAGCTAGCAGCTCTCTGCTGTCCTGGAGCTGCACTAGGAGCAGTAAATCTGCCGGTAGACGGACACGGGGAGACAGAGAGAAAACGTGATCTAACAGTGTTCATGTCCTTGTGCGTCTTCTGAACTAATAAATCATCATTTAGAGCGTCTTTGCTCGAGCTGCGTGGCTCTGCCAGCTGCTGCTGAGTGTTGCAAAACATCTGACAAAAGCTGAGGCATGGGCAGAGTAGTCCTCAGCTGAGAGCAGAGAGCCTGGACAACAATGTGGATAACAGCTGCCCAGATGGGCGGACGAAAACATTCTTTCAGTTTGAATCTATACGCTGATAATTTTGTTAGAAAATTAAGATCAGTAGCAATGCTTATTTCAAGTAAAGGAAGCAAGACCTGGTTGTTTGTTGTCTGAGAGTGCCTTGCTCTGTGCATGGTTCAGCTCAATGTGTGCTCATTAGATTGTTCCTGGTGCATTAAGGTTGGTAAATACATATTGATTCATGTTGATGTGAATGAAATACCCATCCAATCTCGGCAAAGCTCCCGTCACTGTTGTGTCTCGATAAGGCAGCTGCTTTGTGGAGATGAAATACATTTTTTATGCTTATCATTTGTTCTGCAGTATTTCATTTGATGATTTCTATTTAATTCCACCACATTTTAAAGAGACACACAGTGCATTTTACTCATGTTAATACTTTTACTTAAGTGCATGGTTTTAATGATTTAAAAAAAAAAAATTTGTCTGCGGTTCTTATTGGAAAGTGCATCAAAAGGACTTAACAAGTCTTCACTCCTTCACAAGCAGTCAACGTTTTTATGTTTTATACCTTTTCTTTCTCTTCTCTTTGATGTTCTTTGTCGCTCTCTTTCACTCACTCTTCTCCTCTCTGCTCACACTCCGTCTGCCTGTCATTTCTCTCTCTCTCTCTCTCTCTCTCTCTCTCTCCTTTTTAATGTAATTGTGTAATTCAACAAGATTAGGAATCACAGCGGGACTCCGAAAAATTGTGAAACTAGTCAAAAAAGTGTGAACACTGAAAACTAAACAGAAAGTAGCCAAACTCATATCAAGGTAGACTATGCTAATGCAGTTTGGTCTCCGCGTTGCATTCATCTGGCAGACACTTTTGTCCAAAGAGACTTACATTTAAATTTTTTCACTCACTATAAGAAATATGTGCATAAATATCTACATGAAATATGTAAATTATTCGGTAGGAAAATGTATCATTGTCCTGTAGACAGTAGACTCAGAAACTATGTCTCTAGCTCAATTGCTATGGTTGACAACAGCAAGCTTCCACAGTTTGCTATCATTTCATCTGGTGGTTCGCAAGAATTCTTTGAAGAATTTCAGCTTAATCCAAAAACGTCAGTTTGCAGGACCTTTTGACAAATATCTTCATTAAATTATCATGGCCCTGGCACAAATAGAGGGGATAAAATGTTAACAGTAGTCCTAACAATCATTTTCTAAATGACAGCTGAAAGTCAATAGGACGGTACCACAATGGACGGTATCTATACTCATTTATACTCATACAACTATATGGCAGTGCTGAGCCTGAGCCTTATTTTAGTGCATCATATCACTTTGTGCTAAAATAGTCAGTGACCAGAACTGTTTAGTAGCTTAATTAGATGAGTTTTTCTTTTGTTTTTACCAGCACTTTGTCATTATTTTAGTCAATTGAACTTTTTTGTGCAAATACACAAAGCTGATATCACTTACATTAGACTTTGTGTTGATACAATAGCTTTTCACAGGGTACACTAAATAGAGTCACCACTGTTCTGTTTGGCCACATAGAAATGTTACAAAATGCAAAATTAAAATGAACAATAGGAAAAGAGTGCAGGCACAGGAATCCTTTGGAGAGGCCTGCAGATGGTGGTCACATCATTATATTCACCATCAGTCACACGACATGAGGAGAACATACTACAGAACAGGCAGCTTATTACCTTTCCATCTACATGGGTTGGGGGCGTTTAGAAAACAGGCAGTGATTTTGAAGGGAACAGGGAGAGGCAGCTCCAAGTGGGAGAAAGGAATTTATAGGATGAAATCTTGATAAGATTGTTGGCAGTCATGGATCTACAGCAGAAAAGTGACTTTCTGGATCATCAAATGAACTTTGAGCGTGAAGTAGTTATGGTAAACGTTCTGATATCTCAACATAACAGTTTAATCCAATCAAACTTCTCCCTTCATGCCAAACAATGTTTTCCATCTGTTATCTACATAAGTGGCCTCCATGCAGAAAACAAAGAACTGAGGCTCTGATGTTTTGTTAGTTCACTAATAATCTGTTGTTTCATTACTATAATAAATTAAAGTGGGTCTCTTTGATTCATTTGAAAGCCTTTTCATTTTGATTTATTTTCATGCATTCTTGCCTTTTAAGCCCAGTGTTGCACACTGATGAAATAAAACATTTAAATCACTCAGAATTGAAATTAATTTTACTCTGCAGTTTCTTTCTGTTCAGTAATCGTCACACACACACACTAAAAATGTAATGATAGAAAATAATGACATTTAATAGGATCTGCACAAGGTTGATTGGATATTGGCATTTCCATTCACACTTTTTGAAATTCAGAAATGTTGACTGGTTAGCTCTTTTTCCATTGCAGAAAAATACAATATGAATCATGAAGATTAAGTTGAGTTGGAATGTTTTCTATTATTTCCTACTGGCACAATGCCAGCGGTAGTGTTTCTGGTTCACCAGTATGGGTCTCACTGGGTTGGACTCTTCTGCTGTGCTGTAATCACTGGGGTAATATCTCTTGATGCATATTCATATTAAAATTATTATGTAAATAAGCAAATTAAGACTTAAAATATGAAGTTAAAAAAGTGAATACATTCATACAAAGACCAGATCACTGCTGCTACTCTGGAAAACAAAACTGTGTAACTGTAACAATGGAACCTACTGGCTTTACAGTTTAAAGATAAATGAACCATTTATTACTGACATACATCCATCAGATGTGATGTCACTATTTACAAGGATACTGTAGGTATGCATCGCTGCAAGTAAATACATTATTGGACCTGTGCCCTATAAGAAGTTAAGTGTAAGCTTTGTTATCTATTTTTAACATCGGCACAGGGTCTCTGTGTATCGTTCCATCTACAGGCTGTTGTTAAGGCTTTTTTCGTCCTCACTCGCCTTAACTACTAAATACATTCGTCAGAACCATATTCAACATCTTTACAACCACTGTTACTAATCATAATGACAATATAACATGAGAGGATGATCGCATAATGAAAGTACATTTATTAGAGAGCATATGCAGTCAAAGCCGGGCCTTTGCAGAAGGCTGACAGCAGGGCTGTATAATGACTGAGAGAGAAACAAGAGCAGCAGCAGAGAGACAGAACCCAGACACGGTGTAAATCCTCCTGTGTTTGGAGGACGTGGTTTCTGTGGTTCTGATGGCTCTGTTTCAAGGGCTTCAGCTCTGATTCAGCTCACAGTGACAGAAGCAGCAGTGAAGTGGCTAGAGGTGTGTGAGAAACACCTTATAAAACCTAACCTGGAATTTTAAACTCATTTTGAACAAGAATATATAATATTATTCCAGTAAGAGTTTGATTTGAAAATACACAACAGGTCAGTTTTACTATTCTGGGCTTGTGGAATCAAGGGAGTGGAGACAACAACGCTCATTAAATATGTAAATATCAAAAAGGAAAACCACACATTAAAAGCAAAAGTTTTTTTGTGGTAGACAGTATTTCATTATATATAAATATATATATATATAAATATATATATATATAGCATTAAAGTTTCACACATAAAAGCACAAATAACAAATGTATTTGATAGTCGGTTATTATAAAAGCACAAATATATATTTGTGCTTTTATAATAACTGACTTGATAGGATATATATATTTGTGCTTTTATGTGTGAAACTTTTATGCTGCTGTTTTGGAGAAGAGTTTAGATCTCAGCGGAGCTATCCTGGATAAATAAAGGTTACATTTAAAAGAAATTAAATAATTAAATAATATTATTAATAATTAATATTCTCTCATTAGTGCATGTTTTAGTATATATATATATATATAGTTACATATCAACTTTACACATTCTCGTCCAACTCAAACAGCCTTGTGGCTTCAAACAGTTTGCAAAATTGTCCTGTTAAGAAATGGTCAGTGTGGCTATTTTTACCTGTTTGTTTCAATTACTAAGTCAAAATATCAAATTCAATTTCTAAATGCTTAGATTCCTGGCTCACAGCTGGCAGCAATGTGACATACGTTAATTCTGCCTTTTCCCCACATGTTCTTTGTTCCACTGTCTCTGTAACTGCATCACTCTATCATGTCAATGGATGTGGGTTCATATCGCCTCTCGTCGTTCCGTCTTTATCCTCTTTTTTTTCATTTGAGCGTCATGTGGCTGTGCTTTTCATTTAGAAGTTGCATTTTATTAGACTGCCTTAAGTGGCAGCTGGATGCTAAAGGCTTGTGTAGCAATTACAAGGTCCATTTACATGAGGTCTGATGTAGCACCCGGGACAGTTATTCCACCATATCCTGTGTTTTACACAAACATCTCAACTTTAATTATACTTTGCAAATGCAATCAGAAATATTCAAACCCAGGATTTGTATGGCTGCAACATTCCATGAAATGGAAACATTCTGTCCTGAATTGTATACTTTTGTCGAAAACATTTGTGATTTCTGCCTCACAAGAACTCATCACACTAGAACGCTGCCTGTAAAATTCACATTTAATCATTGGAAAAAGACAAAATTTGCTTTACATCAGGTACTGTACCATCAACAAAACCTCTGTTTCTGAAACGCTGTTATTTTTCTTATAACAAATAAATAAACAAATATATGAGCATTTTAATAATATAATATAAATAATTATTAACATTCTTTTTTATCATCATATACATATGTACAATTTGACCTCTGCATTAATGACTGAAGCACCAGTTAACAGATGGAAAAAGTATTCAACATTCAATATTAATATAATTGTTTTGAAATTAAATATTTTGTTAGAATGTTTTAATATAATAATGTTTTGGGCACTGATTTGGTTTGGAGATTAGGGTTTGATGTATGTGTTGTGAATTTATATTTTTAAATTTATCTTTTACTTACATACTGCAGTTTGTTGTGAATCATTTCAATGTATTTTGTTAACTTGTTAAATGTAATTTAATATGTAAATGAACATAAATACAATTTAAAAAGGTTAGGCTATCAACTTTCTTTTCTATTATTATCCAAATATTTTTAACAAAGCCTTTGTATAGAAGCAATAATAATTTAACGTGTCATAACAATGAAGCTATTTGTATGTATTATTATTACTTGTAGCAGAAAAAGTAATAGTTAGTACCGTAGGAGCAGCACCTGTAGTGTCAGCACTATGTGAACCGACCTGCAGTGTGTGTGTGTGTGTGTGTGTGTGTGTGTGTGTGTGTGTGTGTGTGTGTGTGTGTTGCAGTGTCAGCAGCAGTGGCTGCTCATGCTGATGAAGTGCAGAGGCTCTGGGGCTCAGGAGGCCATCCATCATCTCCATCAAGCTTAAGTGAGGCTCTCTGGACGGGGACGCCACCAGACGACGACCCGGGCCACCGGTCTGAGCTGGACTAAATAAACACCAGCCCCTTCATCATCATCATCATCATCATCCTGAGATCCAACTTGGGTCAACAGCAACAGCAGAGAGAGAGAGCTGGTGGGTTACATGGTATTGCGTGGTGATGTTCTTTTTTTTTTCAATAACACATTATTTTTTCATTAATTTTGAACATCCGACAATCACTCCACCACATCACAAGCTCTTCTTCATTTTCAACTAAGAGTGAGCCTTCTCATGTTGTATTGCTGTTTTACAACTGTACAGCACTTTGGTAAACTTTTCTTGTTTTTAAATGTACCCTATAAATAAACTAAACTTGAAACTTGAGTCATCTCGTTTCCTTCTCATCTCTGTTGAGAGTTGCACGTGCTCAGTGCCGACTGGGCACTTGCAAGAAAATGGCAGCAGGTAAGAACAATTATCCTGTAAAGCTGGAGAAGTCCTGTAGTTTAGTTGGTGGCGTTAGAGAGGATGTGAGCAGGAGGTCGATTTCTGAACCAAAATAAAACATTAATGTTGAGCCCTGGCAGGTCACTGCCTAATTTCATTCAAACATACATTTGGAAAAAATAAATGAGTCAAATGTTTCATATTCAAACCAGTTCATTACAAAAGTGTGTCAATGTAGCGTACTGCTTGTTATGACTGATAAGCTGTGGCTGATGTTGCAACATGACACATAATGAATACTCCTTTGTCTGGTCTGGGTGAATAAACATTACGTTTGGCCATAAAACACCAATTCAACACCTTTTCTATCACATTTGTGCTTTAACAGTTTAGATCACAGTCACTGGGTTCAGCTCTCAATGACTCACTGAAAAACAGACTTATAGAATACAAATCAAGAGGACACTTTACATCACGTTCTTCATGTGCTACATTATTTACTGGCACATCCCTGAGAGAGATGCTCACAATGGCACAGTTGATTGTTGTTCTCTCTCTCTCTCTCTCTCTCTCTCTCTCTCTCTCTCTCTCTCTCTCTCTCTCTCTCTCTCTCTCTCTCTCTCTCTCTCTCTCTCTCTCTCTGTCTCTCTCACACACACACACACACACACCCACGTACGCACGCATGCACACACACACACACACACACACACACACACACACACACACACACACAATTGAGCAGTCAAGTAGTGTGCACACAGTATAATGTAGCTTCATCTTTTTCAGTTAGCAGTGAGTTGACTTACTTTTATTTCTGGTGCTAAACTGATAAACTGATCAATTAACAGACAGTTTATTTATATCATTTTTGGAAATTGCTTAATTAATAAGCAATTTAGGTCGTAAACAAAATGTACCCAAAATCACATGAACAAATAAAATAAATCATTAAATTATGTTTTCAGTATTATGTGTGACACAACCAATAGAAATACTACTGATACTAAAACTGCTGCTACTATTCCATTCTTTCTTCAAGTCAGGTCTGATTCTATTGCAGATATATGGTCAAATATACACAGGATTACAAGGAAGTGTCACTTTTACCTCTGACGGAGAATGTGACTGTGTGTGTGTGTGTGTGTGTGTGTGTGTGTGTGTGTGTATGGACAGGTCATGCATCTCTGCCCTCTCTTCATTTGCAGTACATAAAACACTACCACCCAGGAATAGCTCTCACACACACTCTCACACACACACACACACCCACACACACACACCCCCCCCCCCCCCCACACACACACACACACACACACACACACACACACACACACACACACACACACACACACACACACACACACACACACACACACACACACACACACAGGTCAAGAGCCAAAGGTCATATTGTGTCTGAAGAGGATTTACTCTTTTGGCTGTTTGATCTCAAACATTCACACACACACACACACACACACACACACACACACACTGAAATAGATTTACAAAAAGCAGAGTGGCCGGTTCCACATGTGCTGTTGAATGACCTGGACCAGACTAATACATATCTGTCATTCTGTTGTGTCCTTTTATTACAAAAACGGATCTGATTGGGTCTGATGATGATTTTTTGTTTACATTTAACATTTGATTCTTTAAAAGTTAACAAATAGTATTTACTTTTATTGTATTAAATATCATTACGCTGAAACTTTGCACATCTATTCTGATGAAACAGTAATATAGCTGAGTTTGATCACAGCCCTCTAACCCACCCAACAGCAGTAGACATATGTTGTTAAAGTCTTAAGCATGAACCATATCTACAGTCGTCCAGTAATGCTGCGGTGGTGACTATGACCCGCAGGCCGCGGTGAGTTTTTAAAAATAAGCTGGAATATGGCACATTTCTAACGAATTGTGTTGAATGTGATTGCACATCCTACTTTAAACACCCGATGTTGCCTAAATTCAGTAAAATGATCTGTCTTAACCTCTTGGTACAGTAATCGATATTTTTGTACCATCTTAATATTAAATTTACAGATTTACATCTTTTGCATTGCAGTCTTTTAAGTGGGGCCTTAGACCATAAGCACACAAAAAATATTTGGCAATTTCTGCCTGTTTTAACTTTACGTTTATACATATTTACACAAAACATCAAAATATTTCAAGTGGGCAATTGTATTAGAGTTTAAAATGATTCACTTCATTTTCATTAAATTAACATATTTGGGGACACCAATGAACTTACCATGTCAAACAGGAAACTGTTTTCGTGTATTTTGTATAGCACATGGGGTTTTCTAGTCATGAACACTGATCTTCTCGGAGTGTATCTGGTTGAAAAGTACATATTCGCTCCTGTTCGGCCCGTGACTGCATATATTTTTCTGATTATGGCCCATAATCAAAAACGTTTGACAGCTGCATTATAATTTTAGATTTTAGTATTAACATGGAATCGTTCTCCCAGCATCACTTTTGAGACCTTATATATTCCTTTGGTTTATTAAAACTATAGAAAGCAGAGAATCCTGAAATGTCTGTAATCACTTTCCTCTTCATCTATTTGATTTGTCAAGCTGTACTGTGAGCTATCACCATCATCTAGTGAGGAAGAAGAGCCAGATCGATCACTGAACTAAATGTGCATCAGTGATACAATGAGTGGTGAATGATTACTGTGTAAGAACGGACTCTAGTTCTCCCTTTTCGAACGTCGAGCTGTAGAACTGCAGGTGGTTGAAACGTGTCAGTAAAATCAAACCCAGATTTAATGAGTCAGATAATTGGAACAATTTCTCAGTACATTTTGTCAGTCATAAAGTCTTCTGGTAACCACAAAGAAAAGAAAAACACACACAACAGGAAGTGCATTTCCTTCATAATTTAAAGAAAACAATGAGGTTAAAGCTCTAAATCAGAGATAAAGAATCGTCAACACTGTTAATGTGAGTTTAGCCGGTCAGATCTACAATCCAATGAAGAGGCTCTTATTATACAGAACGTACCTAGAAAACAAATCAAAACATGAAGAAATGTTGGTTGGTATTGCAACTAGCTTTCTAGTTCGGGATTTAAAAAACTGCTTCATGTTGTCATTCTGTTGGTTCCTATGGTTACATTCAGTGACACCTCACTGTTGCGGCTACATGCTACATGCTAGCTGCTGGGACTCCAAGCCACTGGCACAGAGTGACTATTATGCTGCATTGAGGTCTGATGGGCACCATTGTTGAACTGATTTCATTTTTATGAAAATGTCATCATTGTGTCATCAATACGTCTTGATCAAAGTATTTTGTACACTTCCATTTCTCCAGATTGGCTTTCACACACTAATACCAGTGTAGCATCAGACGCCACATCTTCTCACCTCTATGTGCTCCAGCTTCCACTAAAGAAATCCATGGAAAACAACTCACACATATTCCTGCACTGACAAATGTAATCCATCATTTCACATTACACATATACAGTATATGTGCCCATTACTTTACCACGCTACTAATTATAGTGATAAATAAGAGTATTTTCTCTTTTTTTCATTTGTCCTTTCTGGAAGAATCACACCTCTTTTGACAGCTGCAGTGGTTGTGCTAATTGGGGGGGATGAATGTGTGCGTTGTGCAAAAATGTGAAATTCTAGCAGGATTATCCTGAACACACAAGAACTTCATGAACCTCATACAATTTACTGCACAGGCTTCAGCCAGTAGTGTTGTCCTTCTGTGGCAATTCAAGAGTCAGAATGATTTACTTCACTTAACATCGTCTTTCTCTCCACTTCCTTGATGATGAAGCCAGAATTAGAGCCAGGTCCATCACGAAACCCCTGACTTCCCAAACACTACAGTACCTACCATCCTCACAAAGCAGCGTAACAGAGCAGCTTCTGTGCTCTATCTGCTGCACAAGAAGCATGTCACCTCCAAAAGCAAAGCACTGTGATTACAAATTCCCCTAATGTAATGTGTGAGTAACCACTTTAATACATTCAATTTCAATCATAATCTGGACAAAAGCTCACACGAAATATTAGCGAGTCGGTTCCTACAACGCTGACAATACTACATGACACTTTGCTTTTACCTACAATCATAATTATTATGAAACCATCCATTTTAACGAATGCAGTTTTTAGGATTTACATGTATGTTCAATAATTTCACATTTGTCATACTTGGAATTTTCTCTTTAAAATTCAGGAGTGGACCCGTCGTTTGAGTCATATACAGATAACTTCTCGTAGCGCTCGTCTGACTTATTAATCATAGATTTCTTAATCTGAATGCATTTGGAGATTTAATGAGACCGAAATGAAATAGACTTAAGATGAACTCATACACATAACCAACGGCGCTGCCAGGATAATTGGTCTACCAACACCCAACCTCGCAGAGCTTAACAATAAGCATTGCTAGCATTCTAACCTCAACAGAGCAGGAAATCACACTCAATCACCAGCTCACCCTCCTTGCCTCTGGGTGCAGGTACAGAGCGCTGAGGTGTAGATGGACTCGCTTTGGGTAAAGCCTGATTCCTGCAGCCATGCCATAAACAACAGGTCTACAACAGAATAGACCCGAGTGTGTCCTGTTGTCTGTCATTGTAAGTTGGTACTGTTGAGCTGTTGTATGTACTATCGTCTAATGTGCTGTGGAGAGAAATGTACCCTTGGGGACGAGAAAGTCCAAAGTTTAAAGTCTTTGTGCAGTTTGGTGAATTGGAACACATACAAGCAAACCTCAAAAGAAAAGCATAAGAGAGATTAAGGATAGGAATAAGACAGTGTTCTTGCATGAAAGTGTGTAAAATGAAAAAAAAAAAAAAAACATAATTTAGTGTTAGCCACAGAAAAACAGATCTAGTTGAATCTTGACACTTCTAGACATTCTGGTTGTTACCACTGGACAATGCATCAAGAATAGCTCTAATGTTACTGGTAATGCTACTAGAGATATTAGTGAGTGGAATTAGCGTCCCCCCGTGTCACTTGTCCCACTGGTAAACGTGAAGCCGCTGTCCCAGTGGAAAACAGCAGCACTGTCCCGGGATCTGTGAGGGCTGTGTTCCTCCTCCTCCCTCCACCAATCAGTAGTCGCCATCCGTTAGTGCAGTATCAGAGCTCGTCTTCATTGTTCCACTTCAAAAACCTCCTTTGCAGTGACAACGGCTTGAAAGACATTTCAGATGTTTCACACCTTTGATTAAAATCAAATAAGCACAGTCTCTCTCACAGTGCAGCGGTGGATGTCATTCCTTCTTCTAGCCTTTATCGTAAGATTGACTGGTTGTTGTGAAAATTGTTAAAATCCATTTCCACAGTGTTCCATACTTCCATGTATAGCAACCCAATCACCGGTTCCTATTCTTCAGTGCAGAGTGAGGATCTCTGGGACATCTGGTAGGTGGAACTACACGGCCACGTGGCCAATCAGGTATATGTTGTCGTAGAGGTGGCCTACAAAGTCATCCGAGACGTTATGTGCCGCTCGGCGAGTGTTCCTGATAAACTCCCTCTTGGACATTTTGTTTTTGACGTGGGGGCTGGTCAGGTCGATGGACAGCAGGATCAGACTGTAGCACAGCACATACACCGCATCTGCAGAGAGATGATAGAGGTCGTTTTTTGTTTCTCGCCAGCTTTCACGCAAAACTCAGGAGAGCGAGGCTCTAAAGAGAACAGGTCATTTCTGTAGTGTTCAAACTGAGCAGTCAAAGCCCCACTAGAGTCCCATAAAGGCTGAAGTCTCACTGGTCAGATAGAGAGACTACCCTGTCATGGATTTCAAGCATGTTTAATAAAGTCAGGACCTGAGCCTCACCTCACCGTAAACCAAAATATTACTGAAGGAAGAGCCACGATAAAAGGGGGAGAAAAGGGACAGTAAAACAAACAAGACTTATTAAATGACATCCGAACATGATGAATAACACACGTACATCTATACTGTGCTACTTGTACATTGCTCTCTAAG
Source organism: Leptoclinus maculatus (assembly GCA_032191485.1). Classification (NCBI taxonomy): domain Eukaryota; kingdom Metazoa; phylum Chordata; class Actinopteri; order Perciformes; family Stichaeidae; genus Leptoclinus; species Leptoclinus maculatus. The sequence goes on from JAVDOI010000009.1 coordinate 19,258,490, forward strand.
GAGTGAAGGGGTAGAACAGCAGTCATCCATCCATCTCCAGCCATGGGCTCGAAACCATTTCACTAATCCTACTAATCATTTGAGAAGGTCCAAAGAGTTAACAGTAACTTAGTCAGGGATTGGTTTCTGTACGGTCTGCTGACATTAGCCAAGCCCTCAGTTGGTAGATGCACGGTCCAGTGACTAAACTGAAGCCAGGGATTACTTGAAAATAAAACCTTGATGGTTTCCTCCTCATTTTGTGGTTGGGCCAAGAAGTAACTTCAAAATAATTTCTTCTGTCTGAGTTTTTGTCCCTCTGACTTCAGGGTTAAAACATCGTGACGTCTAGTTATGGTCAGGGTAGGTTGGGTACTAATGGTCCAAAGAGGACGTTTCTGAATATTCCGATGACCCCCTGACCTCTCTTGTAACATAAAATCTAAATTCTGACCCAAACACCAGAAATATAAATCGAATGACTCTTTGGAATCGACTGAACGTGTTGCTGTTCTCCAGAGGGTAAAGCCTCTTTCACTTGGGACAGTCCATGAGCTTTCCTCTAGCGCCACCCTCAGGTCAAAGTGTCAATGTACACAACTGTGATGACAGTTTGTGTACACGGTAGCTTACCACAGATGTACTGTGTCTGAGTATGTCTTGGCTACTAAGTAACAAGAAACTGCAGGATAGAAAAGCAACGTAACATAGATCCATTCCGCCCAATTAGAAATAGTTCTTTGGTGTGACTATGGTTACGAGGCTAAGTGGAAGGAGATGGACAATGAATCCAAAGGTATCCCAGTATATCCCATCGTCTCATTCACCCTGCACACCTGGTTTGATGTTATAAAGCAATTCAACTTGTGGATCCAGTTAAGAAAACTCAGATGGCATATGACACAGAATTTAAATTTAAGCCAAATTGTATAGATTCTAGATTCAGGTACTGGACCAACCAAAGTATTACTGCTTTCTGCACAATAATGGAGAAAAACACATTACACAGTTTTCAGATATTGAAGGAAAAATGCAATTTAGAAAAGTCAGATATTTACAGTTACGGCAGAACTTTATAAAAGAAATTATGAAACATGAGGTAACTATGGAACCTAATGAAATAATACAATTCATAGTACGGGCATACATTGGCAGCTCCAAATCAGTACTTTTAAAACTTTAGCAGGGAATCACAAAGGGCAGAGGAACTACCACAACATATATCAAGGAGACGTGGGAGAAAGAACTAGAAGATCAAATACCCAGTCAGCAATGGGAGAATATGTGTGAACCTGCGTTCTCTACTTCCTGTAAGTAAAGCTCTGTATAGAACCCTCCGAATATATTTCATGATATCTGCTGTTGGGCTGAATTTATTGTTGACACGAGTGTCGGCTGCATGGTTGTTTTGATGTATTTTAATTTTTTTCTCTTACTTATTTATTGATGTTTAATTAGTTCTCTGCCTGGTCTTTCGTTGCCAGTTGCATGGTTTGTTTTTATTTATTTTTCTATTTGTTTTTCTTTGCTGTAAAAAAGTATAAAAAAATGTAACATAGAAAGTGTCAACAGTTAGTGATAACACATTTATTTTAAAACTCTAAAATGTAGAATATCAGCAGCAAATATCTTGGTCACAATTTCTAATTTAAATAAATGTTTCTGTTTTTTCAGTTCGGCTTTACATAAGATATGAAATACTTGTCCTGGTGTTTACATTTTGAATCCTCCCTTGACCTGGAAAATGTCCACTACAACACAACATTGTTCACAATCTGATTACAATGAAACTTACTATACATGCTTCCTAGATCACAATCCTTTGTGGTTAATGAATGGCATTTCCTCTTTAGTCACTCTTTGGCCACCTTATCAAGACTGTCTAATTGACATGAAATCAATCTTCTGCCGTCCTCGCATCAACATTTCTATTTTACAGTAAATAGACTTTGAGATCATAGAGATTTGTCAAGATGTTGCTGCACTGTTTACACAGGGTTACCTGTTCCTTTATTATCTCTGGTTGTATTACATAGTGGACAAGGATTGCTTTCTGTCCATGGCTGCACACAGATCCTACTACACACATTTGTCTAAACCAGACTTGATTGTGTGTTGTCAGGCCTGCTGCGTACTAGTACTAAAAGTCCTCAAGTGGTTCAGAACGCTGCAGTAACAATTTGACCTAAAACTAGACATTTGACCACATTACACCAATCTTAGCTTCCCTACTTCTGTCAGATCAGTTTAATGTCTATTTAGAACAACATTCTAAATAGACATGCACCGTCATACCTGCATGAAGTCCTTTAAACATATATTTGTCCCTGTTTCCGGAGTTAAAAAGCAGTCAGCAGGCTGCAGGGTCCCTTCCTCTGGAATAACCTCACTGCTGACATCAGACAGTCCAGCTCTGTAGATTTGAATTCAAACTCATAACTCATCTTGTCTCTTTTGCACTTTCAATTCATTGCTTAACGGGCCAGTGAATATCATTTCTATGTTAACTATGTTTTATTATTGTAGAATTATCTGAAACTAAGAATCGTTGTGTTTTCGTTAGCTTAGAATGAGCTTTTCATATCTACATAGGGAGCAGGTCCTCTTCACGGAGTCAGCCACGTTGCATCGTCATGTTTCTACAGTAGCCCAGAACGGAAAAACCAAACACTGATTCTGGAGCGGCCCTTTTGTGTTTTTATGTTACCTTGTTTGCCACCGCAGCGCTCCGATATGCTTGTGAACCTGCGGTAACATGAGACGCAGAGTGCAAAAAGTAGGTACAATCATTTAGGCGACAATTAGGCGACCGTGGCTCACTGGGTTAAGAGGGTTGTCTGGTAACCGCAAGGTCGAAGGTTCGATCCTTGACTGGGACGTGTCATGTGTCGAAGTGTCCCTGAGCAAGACACTGAGCCCACTGCTCCCTATATACAGGGATGGGTCAAATGCAGAGAAACATTTCCCCCGTAACGGTATAAATAGAGTGTAATAAATAAATAAAATCAGCCTAAAGTATTTTTATTATGGTAAGAATGGCCGTACCATGGTTTTGCACTCAGCGGCTGACGTTACTGCCGTCTTGGAAAGAGAGCAGTGAGCGGAGGGGTATATCTGTTGGTTGCAATCTGCAACCTCACCACTAGATGTCACCACAATCCTACACAGTGGACCTTCAATGATTGATTTCTTCAGATATGTACCTGCTACCATTAGTCTCACTGAACCTGAATTTGGTGCTAAATTTGCCCATTTGCTATGTAAAGATATAGTGGATTAATGTCTACCTGAGGAGAGAATGAAGTCGCTCTTCCTCTGTGTGTGGTTTACTCATCTCTTTTCCCTTCGGTGTGAATGGTGTGCTTGAATTTTGCCTCTAGTGTGTTTGTGCTTTCTGTCCTTTTATGTCTCCATGGTGGACGGGAGTGTGGCTCAAGTTCTATCTGCTTAGCACCTGAAGTTGCTTGACTTCATCCCGGATCATATTCTTTACACATGTTTACAATCAATCTATAATTTTTTTATCCTGATTTCCCATATTGTAAGTTTGCTATGTTGACTAAAGTTAAATGATCATCAAATAGTAACAATCGCAAGAATTTTTTTTTAGTTTTTACAGTGAATATTTAGTTGTGACTGACTTTTGTTGTTTGCTATGAAGCACAGTTTCATAAGTCCGCCAACGACCCATAACCATAACAATTGTGTAAGTATTTAATTATTACCAATAAGCATAGGACCACAACTACAAGCCCTTATAGTTAACATACAGTATGAGCTCAGTATTTATGGCTGTGTGTGTGTGTGCGTGTGTGTGTGTGTGTGTGTGTGTGTGTGTGTGTGTGTGTACTAACCAGGACTGAGGCCCAGCTCTCGGACAAGGACAGGGTTACAGGTACAAAACCTGTGGCTGAACTTGGTGATGAGAGTCTCCAGATACTCTCCTCTCTCCTCTGGTGCGTGGATGTGTCTGAAGAAGTCCCGCAGAGCGTTGGGGAGGAACTGGTTGCTGAAGTTATGGAGGGTCACCAACTCGTCCAGGACGTCCCGCCTGCACATCCACAAATACACACCAAATGGGACATTTTTATTTGTACACAGGTAATGAAAGTTACTGAATTATCAGATTTGGAATTCTTATTTCAAGGACAAGGGGCACCAATAATGTATATTTAATATCATAGCAGACACATTAGATAACCAGAAAAATAATAATCTAAAATCATACATCTAATTATTTTAGGCCATGGTTTTAGACTTTCTTAAGGCAACACAGAAGAATCGCACAAAAGAGCTGTTGTCACAGAAGTATCACATGTTGTTGTGGAAGTCTAGTGATGACATTTCTGGGTATTCTGTGTGGTTCTGTGTTAACCTCTCATCCAGGTAAATCCTCAGCATCTTCCAGTGGAGCCGTCTGGTGAAGAAGATGAACTTAGCCAGCTCTGTTGGATGATCCACTAGTATACCTTTAGACATGAAATAATCGATGCCCTACACACACACACAAGAGAGTGAGAGAATCATATCTTGTGAATGCAGATCTAACAGAGTCTTAATCCATCACACACACACACACACACACACACACACACACACACACACACACACACACTTTGATGATGTCATCATTCTGAGCCTCTGATGTTTCACTTTTCTCTCACTTCAAATTCAAACATAATTTTGTCGTGACATCACTGTTCCACACACCGACATGTGCTCACACTCAACACACACTGCAGAAGCTGTCATGTGTTACCTCCTGTGCATTAGCATTGAATGTCAGGCAGCCTTCATCTAGTTGTAAGTAGAGTCTTCTATATGAGAAACCAGACGGTAGTCTTCTGTTGTAGATGGAGCAGTGTCCCCATGTGGACTTACACAGCCTGATGGATCGACACATGTGGGTTAAAGGATAGAAACAAATAAAAAACAACATAATACAACTTTACTGCACACATGTGGTGAAAAACAGAAAGCTGTCTGGTAGACAAAGACAGCAGTTTACTACCTTGAACTTTCTCCTCAAAGTCTATCTGTCATCATTTCTTTTGTATGTCAGTGTGGCAGATCACACAATGCAGTTCAGAGATAGACGCTATTCATTTAAAGTACTGGCCCATTGGGTCACCAAACCCCTACATTTGGTATATTTTTGGTGGGCCAAAAAACGTATGTAAAACAATACAGCCTTTCTTAACTGTGACAATGAAAAGACATTAACAGAATGGAAATACATACTAATCTGTTTAAACTGAAAACTCAGTGTCTTAGCTCTGAGCCCTCTTTTCCCTTAACCTGTATTTAGACAGGTAATCTTATTGAGACACGCACCCCTGCCATAGATATTCGTCGCTTCCCAGGTCCTGCCACACGCAGCCAGCCAGGCACAGGTCAGTAGCATTCAGGTATGACAGGATGGTGATTCCTAATTCGGGTGGCAACATCTCCAAATCTATAAAACCATGTTGTTCCTTACCTACAGTAACAGAGAAAAAGAAGGAGGAAGGCAGAAATAGAAAACAGATCAGTCAACTGTTTTACACGTCCAGCTGCCTCGCCTCAAAGTCAACAGGTTTTTGGTGAGATGCCTGGTCTGTCTTCAACACAAGCTTAAGATATTTTAACGTTTTTGTTCTACGACATAAAATGCGTCAGTAAATATCCCACTCCAAAATGTTGAAGCTTTTACGTGTCTTAAAAAAGGCAGTTGGTAACAAGTGGCTAAATGAGAGTACAGAGGTTGTCGGGGACATTAAAAGTCATCACGCCGAACACGGACAGTCATCTAGTCACTAGTCAGCCTCTACAGCCTCGCTGTGTGTGTACTCACACTTATGTGACCGTGGTGTAGTTTGTTTATAGCACAACATTACCTTGTGAACAAAACGTCTAAGTATTGACAACATTTGTCTGCCACAGAGTTTATTTTCTGCAATAATCCAAAACGCAATGGAAAAATCCCAAATGAATTAAAGAGCAGTGCAGAGCTTTTCACAAGTAAAAAAAGGTAGAAGGAGGTAGGACAAGTGCTCAAAAGAGATTGACTGCTTTGTTGCCTCATGACTTCTGTTGAACACACCGCAAAAATAAGCAGCTCTCTCTTATTGGCTGCCTTAAAACTCCGACCCATTTCACAGTTGTAAATGTAAACATTCCAGATGTTCCAGTTTAGTTCCTGTTGCAGTGTATGTGAATGACATAAGCTGACAGGAAGTGAAAACATTCAAAATACATAATAAGAGCGAACGTTAGTAGCTAGAGTGTGTGTGTTCGTACCTCCCATGCGTGTTCTCAGCAGATGATAGATGTCGGGGCCATAACACGGCTGAGGAGCTCTTTTCTGGGGATCTCCATCGTTCCCTAAAAGAAGATACATTCATGTTTTTTTTATTCCATCACTTTCATGACTTGCTTACTGCTATTTAGCATGACAGAGAAGCGGGAGACTATCCCAACATGCATTGTGGTTTAAGACTGACCAGACAGACTGAGTTTTTGTCATCATTTAACTTGGTCTACCTTATGAACCATCCCGACCCCTTAGGTCGTCTGGGACCGGTCTACTTTCTGTTCCCAGAGTCAGAACTAAACATGGAGAAGCAGCGTTCAGTTGTTCTGCTCCACATATCTGGAACAAAGTCCCAGAAAGCTGCAGGTCTGCTGAGACCCTCAGCTCCTTTAAATCAAGACTGAAGACTTTTCTGTTTCTGCTGCCTTTAATTTAACCACATTCAAGGATATTAATCAATCTCCTGCATTTCTGCATTTTACTACTGTATTTTATTTCTTACACTGTACTGCAACTTTTATTATATTTTTAGCTTTTTAATGTTTCAATGAATGTTCTTAATTGTTTTTAAATCTCCTTTTCTTTTGCCTTATGTTTTGATGCTTTTAATGGTTTTATGTGAAGCACTTTGAATTACCTTGTTGTTGAAATGTGCTATACAAATAAACTTGCCTTGATCAATAGATAAATTCAGTCTGATTTATTATTATCTTTGGCACTTTTTTATTCTTACAGTTTTGTTAATAATATGTTCATACAGTATGGTTTTACTGGTGTCTTTCTTCACAATGTACAGTATGTACTTTTAGTTTATTGTGTAAATTGTAAAACCCTGAAACTGTGACACTCATTCTAGTGTATATGTATGAAATGAGGTGCTCGTTGAATTTCAGATGAATGAAAGTAGTGATTAAGTTCTAACTTGTTTTTTGCTCTACTCGCCTCCTTTGAGTAAAACGTTACATTACTTACTGTAAGCCACTACAAGAGATTACACTTCAAGACTTTTGGAGCATAGCAACAAGAAAGAGACACATTGCTCGGGGCAAAACAATTACAAGAAAAACAGCTTTGAGAAACACCGGAGCAAGAATGACAGTAGGGTCAGATTCATAGCAGACTAAAGGATGAAAGTATTGGAATCCTGGAAACAGAAAACTAGTAAGAGTAAGGCTGATGGAGACCGAGCTAATGAAGTGGATGTAACTCTGTAACACTAAGCACTGATGAAAACCACTTCTTATTGCTAGTTGTTATTTGGATAATACAGTGATAGATAAACATCCAGTGTATTTTTATCCACTTCATTTAAAGAATTACTCTCACTTTTGGCAGTAAACTGAAGCTTTATGGGACATGACATGGTGCAAGTCATTTTCAGTTCATTCTGTTATTTTCTCTGAACAGCAATGATTCTGCAATGGGTGGAAGCTGCACAGATTGAGTTAGATTTATTTCATCGTGTGTCAATTTTAAACTATGTTGGTTCTTTTAAATGTCTTAAGAACTGTTATAAAGGTATGCGATGACATCTGACTCTGATTTACCTGCCCTTATTCTTTTTTTGTGTCTGGTGGAATTACTGAAGGAACACACCGACAGTGATTATATTTTTGACAAATAACACAATCTTTAGGTTCAAAAAGTCTAGTCAAACAATTAAATAGATCCATATTCTTTATTTTATTAACATTAGAGGTACATAACATAAACAGGAACTAAACAGGAAAAAATAATGATATTTAAGTTGGTGCTTGCTGTGCTAATATTGAGTTGAAAGATTATTTATATGGACTGAAACCCAGAACCTTAAATAAATATATAAATAAACCTTAATAACAAACTCATATTGTATCATAAATTAGCAGTCACGCACAAACTTTAAAATCCTCAGTCAAAAGTAATTAGTTAAGAAATGTGAGGATTACCTTGCTCTTGTCCTCCTCCTTCTCCTCCTCCTCCTCGGTCAGCCAGTCGGTCTGCAAGCTCTTCCTGAAGCTGCAGCTGTTGTCTGGGAGGAAGCCTCCACAGTGCTTGACCCATCTATATGGCAGCGCAGTAACACAGTACAAGCTGGTCACTTGGATGATGATATAATATAACAATATGCTGTAACACAGCTGACCCACGTGTATGGTAATAAGTGACACACTGTGCCTGCACACTCTTTCTCATTTATACCTCACAGGAGAGGTACTGCTCATGATCAAAGGGTTTACTGTGAGCAGCACATTGGACAACTGCTCGTACAGCAGTACGTTTACGTGCAATAATCTGCTCATATTTGTGATGATCTATTTCAATATCCCATTTATGTATTGTGCATAAACAATATGTTGGTTACATACATCTGACTAAACTAGTTGTGGTTTTCCAAAAGTCAACATCTTATCCATGTGTATGTCAGTGACTTACTAGTTAGGCAGGAAAACAATTAATATAACCTGTTATGATCTTCCATTACTGGCAACTTAATAGAGCAGGCAACTCCACAAGACTGTCCAAAATCAGTTCAGGAAAGAAAATCCAGAAACAGTTTGATTGAAGACGATCACAAATAAGATACGACTCACTCATATAAGAATAGCTTAGAATAGCATATGCCCACTGTACTTCAAACAACATGTACTAACCACTGGGCGGAAAGGGTCTCAGATTGTTACAATACATTGTCTTGTATCATATCATTCAGACTATCCACTAGTGAATAAAATAATTCACCACTAGTTATATACAAAATCTTCCCAACAATCTGGTGTTTACAATGGGAATGATATAATGTGTTATTATGGTTAATTTGTTCGCACTGCTTGTCTTTCATGTTAAAACATATGTGCTGCTGAAAGACACTAAAAACTGGTAAAACCAGACTGTTCCATTTAAGTCTCAACTATTACATAGGAATTCTTAGCACTGTACAGTGTTCGATAGACTCAATCATGCCTATGATAGTATCTTCTTCAATACAATACAGCTACCATTCAACAAAGTCAGATTATATTTGGGTCAGCTACAGTTATTTTATAATTCAATGCATAATGTTCTACAACTGCTTATTCACTTCATTATATTATGAAAAAAACAATCAATGAACTAAGTGATAATGTATGAGGGCATGCTGTATATTGCATTCTATAGTTTCCTGTGTTAGACAATATTTCAGAGTTCTTACAATTAAGAATGCATGTAACCCTTCTGACACCTCATCAGCATCTACTTAGAGCATTGTCACAACTCTGTGCTGATGAAGTTCAGAATAGAAACAAAGCAGCAATGCACTGCCGGCCGGTCCTTCTTCAGTGTTAAACTTTCCTCTCAGCATGTCTAACGTCAGCTGTGTTGCATAAACAAATCCATTACACTGTTGTAAACATCAACGTTGGAAGTTGGAGTTAGCAAGGTAGTCTGACCTTCAGTCCCGCCTTCCCTTCTATATCATTGGTCACACATATCACAACAGCGTTCAAAATGGAAGGTCATTGGCTGAATGAGCTTTCACTCACAATCTGATCTTATAAATCCCCGAGTTAGCTTACAAAGCTAGTTTAAGTTGACGAAGACACTGCCGACCCAAACGGATTGATTTTGCTGCACTATTAAAGGACATTGGCCCCATTTATATTTCAAGCATGGTGCAGTATTTCCTATTGAGTACGATACAGTAACCCTGAACTACTTACCTGAGTTTAGTAATTCCTCTGACAACCCGACCTGCACACAAGTACAGCTGGAAATACGGTGTCCTTGCTATCCAACGTATCCAGTTGTCATGTCACTTAGCAAAGTACAATTACAAATAGAGCAGTTGCTCCCGTGCTCAGGAGGAACCTTTCATGTCGTTGTTCTACCACTACCATCCTCTGTTTTCTCACTCCTCCTCCTCCTGTGCCATCTGCCGGTCATCACAGAAACTGATGAACTGAAGGAAAATACTTTGACAGTGAGTCAACATCATTCGTTTTCTTTGTGAATACGCGCTGCCTATGACAAATTAATAAACTAACCTCAACGGGAAAAAAAACAGAGAACAGTGTGCGTACAGTTTACGTCTCTGACGTCAACCTGCGTGCAACAGCCAATCATGTGTCGAGCTGTTGATCACCCGGTAGAAACAAAACGTCTCCCCAGACGGGACGAAATACAACTTAGCTAGGCAACACTAGAAGACTGCAGCGAACTCATTGACATTATAACACGGTCATTTGCATATTCAAACACGACGTAAAGGTTGTAGTCTACTTTTGCGTCGACCGTATTTGTGTTGCCACAACACAAGCTGACTCCAGTTAGCCGTTTAGTTTGGCGCGTCTCTCTCGTTGTTACAGATACAGATGCAGTCCACTGGAGATGTCCAAGGATGTCTTCGTCAACTGGAAACTCTCCTGCGGGCGATAAAGTACCCAGGATATGTCGACTACAACGGGTAACAAAACAACACATATCTGCCTGACGGACGCTTTATTAAAGCACAGCAACTCCAACGTACACAAAGGTTTCCAGTGCTAGAAGCCCATATAACACCACACGTTAATATTTAACTAACTAGCCTCGCGTGACATGTAACATTAACGTACAGTCAGTAGGAAGCTAACGCTAGTGGTAGCAGAGTTTAGCTAACGTTAACCCTAACGGTGTTGTCAAACGGAATATGAAAGATTTAACTGTTACATGCGTTACCGTTACATTTATAACAGTTAAATAATACCGATGCAGTTCACAGTCGGGGACAACTGAAACATTTTAGTTTTCTTACTATGCTTAACGTTGCGTGCAAGACTTTATCTGCTGTTTGGTTCATACAAACACCAGTATGTGGTGGCCTCTGCCTCAGGTGGTGTAATCTGCATATGTAAATGAATGGCCTATAGGTTATGTCTAAACATGTCTTATTAAATACATAGAACATGTCCTCAAGTCTTCAATGACTTCAAGTGGAATGCCTCTTGTAACGTTGCCTGTCGACCACAAGGCATCACTATTGTCCCAGTGTAACGTAATGACCATGTTCTGCAAAACTTTTATTCCAAAAGGAATTGCAGTTTGTGTCTAGGTGTTCCTTGGCCACCATCCAAACCTGCATATTGTTTGTTTGTTTGCATTCAATATGTTGCTTTATTTTGTAGGAAACTCACAGACATAGACATCCACCACAAACACAACAATGGTTATGAGATGTGAGAGCTGGCCGGCATTGTTTATGTTTTAGGATCTGATACACAACTTTTTACAAATGCACCAAACCATGATGAGCATAACACTTCCATGTCATAACCATAAGAACCATGTGTTGAAAATGTGAACTGTGAGTTGACATAAACAAACGCAGAGTGTGTTCAGATAAATATGTATTTGAATATAGAGTCTATGTCAATGCATATGTCTGTCTACACACATGATGTTTCTGAGCAGCATACCCTGGTAGACTATATGTTTGGTCATCTAGTCCAGATTAATTCAGATCAATAATAATGAATTCATATTTACCTTTCCACATACAAATAGTTGTATATAAATCATCAGTACATCACAGTTTAATTGCCAATGAGTTTATATTCACTTCATTAAGCAAAATATGTCTGTTGACTTTGCCAACTATTGTCTAATACAATTCTGGCACCATATAAAGAAATTAAATGTGTCAGTCACTTTTTGCCCAAACACAACTGTGTATGAACTTAGGATGAGTTGTGACAACTGCAGGATTTTTAGCAGCGCGGACTTTACATATCAGATTCTCTCTGTCCTCATTTGCAGTTTGTCTCACAGTTTAGCACGTTGTTCTTTGTTTCTCCACCAGCCTTTCCAAAGGAGATCCCTCTGCTTTTCTGCCAATTGTGAGCTTCACCCTCACCTCCTTCTCTCCACCTTTTGCTAAGCAGCTAATGGAGGCTGGACTGGAGCTGACTGGCAAAACTGACCTCCGATTCACTGACACTCTTTATAAGGTAACGCATACACACATTCTGAGCGCTGTGTTTTCACAGATGCAGCGTTGCAAAATGTTGTCAAGTTTCTCAATTCCCATTCGTCTATATTTTGGGCTATACAAAATAAATTGATTTGAATTGAACAGTGGATTTTTATTTTACACTCAAAATTCTTCTTCTAACCTGTCGTCCGTTCCACTATGAGTGTGTGTAGGTGCTGAGAGATATCTTCCACTATAAACCCATACTGACCAAGCAGCAGTTCCTCCAGTGCGGTTTCTCTCAAAGGAAAATCTCTGTCATCTGTGACATCATTAACTTGGTCCTGAAGAAACACAACCAGCTGAAAAAGGTACAGAACTTTTTAATGGTGTATTTTTATCTACATGTGTGTCTTGAAAGCAGATTGCATAATCTGTAAGTGTAATTGGTAACATTAAAGGCAGCAATGCAGTCTGCCTTCTGTTATAGAGCAATCTGAGATTTTGGATCATGAAGACCTTTTCAAATGCAAAATCTGTATCCGCAACACATCTTTTCAAGTAGTTTACCTAGTGGTCCAGCAGAGCGTGCTCTTAAAATGTACTAACAGCTTGACTTATTGCATGTTTTATTGACCTCAGTCCATCAGTACATGAAAGGACACTAGCAAGAAAAACCACGCTTATCAGATAACTACAACAACAAGACACCTGAGAAGCAGTACGTGGAAGTATTTTGAGTTCTACACCGGAGATGGCAAAATTCTGCTGACTTACTGGGAATCCCCACGGGAAGCACGACAGCGTTCTGACATTTAATCAAAACACTGACTCTGTTTCCGGTAAACGTCTGTCTGTCTGTCTGTCAGTAGCAGCTGCTGGGGAGCTGAGTGGACAGCGGCCCTTCACCAGGCTGACTGACAGCAGACATTTACTGAACCAAAATAGTTTTTATGTGGGGTCCATGGGAAGAAAACAATAGTGTTTGTAGGGCTATGTGTAGATTGAGTAGGTGTGGACTGATTGTTCCTCGAGTGACAACGTCAAAAAAATCTTTCAAACGCTTTCAATGTGGATTGGATGTTACTCTACAACGACAACAAATCTGTGGACTCACCTGCTAGCTTTCCACCCAAGCGAGGCAGAGGAGCCACCAGATGCGAAATCAGCCATGTCAACAGTACAACCGTGTCTCACATACTCATCCTCAGGACCCTCGCCAGGAGTAAAGAGGCTGTCAATGATAAGATGGAAAGATTTATATGCAAGAATATGCTGCCCATTGGTATTGTTTCAAGGTTTTCAGGGTCTAGTGACGGAACTGGAGCCACAATATATACAACACCAAGCCCCACCACAATCTCAAGGAACAAATTGTAGTTTATTATCGAAAATATAGACGTTACTTAAAGGTAAAACACACTCTGACCACCGACAGAAGGACAGAGCTTGGGCATGCCTAGTATTCATTTTGTTGACTATTTTTATATTTAGTCTTAGACCTGAGATCAAAAGTCCTTGTTAGTTTGAGTCATATTTACACAACCGTATCCTTTTTATGCTTAGTCAGTTTAGTCTAGACCAAGAATGAGCATTTTAGTAAAGCTTCAGAAAACTTCTTTCAAATAAGCTTTCGTCCGATTGATTTTATGATTTGAAAGAGCTGGGACTTAGAATTTCTCACAAAATGATGGGTTGCATAATTAAGAATGCTGCTTTGTGGAGACAGTGTCAATTCTGATGTTATTAATTTAAGCTACACATCCAGACGTGGTACCTTTTTCTGATTTGCATATTTATTTAAAACAAACTCAATACAACAATGAGGCCTGTGGATTGATGGAACACACCGTCTTTACAATAAACACCCATTACAAAGACAGACCTGGCAGGCTGTTTTCAGTCGGTCATAGTGGCCTGCCACGTAAATGAGAGCTTCACTGCCACTACTGTTATACATTGAGGCATAAATAGAGCATTTGCCCAAAGTTGGATGACAGATGTGGTCCAGCTTAGTTGGCTGGACTCTGGCAGCTCTGGATTAAAATTGTAATGATCATCAGGGTAATGAAAGTTTCTTTTCACTAAGCTACAGATGGCCTGCGTGTTCCAGTCACGCTACCAGGGGACAGCCGCGCAGCCATAAAGTGTAGCAGTAACTCAATCCCCTAGACCTAACACAAATCATTGGACTGTTACTATCTGTGCGGTGACAGTAGGGAAGTTTAGAGGTTAACAAAACAGAAGACAAAATGTCATTCAACAAACAGCAACTCTGTAACATAACCAATAGGATTGTGTGTTTATGTGCGATGTAGCCAAGAGTAAGATGTCCTGCCTCACACAAGGATGACCGAGGAGAAGCTCATCCAACACTGACTGATGCAGACACTGTAAGTATCGTGTAAAGATACCGGCACACACTCTGACCTTACAAGCACAAAACTGTATTTTCCGTCGACACATCAACACTGACCACAGAGTTCAGTGTTGATGTGTCGAAAATATATATTTTCCCTTTTGAGCCGGTGTATACCCATAAAAAATAGACAATTATGTATATTCTGTACAATTTAATAAAACAAAAGGCAGCTTTCGTGACAATACAGATACCTAGTTAAAAAGCCAATTACCTAAAGACAAAACAAATTAGTTGTCGATTATGAATGGATCCATTCTTGCGTAGTTTTGTTTTTGTAAATGCAATAAGCTGTTCATCAGTATGGCATACGTTGTGAGAGCCTCGAATGTGCTTGTCAGAGGGTGTCTTTTGTTACAGAGAAGCAATTCACACTTTTAAACCTAAATGAATGTCACTGAAATATACAGGAACATTAGCAAGGATGTCAAGTGGTAAATGAGCAGCAATCAGCAGGTAGGGGGTGATAGTTACAGAAAGTTGTGATGTGTCAAATGAATGAAGAAATGTGCATTAGGAAGTTCTCTTCAGTTAAATACTATTGTGTTTTTATGTGTTTAAGGTGTCTGAGAGGCCATTTGTTGTGAATCACGTAGAAAATTCCTCCACTTTTCCTAAAAACTCCTCTTCTGTGGAAGAATTCTCCTCCCATGATGTAACCTGTACCTCTCATAATGAAGTGTACTCCTCCAATTCTCCTGGAAATGGGATCACAGAGCTGGCAGGACCCGAGGAGGACAAGGATAACATTCTTTACGTAAGCATTTATTTAACCAGTACAAAGACTAAAGCCGGGCTCTGACTACAGGAGTTTTTAAATCATGACACGCATGAGAAGAATCTTCACAAATGTTCTTCTCTCTAATCTCAAACATGCACACACTTCAAGATTTGAATGTAATGGCACATCACAGACTACAGGGTATTGTTAAGATTTTTTTTTCGGATTATTATTTCCGTTTGGAAATTAGTGAGGCTGCGAACGGTTCAGAAGGATTAAGACTAGATCTGTAGTCACATTAACAGATTATCTGGGCCGAACATCAGACCAATACCGGATTTTCCCTCCAATTGTCGGGGGGTGATTCAGGGTTGAATTGGCCCTAAACTCCTGTAGTCTGAACCCATCTTTAAGCAAACGCGACCTTTGAGAGGTCACGTTGTTCTCATGGGAGAAGCTACAATGCTGGGGTTTGAGTTCTGTACCGGAACCTTGAAAGGCCTACAGTTCTGAGGACCACTGGATCAACCACACATCTTTGCAGAGGAGTCGGAACACGTGTAATGTAACTGTGTTTACTGTCTGTCAGTCATCAGAGGTCGAGGGAAGGCTCTCAGCTCTGGAAGCTCAGCTAGGGAGTCTTCTGTCTGGGATGGTCAGGCTCAATATCCTGGAGAAACGCCTGGAGAAACTTGACAAACAGAGCATCACAGACAAGGTTGATATGACATTCTTTACTCTACTTCTTTAATATTTTCTTTATTTGACAGGCAGCAAGAAAAATGGGTCGCTCAAGTCAATCAATACAGGACTCAAGGAATTCCCATCGGCCCTTAGCCCCAAAAAAATAGGATTGGGAAGGAAACTTTATTTGGGATAAGACTTGAAAGAAAAATACCCTGCTACGTTACAATGAACAGAAATGAAGGAAACGGTAGAGATTATGGCCACAGGTGTGAAACCTCTCTCCAGAGCTACTGGTTATTGAAACTCAGGGACCGGAGAGAGCAGAGCAACATCCTCACCAAGCAACACACCGCTTAACAAATGCAGGCAAGCCTAATACAAGCAGTTATCAAAGCCATCCTACTGGACGCTTGGTCAGATAAAAGTAAATAAATAGCCAAATTGAAATCAATATAACAATAGCATGTGATGAAAAAAGAAATATGCTAGCTGCCTGTGTAGACTACGTCACTTCAGCCTGCGATATGTTGTGATTGTATATTATATTGTTGTAACGTACCATTGCAGCCACCTTTTCTATTTATCATGTTCTACTCCAGAATGAAGGAGAAGTCATCACTATATCCAGAGAGAGCTGGGAAAATGTGATGAGCAGAGTGCTGTTATTGGAGACTAAACTAGATCTGAGCAATATACAGGTAGTGTACATGCTGTGACATTTCATTTGAATCTCCTCGTAGAACGTTACACTGAATGTCTTGTTTTGTGGTCTGTTTCTGCTCGTTAATGTGTTTTTTTTACGAAACAAGCCTTTTCACATGACAATGGTGGGTTGTAAGAAATTGCTAATCGAAGCTAATGCCCTGTAATGTATACACTACAAGATGAAAACCCTGAAGACAGGTCGTTGTTTGGAGGGCTACAAGACAGAATTACTGGATTTTATCTGGAAAAGGTCAAATAGCCTGTCGTAATGAACACTAGAATGTGACCAGGATCAATACTGTAATAAAGTGAAGTCGGTCAGTCATGTTGATGTATCGGGAACGTAGCTGTTCAGTATCAAACATCTCACGGTTGCCGAGACAGTGAGGTAAGCATGTGCATCTGAATAGACTGGTACATGAAGAACTTCAGTCTCATCATGCTCCATCTTACCCTCAGTCAAGGACAGGGGGAGGGTGACGGAAGCTCACTGCACTTACCAGATTATACACAGTTAAATCTGTTCATAGTGGGAAACTCTTGTCTAGGTTAAACTGTAGTGTCGGTCACCTTCAGAGGTGGTTAAACTGTGATTAGCTTGAAACTATCACTAAACCAGTTTTCAGATGAATCCTTGACTAAGCACATTTTTAAAATGACCGTTGCTTTCTCGTCTCCTTATCGTAGTTAAATGTCCCGCTGCCATGTCCGTCATCTGCCTCGTCCTCTTCTTGCACCATGTCTGATGCTTCAAAGGTGAGACAGAGCAAAGGACTCCTCTTGTTGTCACTATGGATACAAAAAAAGATCAGATTTCAATCATTAGGTCATTATTTTATATCAAACAAGTAATATACTGTATATTATTGTCATACTCTGGACTGCAGCCACAACATTGAGGAAAGCTTTGTTTTCTTGTCTGTCCTGTTTCTTTTTCCAGGAGGACCTCAAAGACAGACTAGAGAGGATCACCAGCATGTAAGTTCTCCAGACTTCACTGAAAAGGAGTTCACATTCACCACCTCCTGGTTGGGAAATCAGTCTGCTCCCTGATTTTCATTCATTCATGTTGTTTGTTTTTAGCTTTCCCTTTTTCAAATGTGTACACAATTTAAGTTCCAAATCTGGCTAAGCTTGTTAGCTGTGCCCTCCAACAAAACTACAAAGTTAGCTGTGTTTAAGATCTGATACCTTTCACAGAGGGGATTTTAAGTTATTGGTCTTTTTGCTTTGCTAATAGCAGCACCAGTTGCCCCTCCAACCTTGAATCTTATGAATGTTTTTTTGATCTAGTTGGGTTTATCAGATTAATAATTAAATCATTTTTTCAATTTGTGTGTTTGTGTATGTCTGAACATTTTAGGTTGAAGAGCACCTCCAGTCTGCTGAAGAACACTGAATCTTCCACAACACTGCAAATGAATTATGACAAATATTCATCACTTTAGTTTGGGTTCATTGAAATATTTTACTTTTCTATTGTTTTGGCATTGTCAATGTTCCTAATTTAACCTAATGATCACCATTATCTGCCTGTCGGCTTGCTTTGTATTTTTCCTAGCAAGTTATCTCTGACAAGAGAATCTACTGTTGGAGCTTTTAACTCCAGTCTTAATGGAAATGACTGAATGTCCAGGAATAAAGGCCTCGGCTGATGAGAGTGCAGTCAATGATTTTCTAATTATCACAAATAAATGCACAAATGTTAAAACTGAAGGCGCTTGTTTGAAGTGTTTTTCATTTAGTGAAATTAGTAACTCATTTCTCAATATTGTGTTCACTTTTTCACTCACACAGTCAGCCCAACAGAAGTCAATGTTCTCTATACTGTGGATCACTTTTCATTGCTTTGACAATGAACACACAAAATCTTTCACGGCTCATAAACCAAAAAGCAACCAGAAACTACAAAGAACGACTTTGTAGACACCTTGTAAGCAAAGCAAACTCATTGACAACAAGTGAGGAGATGAACATAAAGAGACCATATTCGGCAGTGGTCTACTCTAGGCTGCATATTGTCACATTGAAGGACCGCCTACTCGACACACGTGTGTCACAATAAAAGCTCCAGGGGTACACTCTGCATCTCAACAAAATAGCTTAATATATAGTTATAGCGGATTGCTTGTCTATGTTTTGGTTCTGCATCCTCTGAACGTGAGTTTGTGAGAAATCAAGTACATGCTAAGCTTCGTGTTTCAACTGTTTCACTGCTGACAAAAAATGAATCTTGTAAGGCCCTGATCAGAAGGAGCATGTTCAAGCAGCCTGGGGCAGCTCTTTGTTATTAGGTCAAACAGATGGGTGCATGCACATGTTTACTTCCTGAAAACAATGCTTTTAAACTATTCTACTGTTGAATGTGAATTATGTCATCATTTTCAGACTGGAACAGCTAGAATGGCCCTGCCTGAAGATCTCAAATTACGAGCAGGGTTGTACGGGATAAAAGATTTGAGCTATATGAGTCCGATCATTTAGTGCCTTTTGTGGGAGAAAAATATATTTGTGTAAAATCAATCATATCCATAATTTTAAATGTATCCATGTATATTCACATTCATACTGTGATATTGGCCTGTATCATTGTCATATGTTATCCACGTCATTGAGACAGGGAGTCTAGTATAGCGGCCTTGGAGCCCGGGTGAAGATAGAGGGGGGATGGCGCAGATAAACAAGTAGTGCAAGATTTCTAACGCAGGGGAAGAACGGGAGCCGGTCGCTGTGATGAAATCAGGAGAAGACGAGTGTGGAATTACTGTATATGAAGTGGACATTGTGACGTCACTCATTGGTTTGTGGACTAATGTTTTGACGCCTCGAGTTCAGCGATTTCGCCATCGCCATCTTGGATTACGGCCGTCGCCATGTTGGTTTTTCGCAATTAATGAATGCAAGTTACCATATTTGGAATGCAGATGAGTGAGGTAAAGATGCCGAATACGGCTCTGGTAGCGGCAGTGAGCCTGCCCTAAAGCATACTGACTTGAAACTAGAAATTCAGACCATAAACTCATGTTTACAATATTTAAATCAAGTTAGAAGTGGGGTCATTTTCTCATAGACTTCTTTCTGTAACCGGGGGAGTCACCCCCTGCTGGTCAGTAGAGAAAATGCAAGTTTTATTTTAAAACATTTTTCACTCTTCTCACTATTGGGTTTTTACAAAGGTATATACAGCAGGTTATGTAAACAAATTAATTACAAATATAAATATATATAACATAAAAAAACAGTAAGTAGTTGTCTGGAAACACTTCCATATTCATAAACATTTTTTAAATAGGTATTAATTTGGTCGGTGTCATATCTCACAAACAAGTTCCATTTCTTCCAGTTCCTATTAAATGTATTTCCCTTGACTCTCCGAATATGTCAATTTTTCCATAACAAAGATGTCTTGGACTATGTCACAATAATGCAGTGGCAGGCCGTGGATTTGATACCTGGGCCTTCAGTGCTGTCCTACTACAGTTGAATTACCTCCTAATAACCTCATTATGACACATCAATCCAGCAAACCTGCAGCGGATCCACGCATTCCACCACACAAGAGCACGAGCCATTCAAATATTATTCATGAAAGCGACACGATAGACAAACGAACAGTAGTAACGTTACTATGTAAACAAACACACGCAGTTTGTCACTTACCGAAACTTAAAGAGTTTAATCCCAGTACATCGTTTCAGTTCCAGTAAGAAGTCCTTCTCGATTCATGGACGCCAGTGATGACAGTCGAGCCTCCCCAGTTGTATTTCGCAGGTCTGCTGCGGCAGGTTTGCAGCGGGGCCGGGTCCCCTCCTGTCGGTTACATTTGATTTGTACGTGTCAGACCTCTTCCAAAATCACCCTCACCCTCCGATTCCTCCTCAGCTGGCCGTCTCAGACCTGGTGGAGGCCTCCAGTGATGCAGACATCTTGGTGTTTGTGATCCCGCATCAGTTTGTTGGGAAAGTGTGTGACAAGATAAAGACTGATGCTCTGGGGATATCTCTCATCAAGGTTGGACTCTGCTCTTTGAATTTTTCACCTTTTTGTCTCTAAATAGTGTTGCGACGCTACTTCATGTTGTATGCCAGACTCTTACAGTTTACTTCCATGTTGAAGCCGTAAGCCAGTTGAGAAGTATGATCTTTGACCCAAATACCAGCTTCTGTGTATGGCTTCATGTAAACACACTGCTTGTATGTTTCTGTTCCTCCAGGGCGTAGACGAGGGGCCTGATGGACTTAAACTCATCTCTGATCCAACATTGCCAATGAGGTTGCTGATGAGAAGTTTTGTGAGACCACCATTGGTTAGTCTGTTCTGCATATTTTGTACGCACCACATGACTGTGTTACAGGTACCAGGACTGGTACCAAGTAGACAGATGATAAGATTCTGCAAACAGGACACACAAATGACACAGGGCAATTTCACGTCTGTTCATCTCGCCTGCTCCGCAGAATCTTTTATTTACCAAAAAACGCAAGGTGCAAAACATATGGTAAACACATTTTAACAGTCTTAGACAATATAACAATATTACACACGAAATGTTCACTGAGCCAAAACAATACTTTTGACGGATGTGACGGTGTGGCGCCATTTTCGCTAACACCGGACAATCAACTAGACACCCACACAAACACATTCATATATATATTCACTGACATCCATCTCCTAGCTACCTAGCCGCTAACAATATGTTTATATAAACAGACTCATTGACACAGGGGGGAGAGACGGGGAAAGAGAAAGAAGAACAGGTGAATAATTACGTGAGCTGTTAAAGTCAGTTCACAAGACTAATTCCAAAAAGAGAAAAATGGCCAGAGAGACCAGAGTCTTAAACCAAGACTGGACAGACTCGTTTGGGTGAATTCTTTCCACAGGCAGCTTAAAAACAGTATGTCTCATATGGAGCAAAACGCACCCACTCGCATCTGAAATGAAGACACAGAAAATAAACCTAAGAGTCCAATATGATCAGAATCCTAACACATTAATTCACTGTCCAACAATGAGAAAACAGAGAGAATAGAGCTGAAACAAGTGGTTTAATAACCACAGTTAAAGTCCATGCACACTAATTTATCTTGTTAGAACATGAGAAAAATATAATATTGTAGCTTTTTTGATTGACATCACTTCACCCTGAATTAACTGAATTTAAAGCTGCAGGACAATTCAGTGAAATAATTTATTCTAAAATTAAGTACTTTATACCCTTTAACCCCTAGTCCTAATTTGTAGGCCTCTGCTCGAAAATAGCATACCCATACTAAAGAGAGTACAGATCTCTAACTGTAAGGTCTTTTTGGATAATTTTGATGGTATAAATAACACTAACACTTGTGAGATTTTGCTCAGATGTGTAAATATCAGTGTATATGTTACTGGTTTATAGTAAATGAAGATGGCACACAGCTCAATTTAAAATGTTCAGGTTCGCCTGAAAAAAAAGCACTTTTATTGATATTATTTATTTGAAAGAATGCAGGTCCAAGCCTAAAACATCTCTCAAATCATAGCACAATATGTGATCAGTCTTTCTGCAAAAGTTTGACTTTGATAAAGTAAAGCCCAACAAAATGAGAGAGGTTTTAGTACAGAAAGTTCAGGCGAGATTTCCAAAATGTGCATTTTGGCACATCTTGGCACCATGTGTGCCATTTGACTTTTCTCATGTACCAAACTACATATTTCACTTGTTTATCACTAATGGTGTTCAATACATCCAAATACAACCGTTATGAACAAAATGAACGGTGAAAAAACTCGCGATGATACAACAACAAGCTGTGGTGTGCAGGTGCTGTGCGTAAAGTAGTCGCGTGCGTAATGGTGGTTTTCGTCTGCTGTCTTTTATATATTCTATTTGCTCATATATCAGCGATAGTATGACGGAGAGAGATGTTACGGATATGTCCATCATCTGTGTGTAGTTGCCGTGCTTTCTGCCATCTCAGTTTCTTTGTTAGCATCGAGCTTCGATTGCTTGGTCCGGATATGTGCAGGGTGTGCACACATCCTGGCGAAATATGAATGTGGTACTGTAGTAATTATAATAGGCTTTGAGTGAGTTGTGTTTGGAGTATGTACAAATTGATTAAATCTTATTTTAACTCAGGTTCTGAAGTTTTACGTGGTATGCAACATCATTATATTTCGGTTTCATAATTAGTATATGTTCGATGGTCTAAGATGGAAAGTACTGGAAACGCCCCATATATGGGGCACTAGGGGTAAGAAGGTTTTAAGATGCACATTTTTCAAAAGCTTTCTGTTATGTCAGTTATTCTTTAATCCAGCCCTTATTTTACTTGAAATGAGAAGAACATTTATTTATGTATTTCTATGTATTATTTATAATCCATCCAGTTACATTTGAAAACTGAGAATAATTGTTAAAATATAATTGATGTGTACTTTCTTTATTTGATTTGACAGTTGTTGACTACACAGAGACGTTACTACTACTAGGCTTCTTGAATATATATATATATATATATATATATATATATATATATATATATATGGCACTAAATAGCACAATTTAATTATTATTGTAATGTTCCGGACCTTTGCACGAGGAGATTTTCTCAGTCTGGACCTTTTGGAAATGTACTTGAATACCCCTGCTCTAGGTGCTATATTACTATATGTATCTTTAATGAATAGATAATAAAAATAACAAGCATTCAGTGCATTCAACATTCAAAACTATGTGTAAACTGGTTACAGTTACAAGATTAACCAAGATATACACACACACACAATATAAGGGAGCTGTCATCTATACCCGCGTATCCTTTCTAAGGTTGCAGCAGGCTGAAGCTCATCCTGGACCCAGCTAAAGGCCAATCTGCTTGTCCACAAGGGTCCACATTGGTCTGTGTGACGTAAATGCCGTTACGCGTGCAGCCCGAAATGTGTGACTGCAGAGATTGTACGCATAGCAAGCGCACCAACTGTGCACGGTCCAGTTTTTCTCCTCTCCAGTTAGTTCTGAAGAGAGGTTGTGTGAGGATATGCGCCATTACCCACATTTGTATAATTTATCTTTCAAGAAAGACTCGTAGCAAACAGTGTTATGGTGCATTACCACTACCAAGTGGAACAGAGTGCATGTGTGGAACATCAGACCGATGTAGACCTTCAATTATAGTATGAATGGAACCACCTTTAAGACTGTATAAGTCCGCAGTTGTCCGTGGAGTGGGTAAAGTATGTCCGAGGCTTAGCAGTGGGTGAAAGTTTGGTTACACTCTGGACGGGTCATCAGGTTGTTTCAAATATTGAGAGAAGATGAATATATTTGTAACCTGATACTGACAATGATGTTTACGTTATATCTTAAATCTTGAAACTTCTTCCAGAAACATGTGACCTCCAGTGCACTAATTGTGAGCGATAAACCTTCACTTTAGGACTGGCCTGGATGAACTCTCAGAGGACAAACAGCAAACGCAGACTGGGCTTTTCTGGAAGGGGGGCTCTAAGAGACATAATCAGACAGACAGTATGAGAAAATAAATGCAAATTATATCTTAGTAAATTGTGTCCTCAGTATACTTATTATTTCTCTCTATGGCCCATTCCCTGGCTATGATCAACAGCAAGACGGTCTGTTTGCTGCAGCTTCGGGTCTCGTGTAGATGATTAGTTTATATAGAAGGTAGCACCCACTACTACAATGAAGTTGCTTTTTTTTAATAGTAGACTGTTGTGTCAGTCAAATCAGTGGCAATGGATGTGTTCTAAGTAGGATTTAACTCACGTTTTGTCAAATTCTTAAATCATTTTATCATCATTTGTGACTTTGATGAAATGGTGGGGCAAACTAATTTACATAAATATGTAATAATTATGTTAATTGACGTGTAACTGTGTATCCAATAGATGGCGGTAATGGGAAGGATGCCAAAGAGATAATTAATTACTGTCCCCGAAGGTGCGTGCCAGGCAGTCTGAACCATAGACTTTCTCACCGTCTGTTTACTGCTCTCTCTTACATATTGTACTCTATGCCTGTCACAAGTTAAGGTAAGTTATTGTGCTCATGGTTGTGAATGGAGTCTTCGAGTCATTTTAGCAAAAGGAATCGGAGTTTGTCCTGACAGGCAAAGATCGGGGCAAAATACCACAATATAGCGCGGGAGATTTCATCCTATTTCGTGTCGAGGCAATGTGACGTAGTTTTCTGCCACGGCTGACTGTGATACAAGTCCAGAGAGAAGCAGAGACACCACGACTAAGACCAGTATTTTGAAGACTATGGAAGAAGTTCAGCAGCCGAAGCCAGACGGGTAACTAGCTTTAGCTTTTTATCTTGAGAGGCACAACAAGCACCGGGAGAAAGTAAAGCTACCGGTAACGTGAGGCTATGAGACAGACACTCTGGTGGAATGGGGTCCGCCCACATGCTGTTGTATTTTTCTGCACTGTGAACTGTTTTCCGTTCAGTATTTCCGTTTGTCATATTACAAACACCAGCCTGAGTGAATCTGTAACGCTTCATATTGGAACACATGTTAACGCCTACATCGTGTAGAAAGAAAATGACGTAAAGCAAATCTTTGATTTAACCCTCAGCCTACCGAGAGGACTACTTTCATATCTCACAGTATCTTTATTCTATCATTCCCGTTTATTATGATTGTCATGTCAATCAATTTGTTCTTAATGACTTTATACCATTGTTTTGTGTTTCAGTTTTATTTAGTGTTTTTTTTAAATAATAGGGTACCAGTCAAAAGCACCCAATTGCATCCTGTGATGTTATAAAAGATACATGACAATAGATAGAGGAGATGTTTGTCATCAGTCCTAGTAAAGGTTCACAGTCTGTCACTGTCAGTCATTTTATAAGAGACACACAGATTTCCTCATGTGCTCTGTTTTCCTTTTACACAATATGCAAAGGATATGTAACTTTCCTAAAATAATAATCCGATTTATTTTCTTCAGATTTCATTAATTACATACCTAAAAACGTTTTGCTATGGATATTGTTTATTGTGGTGGTTTATTCCGTTTCAGTTGGTAGTCCTTGTATGTTAAACATGTTGGTAGGGTTAGGGTTAAATGGTGTAAATGCAACAGAATAATCTGTGAATGTTGACAAAACTTTCAAAATCATAACTATTTCTTCTGTTTTAAATTAGAAGACAATTGCAACTAAATTCATCAACAGCAGTTTACAGGCACAGTGTGTGTTTCGGAAGTAAAGATGTGCACGAACAACGTTTTCCACATGTCTCTTAGCTTGTTTGACCTGCTGTCCGTGTTGTTGGAATGAAACCATGTAACATAGCTTGTCTGTCATTTTAGCAAGAAACGACTGACTGCCAAAAACCCACAGCACTCGATATTAGACAGTCAGCTGCAGCAGAAGTAAACTTTTGTCAGCAGTAGACTTACTCAACAATTTTGGAAATGCAAAACCTGCAGATCTGTGCTGGGCACAAACACACTGACACGGGAACGATTTAGAAGCAATTAATAAGAGAACTAGACTGGCAGACAATCACATGATCCTTTTCCTGCGCTGGGAAGTCGTTCTTAAACACATCCTTACAACATGGACGCTACAAAGAAGATGTGTTGCGTTATATTGTTTACTTGATTTTATTTTTTTTCCATCAGGGAACATATTTTTTTGATTTAATTCAAAACTACGTGAATCATGCAGTGTTAATGAAAGCAAAACATAATGCGTGTACATACGAGCCAAACCTTGGCAGAGGTACTTATGTATATGTTCATTAAGTTTCCAGGTGTGTTTTCTTGTTGTAATGTGATTGTGATGGGTTGTTGTGTGTGGGTTTTTTACTACTCTATAAAAACAATCATTACATTTAGAAAATACCATTTTAAGACCAAGTGAGTGTTTCTGTAAACCCTTATTGTCAATATACTATGGAAGCTATACATCCTCTGAATGTCTCTAGTTTGTGGTTGTAAAGTTTCAGTAGACTGGGGTTATCCTAGAGATCACAACAGGTTATTTCATACAGTGACGTCAAGTTTCTGAAAATGGTCTCACTACATGAATTGGCTACTATGGGGACTAACCTCACCACACATGAATACAATTAGGCTCATTGGATCCACACGAGTGTCCGCTTTCCAATCATACCCAATGTATGCAATTTCAACACTGTTTAGTGTTTAGGGACCCGTATGCAGGTAAATATTCAAAAACACCATTCAAAACACGCAGTTGAAAAGATTTTTTGGGACGGCTGTAAAAACACTACTCTGGAGCCTTGTGTATCCGTCTGTGTATCGGTGGATATGGCTCAACAACAGGATTGGGACATCCCTAAAAGCTCCATTTGCTCCTTTCTTTCTGCTGATCTGATCCAGTGATCCGAGCTGGATACCGTGTCTCTTGTGGTCCGTTGGACCATTAACCTTCTCAAATGCTAATTTTGGTATTTTAAAGTGACTGTTTATGGTAAATGTGTTGCAAATCATTAGCAGTTTACTGTGTACACACAGCTGGTAACATAACCTGGATAGGTGTGTTAACAGAGGGAACTACTGCTGTGAAGCCAGTAAATGGAAAGCCTCTTAGGTCACAACATTTCAGCAGTTTTTGACTTAAGAGAAACATTTTCATTCTCTGTCTTTATATGTGCTTCTCTGTAGCGGCACAACTAGGAAGAGGGAAGACTACCTGGAATGGCCGGAATACTTTATGGCTGTAGCCTTTCTATCAGCCCAAAGGAGCAAAGACCCAAGCTCACAGGTGTGTGTGTGTGTGTGTGTGTGTGCGTTTAGTTTGTGTTTGTTTGTTAAAGGCCTGTAGCAATTAGATACTTTACAAAGTTGATCTAATTGATTTTTGAGAAAAAAAGTGTGGCAGCCTAACGGACAAATCGTCTATAAGGGTACAGTGGGTATGGGTTTTGAAGTTTATGTTGTTTTTACTGCGTCAACTGTACAAGACTAAGTCCATTCATCCAGAGTTACTGTGTTATCTGCACTTTATGTATCCAGCGTGATAACGTACAGATCCCAGGTGTAATTCAGATTTGTGTTATTTTCAGGTTTCAGTTCCGTTGGAAAGAAAAAGTGTTATTATTTACAGATTCCGATGAGAATTGTCAATAATCAGGATTCATGATGTTCTAAAAAACCTAAACAAGTCACAGGATTGGGAAAAAAAAGTATTTTGTGGCCTGAAGACGTTTTGTAAACTATTAATAAACCAAGAAAGTTTTGGCAATGTTGTGGACATTTGCCCTGCAGATACCTATGTAATATAGAATATGTGGGTTAGTTTATCTGTAGAATACTCCATGATTAAAATAATCGATAGCTGCAGCTCTACAATACTTCGCTGTGTGCGGTAACTTCCCACTCCAACCTGAGTTGCAGCTTGTACTTTTTGAAGACGATTGATGACGATTAATGTCTTCATTTGGACAATGAACTTATAAGTTACGGCTCGAGCAAAAATCCAGGGCATGCAAAATGTGGACTGTGTAGAAAAACGTTATCATTTTGAACATGGAAGGCAGCGCTAGCTAACCATGCTTTCCCCAGTCAAAATCCGCGAGGGCTCGGTGGACTGTAGGTGTCAATGTGACAGACTTGCTGCATAGGTTTCATCTGGACTCTTATTCTAGGGTGTAGCATGCTCTGTCAATAACTTGGTGCACTAGGCTTGTCGATGTTGTGTTCGGGCTTCACCCTTATAGTATCTTCATCTGGATTCACATTTAAATTCCCACATAGTGGCCTAACTGGAAGAGGTTTCTATTCCATTCAGTAGGTTAGTAATGCAGCACTGAGGCCCATCAGCTCTTAAACATCATTATTGGAAAATAAACAAAATAGGAAGATGCTCTTAGAGCAAACTTAACTCTCACATCTTCAAACAAACAGAGCAACATATTAAAAAGATCTTCCCCCATACACATAGACCAAGTATGTGCATGTGTAGAAGATCACGGTGGTTGAAAGAAATGGATGTGCATCATTCATGTCCAAGCCTTTAGAGTGTATGATGTACTCCTGAATGCAGTGACTGTTTCATTTAATGATGCATTATTTCATGATGCACTGAAAAATCCGTTTAAAAAAAAAAAAATGTACAGCCAGACTAAACTGTGGAACCTCTCTCCGTCTCTGCAGGTGGGCGCCTGTATAGTGAACCAGGAGAATAAGATAGTTGGCATCGGTTACAATGGGATGCCCAATGGCTGTGATGACGATGCGCTACCTTGGTCCCGTTGTGCTGACGACCCGCTTGACACAAAATACCCTTATGGTGAGAATACATGTGCACACGCACTTCTTGCTTTGTCCTCGCTTCAATTTTGGATAATCATCTTGGTTTTTTGTTTTTTCTGGAATCAAACTATTTGGTTGATGAAAATGTGCACGAAGAAAGTAACAAAGAGCTCCTGGTTTCATCCACCACAACACAGAACTCCATAGTAATCATCTAATTTCTGGAATTTGCATAATCCAATTTTAAAGGCGTTTGTGTGATGCAAAGACGGTACTTCATTAGTTGTCCATACTATGCTGCTGAGTTCTTTCCATGCGGCAAGTGCTAAACTTTAGCCTGTAGAGGGTGGTAGAGGATAAATAAAGAAATGTCACTGTTTCTTCTTTATCTCTCTCTCTCTGGTTCTCTGGTTCTTCTCCCTTAGTGCTCAATTTAGGGTGGTATCGAGTACAAATAAGTAATCCGCATCTTTCTCCACTTATGATGACCTCCGTGACTAGATTGACCAGGTGGTGTTTAGACTGAGACTTGTACCTCCACCCCAAAGTGGTGTCAGGGTTACTCCACAGTTTTCATTGGAACTATTTTCAACCAAATGTAAATAATATAATGACTGTGAACTGGTTCCATGCTATGGTGTCTTAACGAGAGAAGTAAGTGTGTTGTTGGGCCATTTCCTCAGTGTCATAGAAGACGCACACCTCCTAGCAGCCAGGCTCTTGTGTGTTATGCCTGTGTGTCTCTCAGTACAACCTACAACTCATAATGTCTTGTAGTGACTGGGGACTATCTCAACATTGTGTCCCACAGTGTGCCATGCAGAGCTGAATGCCATTATGAACAAGAACAGCGCTGATGTGAAAGGCTGCACCATGTATGTGGCTTTGTTCCCCTGCAACGAGTGTGCCAAGCTCATCATTCAGGCCGGTGAGTGTTTACAGCACACACACTCCCTCTTACCTCCAGCGGCGCCGGTAGCTGTAATCCTGTACGCACTGTGTCTACATTTCTTCTTCTTCTTTCTGTATTTTGTTGTTGCTGATGATGCTGATAAATGAGGGAATCTGTTGCTTTTGCGCTTAATGCTGACTTATAAATCCACGTTTCTCTGGGCTTATGCACGCGTCCTGAGACCCCGACAGTAAAAACGCCAACAAATATGGATTGAAGCACAATGTT
Organism: Leptoclinus maculatus; assembly: GCA_032191485.1. Classification (NCBI taxonomy): domain Eukaryota; kingdom Metazoa; phylum Chordata; class Actinopteri; order Perciformes; family Stichaeidae; genus Leptoclinus; species Leptoclinus maculatus. The sequence goes on from JAVDOI010000009.1 coordinate 19,288,621, forward strand.
TCGTAAGATAAAAGCATGTTGTTTAATTTAGAAATGATTACATCTCTTTTCTTCTGTGAATGATGATGTTTGGACTTTTAAAATGCAATGAATATACATGCCAAAAGAAAGAGAGGACAAAAAAGCAGAGCAGCATTCGAATCTTGAGTTTAAAATTTGAATGTCTCCGTTAGTGTCGAGTGTGTATGTAGGCTATGTTATGTGTTTGTCAACAATTATGTGTTTAATTGTATATAAATTAGTCTCAAAATATTAGCCAACAAACTAAAAGAGATGCAAATAAAATATCAAACTAAATTAAGCATTCAGCTAAACCACATTTCTGTAAAAATCTTTGCATCGAAATAAGACTCTTTATTCACATTGTAACTTATAGAAGTAAAATTAATTTGTACCAAAACTTTTTAACCAAAATGTAATCAACAGAGTATTACTCTCTTCATCGTTGTCCTACATTCCTGCTAATAAATATATCTTTGCATCACAAAAGACTTAAAATAAGCTCCGTCTTCACCTGATCTATATATATATATATATATATATATATATTACAGCATATTATGCTTCTACTCTGGAGCAGCTGAAACATTCAGGAAAGTTTCTCACAGGCTGATCAATTCACAGATTTAGTGCTGCAACTAACGATCATTTTCGATTCATCTGTTTATTGTTTTCTTGATTCATTGATTAATCGCTTTGGTTTATAAAATGGTGATTAGTGTTTCCCAAAGCCAAAGATGATGTCCAACTAATGTTTTGTCCACAATTTAAAGAGATTCAGTTCACTGTCACAGGAGAGTAAAGACACCCGAGAATCAGAGAATTTTGACTCAAACCAATTCAATGATTATCAACATAGTTGCAGATTAATTTAATATTTGACAACTAATCGATAATCATTGTTCTACTTGTATTTAGATTCAACGTTTGAAATAAGGAACTTTTCTTGGGAAACCCTTCAATTCAAAATATTTTATATGAAATTGATTTCATGGAGTGCAAGGAAATCTTGCACTCCATGTAGAACATTTACTTATGAGACAAAGGGTCTCTCCATATATAACAGTACGTCAGACTGTAACTGAGTCACACACACACACACACACACACACACACACACACACACACACACACACACACACACACACACACAGTGTGACTCAGATCAACAAAGTCTTCATGACAGTTTATAGTTGTGCTATTTACTTATGCAAGTTAATGATCTGCCTCAACGTACTGAAATCACAATTAAGTATTTATTATCCTCCGTAAAGTGTGCTAACCCGTGAGCACAACAAACCCGGTTCTGGTCACCTCCTTTGTATTGTGGGGACGGGACGGGACAGGATTTTATCACAGATTGAGATAAAACAGTTGATTGTGATGAATTTCCATTATCTGGATAATCATAAACGTCGTTACCAGTGTTAGACAGACTTTACCCTTCGTTATTGCAGGGGAACCTTATGATTTATTATTACCTTACTTAATATTGTGTGTTTTTCACTAAAACAATGTTTGCAAAAATGTTTTTGTTTCTTCACAAAATGTAAGGTGAAGTGATTTCAGTATGTTGAAGTCCCATTTTAAGAATTGTAAGCACATTTTGACGATTATAGGGATAATGTGAATCACATTTATTTTGTCAACATGACATTTTCATATCACTTCAGGCCTATCGTGTTGTCAACACAGATCTCAGACAGAGATGTGAAAACATGGACAAATTAAACCAAAATATCTGCACACTGCTAAAGAAGTAGTGAACTGACCCTTTAATTCTTATTTGCTGATTATACTGTAATCGTTTTATTACGTTATTATATTTAGAGCCATGCACCGCTGGTCAGTATCGTACATACCCATTAACTTCCATTTGACCTCTTCCTGCTAGACCTGTCCATCACCCAAAAGACTAGCGGTGCTAAAGAGGAGTTTCCTTCCTCATTCAACTCCTCGCTCCATTCATGGGTCAGACCAGATAACGGCTCTGTGTTAAATGAACGCAATGGGCAGCGGCGTTATCGGTGTATAGATTCAGGTATCGGTGAGACAACGGAGTAAGATCCAGGAAGTCTAGTTTGAGTTTGTAGTTTCATCGGACACCTGGAAAGTTATCACAGTGACAATGATTTAATTTGAAGTGTTTCTCTATAACATGAAATATTCATTAAACTAAAATGAAAGTAAAAAAAATCTAATTACGGGATGGTTAATTAAACACCCAGCTGACCTGCTTCATCTGGACTGTGTAGGTGTGGATTGATCAGATATGTGAAGTGACCCAAACTGAAGCTTTAACAGCTTAAAAGAGAAGTGTTTTAATGACTCTTCTTGTGTGTGTGAGGACTGTTCCAATGTCGAGGATCTTTGCAATTCTACCCAGTCCTTTGTTTAAAGGATTTTTAAGGATGCGTTTGTGTATCCTGAGCACGACTTGACTTTAAACTTTGTTTCTACTTTTGGCACACAGCACGAGACTCGATCAGTGGGCTTTAAATAGACCGAGGCCGGCGATGGCAGAGAGACAGCGGGGTACAGCCAGCATGTCACGTCTAACTCTGGGAATTAAGGCTTTATTTTGCCCAAAAGAGTTGGTGTTTGTTAGAACAGTGGAAAGAGCTAACAAAGACAGTTTTGATGAGTTTTAGTTTGTTTCTGTTGGGTTTGAATGAATTTCTAAATGTGCATAACATACGATTAATATGCTCTCCTCAAAGCCACAAGACAAAAAGACAAAAAATGCAACAATTTGACCTCGCCGATTGTAAAACACACCTCATCCAAACAAAATAACTCATCAAAACTGTCTGGCAGGAGTCTTGCTTAGCTTCTGTAGGACTTAGAACAGTGGTGTCAAACTCAAGGCCCGCCACGTCATTTTATGCGAAAACGTCATATTATCGCGAATCCGCCAGCAAAAAGTTAGACTTGATAATAAAAATATCCCCATAGTCGAAGTTATGAGATAGAAAGTCAAAGTTATGAGATGGAAAGTTACTCTACATTTGACATGTAATGTGTTGTGAGTACATTGAAGACTGCTTTAAACGTGGCTTTACAACAGATTAAATACTTCACGTGGGGATTGTGCAAACGCACCCTTGAAAGGATTTTAAGCTTTGAACAAAGTTATTGTAATAACTTGTGTTTGATACTTGTCTTTGCTATTTTCTTTAATAGTTTGATAGAGTAATGTGGGTTTATTAACCCTAAATTAAAAGGATTTAAGTTATAATAACAGAAATGTGCTTAAATATATTTTTACATTTATATAACTGCATGTACAATCTTTTTACACTTGAATAAACAATAATCAAATGCAGAGACAGTTATTTACCAATATGTTAGGAGTAGTTACATTTACACAGTCTTACATTTACAACCGGCCCTTTGATGCTGATGAGTTTGACTCCCTGACTTAGAAGGACCCGTCCTACCAAAGGAGCATCCTTGACTTTGAGAAACACCCTGTGTCTCACCATATCTACCTTTTCATCCATCAATCCTTTCTTATCCTTTGCATCGTTTGTCCTCTCTGTAAACCTCCCCTTTCTTTACTACAAGCCTAGTCTTTGTCCATGACGTTTTTTTTCTCCTGGTGTTTGCCATCATTTCCACTGGTCACTTACCTTTCAACGCTACGTTTCTTCCTCTACCTCTGTGTGCTTTGCTCAGAGTGACTGACCTCTTCTGTGGTAGCTGCTGTCATGTCAGATATGGGTTGTCAAACGCCTCAAAGAAACCACAGCGACCATTACAATAAAGGCAACCTTTGGATGTCCAATGGACATTCTGTTTGATACGAGTCCTATGTAATAAGATTCACCCTATTTTACACTATTCTATAAGTATGCATCCTGTACTAATCTGCATCATAGACTGTTGTGTTTTGAACTAACGGGGAGTAGCAGAAGACAAACTGATAGATGTCATGCAAACTGTGACTTTGGGTGCTTGATTTTTAAACGTTTTATCAGCTTAGTTTAGTTTGAAGTCACAAGGAAGAAACCAGCTTTTCATCACACTGTATGGCGTGTGACTTCGTGTGTAATAGGCTGGCACCTTCTGGTCGCTTGGTCGATATGCTCTTGTCAAATTCTCATTCTTTTGGCTCTCATTACACACAGGGTGGGTGCGGGTATTAAGAACCCATACAACTTCTGCATTGGCTTTGAGCGTGAAGACATCAGAATTGGCTCATTTGAATATGTTTGGTCCAATAAAAAGCCTAACTATTTAGTTTGAAATAAAGCTGCAGGCCCTTACAACAGCTTCCATTGCTCTTTCTGAAATTATATGAAAATGGGCAGGTGCATGCTGGTCGGCTTTGAGTCTGTTATCCAGGTACCGACTAAAGGTAACTTGTTCAGCGGTGCAGGAAACACACCGACCAATGCGTTGTAAATCACATCACGTGATGCAGCTCAGCCAATCAAATATGGGTATTCAAGTTTCCTGATTCTAGTGAGATTTACACACACCATGACACACGGGGGAGAGACGAGGAAATAGAAAGAAGAGCAGGAATATTGCGCTAATCAGAGAAGTTATCTCACATGACGTTCTCCAAAAAGAGAAACGTGTTCAGAGAGAATAGAATTTATAAGCAAGAATGAACAGAATCTTATATGTTAATTCTTCCCACAGGCAGTTAAAACCAGCATGTCTCATATGTTCAGAAACCCTAACTGTGGATAAAAGCGGCAAATGAAGCGGACTACGAGGCAAAGCACAACTCTTTTGAGTCTGAAATGAAGACAGAAAATAAACCTAAGAGCCCAATATGATCAGAATCATAACACATGAATTCACTGTTCAACAATGATGTGAACAGAGAGAATAGAGCTGAAACAAGTGGTTTAATAACCACAGATAAAGTCCATGCACACTGATTTCTCTTTTTAGATGACAAAAATATAATATTGTAGCTTTTTTGATTGACATCACTTCACACCTGAATGAACTGAATTTAAAGCTGCAGGACAAATCAGTGAAATAATTTATTCTAAAATGAATTACTTTATTTTAAGATGCACATTTTTCAAAAGCTTTGTTATGTAAGTTATTCTGTAATCCAGCTCTTATTTTACTTGAAATGAGAAGAACATTTATTGATCTATTTCTATGTATTATTTATAATCCATCCAGTTACATTTGAAAACCAACAATAATAATTGTTAAAATATAATTGATGTGTACTTTCTTTATTTGATTTGACAGTTGTTGACTACACAGAGGCGTTGTTACTACTACTAGGCTTCTTGAATATATATATATTTAGTCCGTTCCAGTGTTGCCAACTTGGCGACTTTCTCGCTAAATCTGGCGACTTTCCAAACCCTCATGGAGACTTTTTTTTTGTCAAAAGCTACTAGCGACAGCAACTTTTTCTGGTGTTGTTGGAGACTTTGCTGGTGATTTGACTCGATAACGTTAAAGCACTACCGTTCTACAGTTACTGCCGTGAACGAGCAGTGGGTGCTGCCGTGAGCCCCTCCGCCGCCCCAAAGCACACACAGGCGGGTACTCTCACAGAAGCCTCTCACAGAAGCCTCTCACAGAAGCCTCGCACAGCAGTCAGAGAAGAGAGGAGACGTATTCTCTGCAGTTAGTGTATCTACAGGTGTTGGCTTCAATTTTACACGGAACAAATAATAACCGTAGCTGTGTTTCAGCTGCAGGACAGCAGTGAAGGCCCAGGTATAAAATGCACGGCCCGCCACTGCACTAACGCCTCTGATCACATTTCAACAGGAAATGCTGCAGCGGATGCTGCAGCGGATGCTGCGGCTATGCAAACGGCTGCTTCAGGTTACTCTTTTCAGCTCACAACACTTATGCTAGGTGTGCCTCAATAAATATCTCTAACTTATGATGTTAAAGTATTGCAGACATTGGCTACCCCTGCAGAGGGCAAGTGTTGGGCCTCGTCTGGTGCAATTTACAAAAATGATGTATGGATTGGCCCAGACAATAGGCCCTGTTTGTCACATGCTCTCTTCCACTGTTGTGCTAAATTAGCTCACGGTCGAGATCATGTGATTATGTCATTTTATTAATTCAGCATGATACACAAGAGGGTTCAAAGTTTTTGCCCAAGAATTGTATAGAACCTGTATTGTTCGCACAGCTAACAACGCAATATGTGTTGATTTTTTGATCAATTGTAAATACTAAAACGGCCTGTCTTGCTGTAAACTCAACCTGATGGTTGTGAGAGCTCATAACCTCTGCCTTTCTCATAAAAGCAGAAAAAGGGGCACCTGCCAAGGCCTCTTAGCTCCATCCGAAAAGAGAGTAAGCCTGCGAGGGGGGTTGGAGGGGGGAAACAAGATAATGTGCAGCTGGAACAAGCAGTTTAGTTTGTGTAGCAAATATACTCTGCTTTGAAAAGCTTTTGACTTGTTGTTGGACCTCCGAACCATCCGTGGGGTAAGACGAGCTTTGACCATTCAGCTGAATTATTCTATGTGTCCGTTCAATAAAATACTTAAAGTCCTTTGAGAGTTTTCTCATCACATTTATTTCTCACAGGGAAATTAAAAAGACACCACAGAGGACAGTGGTGTGTTTGGAGGACAGTGGTGTGTTTGGAGGACAGTGGTGTGTTTGGAGGACAGTGGTGTGTTTGGAGGACAGTGGTGTGTTTGGAGGACAGTGGTGTGTTTGGAGGACAGTGGTGTGTTTGGAGGACAGTGGTGTGTTTGGAGGACAGTGGTGTGTTTGGAGGACAGTGGTGTGCGAAGAACAGTAGTGAGTGGAGGACAGTGGTGAGTGGAGGACAGTGGTGTGTGAAGAACAGTAGTGAGTGGAGGACAGTAGTTAGTGAAGAACAGTAGTGAGTGGAGGACAGTAGTGAGCAGTGGCGGCTGGTCCATAGAGGGCGCTAGGGCGCCGCCCCCCCTAGAGCTACAAAAAATAAAAATAAAAATAAAAATAAAAATATAAATAAAAATAAAATTTTAAATAAAAATAAACTATACAAATTGTCAATATTTGTGTTTTTGAAACATGGAATCACCCAGTAATATGTGTAAAATATGATATCTGCGGTAAATATATGCTTTTCCTGCTTGTCCTCTCTGCCTGTCTGCTCTTCCTCTCTGTGTGTGCACGTCTCAGCTGGCTGGGGCGCTGGAAAAACTGCCCCAAAGAGGCGGGTCTATAAAGCAGTTTAGCCAATGCTGAGTAAAGATATAAATGAGTGACATACAATTCAGCCAATCAGCGTCCTCAAATAGATTCAGCTTGGGGCAGTTTTTTTCCTGCCCCAAGCTGCGCGTTCTCGTCAGGAGAAGTCTCTACAGGAGAGCGCCAGCGCGAGCACTACTCCTCCAAGACCCGTTTGAGAGGAGAACTGAGAGGAGAAACTACTGAAAGAGCTGATCCCAGATCAGCCTGACCTCACAATCAGACAGCAGACTAGCAGGAAAGAGAAGCAGTACATGAAGCTTCTCTACTAGCTGTACACCAGACAGGTTTGACTAGCTGGATGACGTCATGATAATAACTTATTTATCTTTTTAAAACAACGGGGACAGAATATGACATATATATTATTATATTATACAGAATATTATATGATATATATATTATTATATTATACAGAATATTATATGATATATATATATATATTATTATATTATACAGAATATTATTATATGTTATATATATTATATTATACTGAACTCCCTGTGAGGGTGACTAAAATAAGATGTCCTGACGTGTTTGTGAAAGTGTTATTTACTGCTTTTTTTCGTGTTGGAATAAATGTTAAATATTTAACTGCAAAGTAGTAATGCGCGTTTGATACCTTAATTTGTTTGCATTAAATCATTCTGGGATGTTTGCTGAAATTGATTGGATGTGGCACAGCCCTACCAAGAACATTTTCCACCAGCCGCCACTGGTAGTGAGTGAAGAACAGTAGTGAGTGAGGACAGTAGTGAGTGAAGAACAGTAGTGAGTGGAGGACAGTAGTGAGTGAAGAACAGTAGTGAGTGGAGGACAGAAGTATTTGGAGGACATTTTCCTGAGCAGCCAGTAGTGTCAAATAAAATAAGGCAGAATCAGATTTATTGTCAATTTATTTTTTTTAACATGCATGTTTTGGGAGTGTGGGAGGAAACCGGAGCACCCGGAGGAAACCCACGCTGACACGGTGAGATCATGCAAACTCCACACAGAGAGGAACAGGGGCCAGGAGCTCTCTGTGAGGCCACAGTGCTAACCACTGAGCAACCGTGCTGCCCTCGTATGAAGGCAAATCAATGTCAAAATCCACCAGCACAAATAAGATCCACGCGGGCGTGTAGGGCGTGTAGGGGGTGTAGGGGGTGGGACAGAAGTGTGTGGAGGACAAGTGTGTGTGTGTGTGTGTGTGTGTGTGTGGAGGACAGAAGTGTGTGTGTGGAGGACAGTAGTGTGTGTGTGGAGGACAGAAGTGTGTGTGTGTGTGTGTGGAGGACAGGTGTGTGTGGAGGACAGGTGTGTGTGTGTGTGTGTGTGTGTGTGTGTGTGTGTGTGTGTGTGTGTGTGTGTGTGTGTGTGTGTGTGTGTGTGTGTGTGTGTGTGTGTGTGTGTGTGTGTGTGTGTGTGTGTGTGTGTGTGTGTGTGTGTGTGTGTGTGTGTGTGTGTGTGTGTGTGTGTGTGTGTGTGTGTGTGTGTGTGTGTGTGTGTGTGTGTGTGTGTGTGTGTGTGTGTGTGTGTGTGTGTGTGTGTGTGTGTGTGTGTGTGTGTGTGTGTGTGTGTGTGTGTGTGTGTGTGTGTGTGTGTGTGTGTGTGTGTGTGTGTGTGTGTGTGTGTGTGTGTGTGTGTGTGTGTGTGTGTGTGTGTGTGTGTGTGTGTGTGTGTGTGTGTGTGTGTGTGTGTGTGTGTGTGTGTGTGTGTGTGTGTGTGGAGGACAGAAGTGTGTGTGGAGGACAGTAGTGTGTGGAGGACAGTAGTGTGTGTTCGATTGGACCTCTACACACACGTGCGTGGATCTCATTTGTGCTCGTGGATTTTGACATTGATTTGCCTTCATACACTCAGCAACTATGAACAGCACCCCTCCTGACAGATGGCCTCCAGTGTCAATAGAGAGTATGCGCGTGATGTGTTTATATTTTTAGTCGAATTGTTTTTTTTATCTTATTCTTCTATTGTAATCTACTATTAGTCTTATTTTATAATTTAATAGTTTTTAACACACTCATGGTGCCATCACACGCTTACTCTCTACATTTCCTGTGTAGAAATCCATCGAGAGAGGTGTTGTGTTCATAGTGCGATATATACCTAGTCAACTAAAGTGAAGCAGCAGCAGAATGTCCTCTTCGTCCAGGACAACAAGCGCTTGAAGCAGTTCTTCTTCTTCCTCTTCTTGGTCTCCATGTCGTCTGAAAATCAAAAGGAAATTTCAGTAGAATCCACAACAATGTGAAAGAACTCGACAATTCAGACACGCGTGGAGGTGAGGCAAGCATTTCCTACCAGATGTGGAGGAAGTGATTTCCCTGTGTTTCTGTTCCATGTCACAGTCCACTTTCAGAATGGGAGGGGGGTCACGTTTAGGGGGTCGCTCCACTGGACGTTTTTCAGCCGGTGTAGATCGCAACACGATAACATTCGGATATAATGTGTCTGGGGTCGATCTGCAAAATCCACTGGTGGCACTGAACCTGTGGAATTATGACACAAGCAGTTCAACAGATAGCTGACTAGGAAGTAATCCGCTATTTGATGTAAAAAAATATATGCTGACATGAGGAAAGGAAATAGTCTTACGAAGCTACATCCTCCGACGATGCTGTCAGTTTGCTGTCAGGTTGTGGAGGTTCAGCAGAGAGAACAGCTGGCGGTAATGGTGAAGCTGTTGCAGATGTTTCATTCGTGCTGTTGAATGAAGACAGGCACAGTTACTCAGAGGCACAAAGCTACTACAAGTTATGTTACATGTTGATGATCGCCAAAGCTACAATTCAAATGAAATGCATCACATGCTAATGATCATAAATTCTTGATATCACAGATATCGTCACCACATTTCATCATGTGTTCAGATCCCATTAATGAGGAGACAGAACAGTAATAAAAGACATCTCTAATTATATTTAGTTTGGTGAAAATAACAAATTTGAATTAATCCAATCATAGTTCAGCAACTGTAAGATGCAGCAGATGTCAAAAGAGTGTACATGGGGCTAAAGTAAGAGCGATACCTTCCAAATCCAAAAACATAGAAGATAAAAGTGTAAGGAATTGATGTAAACAGTGTGTACTGTATATCTGCTCTATCGGGTAACATTATCATGCCTGGCTAACTAGCTACTACCTAACTACCTACTTAACTTGTTTGTAGCGTTATAGATTAGAAAAAGATTTTTTTATTTTTATTCAACCTTTATTTAAGCAGGCGAGACATTATGACCAAATTCCTTTTTACAATGGGGCCCTAAAATGTTTTCAATACTCATAAATTAGCTGTATATGAAGTAGTAAAATATTTCAGCCCACTTGCAAACACAGACACTTACCCAGTGCTATGCTGGCGGGGTTCCCTTGTGACGAATGGATGGGCGAGGACTTGACTCGGGGTGATCCTCTTGTTGGCCTCCATTTGAAGCATTGCCTTCAGCAGGTCAATGCACTCCATCTTTACATCTACTTCCACCTCTTTCAGGTTGTTCCAGGGAAACTAATGCGAGAAACAAAATTGCAAATCCAGCAGTGGTTTTTATTTTCTGATTCAGAATCAATTAAAATCTCATCTATAGCAGCGACAGAACAATCTATCCAAACACCTACCATTTTCAAATCGTCCAGGTCGCGGGGTCTTCCGTCGCCTCTGAGCAAAAAGATTTCCAGGATCTCCTCAGGTCTCTACAAGAAGGTATTTCAGATAGCTGTTAATCACGTTAACTGATTAATATAAATCTTAACCAGAGAAGAGAATGTTAAGGGAAAAGGCTTTTTGACACATTAGACAAATCATTAATATAAATAAGGAATAATAATGGTCCAAGATCTTGTCGTACCTTCAGTCTCCAGCAACCAAAAGACATTTCTACAAAATAAGATGTAGAGTACATCCCAGCACTCAGAAGATGGGCTGGAGGTACACCCAGGAGTTCCACCATGCCCCACATCTGTAGACAAAACACAGCATCACACCAAGATAAGAACAGGATGCCATTCATCTCCCACAGTCAAAATAATATCTATAATTTTGAATGATTAGAGATTAGAGATTACATGACATCTGCCCCAGAGATTCCGCAAAATCAGACAGCAGGCCAAATGCTGCTTCATACAATCGGATTACCTAAAAGTTCATGATTGGCAAGATCTAATGCTGCATTCCAGACACCACCAAACTTAAATATTTCTGACCTCCACCACTCAAAGTCGGATATCCTACAATCCATCTACTAAGTTGTCTGACGTCAAACAACAATGCTGTAAACTAAACTGTATTGAATCAAAATAATACTTACTATCATATAGTTAAACCTGTCCTGCATTTAAATGTATGTCAAAATATGTTGCTACGGTTATTAGGTAGCTAGTTACAGTAAACAATCTCTGAACGTTATCTTCTCTGCACAAAAGTTAATTGCTAAAATGTAAAAAAATTCCAAAAATGTGGAGGCTGCACTGCTGAGAATTGTGTGACCATTTTCTAGAGAAACATCAGTTAGACAAAAAACATGGCCGACTATGACAAAATTAGGCATCGTGCACCTGGAATGCTTGGAGGTCGGAAGTTAGAGATTTCTACATTGACTTTAACATTGCTTTCGATACATTGTAAGACTAAATGTATGTAGACATTTCATTTTAGACATAAAATAGCCATAGAACTTGTTAGCGTAGCAAGCAGGAAATACCTCCATCTAACAGCTGACATGTTTACTGTTATCTCCCTCGGCTATGCAGCCGGCACGCTTTTGACTAATGACGTAATGAAATCAGGCGTACAAATATAATTAAATTGAATATATTGGTACCATTGCCACTGATACACGGTCCACGATGTTAGAGTCGGCCCAATGTCTGATATCAGTGTTTGATTGGTGCATTCCTATTAAGATCTAGAGCCAATCGCTCTTAAGATAACAAAACAAAGAATATGTGGATGTAGCAGTAACAAATCTCATAGGAAAAGAGGAAAAGGGAAGCAGTCAGTAGCCGTTTCCATCAAAATGTATCGCAAATTTGAACCGAATTTGAGAAAGTCTTCAAAAGAAAAAGAATGAATGCTTGTTTCCATACACCAGTGTTATGCAATTATTAGGAGTTGGTTCATCACGATAAGCAGTACGTGGCTCCATTTCTCCTGTCGGTGAAACCATTATACCATTGCAGAAAAAAAGGGCGCAACGTATTTAACAACGCGCCAGTCGAACATCAAAAGGTGAAAATATGTTAATGTGAGGAAGATTATATCAGATCTGCGTGGACCGTTTTTCCGTCTCTTCAATGGATTTCAATCTGTTTCCATTGCACTGTCTTCGCATTTTGCTTTTTCATTTCCAAATTTCTGCGTTTCCACTCAAGTTTCTTGAAACGCAAATTGATAATGCGCATAAAAACAGGTAAATGAAAAGGCAACTAATGACTTACCGCACTGTAGTCACCGAAGCCCGGGAAGATTGGTTCTCCGAGCACCATGTGTGCCATCAAAACACCTAGAGACCACATGTCGATGGCCTCTGAATAGGGAAGTCCCAAAGCAATTTCTGGAGCCCTGAAAATTAAACAAATGTCCAACACAGTAAAGAACACTGCCATATTTGAGCAGATGGTAGACATCACCTATACGCACATAGAAGAATATGATTTGAGTCTATCTGTAGCTCACCTGTAGGATGTTATTTGGTGAAGTCTGCCCTGCTCCACGTTAGAGGTCAGAACAGACTCTCCAAAGTCGATGAGCTTCACCCTGAGTGGCTGAGCTTTTCTGTCCACCACCATGATGTTGTCTGGCTTCAGGTCTGCATGGATCACTCCAATGGTCTTCAGGGCGTCAAGGGCTGTGACCATCTGCAAGATCAGCAATGATATTCAAAGGGTGGACTCATAGATTTTTGACTTTAGTGTTGTGTCCGATGCTACTGTATCCATACCTGTTGGATTACACTCCTGATGTCATCTACAGTCACGTAGTATTCATTCAGGTAGTCAAATAGACTCATATCCAGCAACTCCAAGACGAGAGCAGTTCTTTCGTCCGTCAGCTTGAAGGAGTCAATGAAGGTGACGATATTCCGCTCGTCCAGGTTTGTCATCTTTAACCTGTTCAGGTTACTCAACTGGGGAACACAAGTGTGACGATTAGTTGTTGACACAAGTTTTAAACTCAGGAGAAAGATTTTTTATATTTAGATAAAAGTGACAAAAACATGCTGATGATTAATTACTTCAGCGTCGAGGGACTTGCTACAATTAGGTATCTTAACTGCAACAGTCTCGTTGGTGTCCTTTTTGACACATTTGAACACTTCTCCATAGCCTCCCTGTCCAAGAAGTTCCGGCAGCGTATAGTTGCTGGGGAGGAGGCGGTGTATTTCCTCTTGTTCCTGACAAGCACATATAGATTGTGTGAGAATTACATCACACACACAATGAGACGGCAGTAGAAGTGAGAGTTCCACTACACTTTGAGTGTTTCATCACATCTTTAACAGTTTTCTAGAAGAATACATCATCTATCTAACTTTCAATATGAGAAATATTTTAAAAAGGAGCACAGCACATGCTTTCTGTTCATAAACGCATCTTCATATTGTATCTTCAAGTGGTCACACACTTTTTCTACATGAGGGAGAAACAAACAGCGACTTACCTCCATCATAAAGTATTTGTCGAGTTGATCAATCGAGTTGGTTCGATTTGTCGAGAGGTTTATCAATACGTCTTCTCTGTCCACTCGTTTGAAGTAAAATGACAAACTGACCAGCATCACCAGAGTTGATAGTGACATGAGTTCTATGACTGACAGTGACATGAGTTCTATGACGTCATCATGATGTCATAGAACATCATGTGTTCTGCTCTGTGTTCCGAATATGCAAATGAGGTACTTTAAACCAAACTCAAACATGTGAGAAAAATGTATTCAATGTAAACAAGTACATTTTGATTTATTTTACATTTTTATCAAAAAAGTCTTGGTTTAGAACGGTTTCAATATGTCTTCAACCTGCAGGTGCATGTAATGCTCCAACTCACCTGTGACCATGATAATCCTTTACATTGAAGATACACGGTTTTTACAACACAGTGATAACATATTATGTGTTAGTAGCTAAAACATTAAACCTTATTAGAGAATAAAGTGAACCTAAAACTGAATATTTACATTAAAAAGGAAGAACCCAATGTGTCAATGAACACAAATACAATGTTTTCAGCTGTGAAAACCAAAAACGTACCTTCAGCACTTTAACCTTCAGCACTTCAGTCATTTGCCACACACAATAACACATTGAATATGATTGAGTGAAGCATTTCATTAAGTAATAGTACGTTTTTTTGCTTTACTAAAGGGGGAAATATGCACAAAGTAATTGTTGACAGTGTACCAGAGTAACAAGATGCTAAATGCCCTAGCATGGTCTTTTTAGCTAGGTGTGCGTAGCTAGCAAGTCTGGTTTGTTGGCGTGGCAGAGAGGACCCCTACTGACCATGTCTGACAATGATTAACTTTGTTAATACAAAAAGGGCCAAAACACTGAGTGGTCAGACAATAAAAACAGATAGATAAGTCATAGTGGAAATTAGCCATCACACCTGACAGACATGTCATTGTTAGATTCTAAACGATAACTAACTTCTAACTTAGATGCGTCAAGCATGAATCACAAAGGTGATTTTGTTTTATTTTATGTTATTGCCTCATTAAATTCCCTTCTGAGGATGTATACATTTTTCTCCAACCAACAGCTTATCTCTATGATCCAACTCCTAATAATCACAGTGTGGTAACAAGCATTCATTTGCCTTTTCTTTTGTTTCTCGTTTCTTCTCAAAAATTGATTAAAATTGGCTTTATATTTGGATGGAAACCCACCTAGTGACTATAATAATGATATACATTTGAAATGGTTAACTACTAATTAAATAGTTCACTGATAGATAAGGTGATTCATTAAATCCATATGTAAGTGATGCTATTCAACGTATTGGAAACAAATACATAATACCCGTCAATTCACCTGGCAAATGTCCGCTCTCTGGCCAACAAGATGGATGAGCTGCTGCTCCTCAACAAACTAAAAAAAGGACTTTAGCAGATCCGCCGCCCTGTGCTTCACTGAAACCTGTCTCGGTGAGCACATCCCGGACAGGGAAAAACGTGGGGAGGCGGAATCTGCTTCTACATTAACGAAGGTTGGTGTACAGATGTCACAGTGTCAAAGGAATCATGCAGCCCTCACTTAGAAACACTTTTCATAGACTGCAAACATTTTTATTCATCGCGGGAGTTTTCCTCGTTCATTCTGGTCTGTGTTTACATCCCACCTCAGGCCTGTGTGAGTGAGGCGCTCCAACACCTGACTGAGCAGATCAACAACAATTCAAAAAAAATGAAATTAACATCTGCAAAGCCTGTGGTGAAGACTGTGAGGAGACGGGCCAACTGATTGGAAAAAAAGTGCTATTCTATGACTTTTTTCGACATGCTATACCAGGGGTCACTTATTGGCGGACCGCGGTCCGGATCCGGACCCAGACGCCGTTGTATCCGGACCCAGGACCGCTTCTATTTTAACCGGCGCAGCTTTTTTCCAGCATTTACGGCACTTGTTCAGCTGTGCAGGAAACACGCCGACCGATGCGTTGTAAATCACATCACGTGATGCAGCGCAGCCAATCAAATATGGGTGTTCTGACAAGTTTCCTGACTCAAGTGAGATGTTCACACACACCGTGACACACGTGGGCTGAGACGAGGAAATAGTAAGAACAGCAGGAGATAAGTTGCTTGTGTACAAGAAGTTAATTCACAGGACGTACTCCAAAGAGAGAAAAGTGGTCAGACCAGAGTCTTTAACCAGGAATGGACAGACTATTATAGGTGAATTCTTACCACGGGCAGTTTAAAAACAGTAGATATGCCTCATATTGAGTAAACGTAGCCACTCACATCTGAAATGAAGACACAGAAAATAAAGCTAAGAGCCCAATATGATCAGAATATTAATACATTCATTCACTGTCCAATGATGTTAACAGAGAGGAATAGAGCTGAAACAAGTGGTTTAATAACCACAGATAAAGTCGTTGCACACTAATTTATCTTGTTAGAACATGAGAAAAACATAATATTGTAACAAATCAGTGAAATGGATTTTTCTAAAATGAAGTACCGTATTTTCCGCACTATAGGGCGCACTGGATTATAAGGCGCACTGTCAATGAATGGTCTATTTTCGATCTTTTTTCATATATAAAGCGCACCAGACTATAAGGCGCACTCTGAAGACAGCGCCCGCGGGTGAGCGGCGTGAGCGGCGCTCACTCGATGTTTATATTAATATCTCGGCAAAAACGGCACATAAAAATGTTTCGAAAATCTGTTTTTTCTCCACTTCCGTGTCCATATTCTCGCGAGCTTGTACGAGACTCACACAGCGAGATGTGATGCCTATGACGAGCTTATGACGAGCTTACAGTTCGTCATATGACGGTCTGGGGGACGGACTGTTTACATCGCGTAGTGTAGCTTGTTAGCTCGTTAGTTAGCACGTCTGCTAACGGCAGCTTTCTGAGACAGCTGTAGCTGTAGCTGAGATGAATGATGGCAAGCTCCGAATTAGTTTGCTTCACTTTGTTTTTGACAGCATCGTAATATTAACATATGTAATATTATGGTGAAGCACAGTATGTATTACTCCGCGACACTCCTGACTACGGTAGCCGTAATGCTGCAAGCGGTGCGGCTTTGTAGTTTACCAAAGTCGTACTAAAACATTTTGACAGAGCGCCGTGTACCACACAAAATCGCTTCGAGGTCAGTAAACACAACCAGAATTAATCCATATATAAGGCGCTCCGGATTATAAGGCGCACTGTCGTTTTTTGAGAAAATTAAAGGCCTTTTCCTACCGAGAGGGTCCCTTAAGGGTCCCTTAAGGGAAGCTCCTATATGGTTTGATAAAAATAATTTAAAAAAAAAAAAAAAAAAAAAAAAAAAATGATGTTGCATACCACGTGAAACTTCAGAACCTCGGTTAAAAGACTATTGATGCCATTTGTACATGCTCCAAACACAACTCACTCAAAGCCTATTATAATTACTACAGTACCATATTCATATTTCGCCAGGAGTGTGCACACCCACATATCCGGACCTAGCAATCGAAGCTCGATGCTAACAAAGAAACCGAGATTGCAGTAAACATGCCAACAGCACACAGATGAGGGACATATCTGTAACATCTCTCTAAGTCATACTATCACTGAGATATGAGCAAACAGACACCAGCAACACAAATCACATTATCGTTTTTTTATGTCTGGTTGAATTTTCAAAATAAAAAAATAAATAAATAAAAAAAAAGCCCAAAACTGCTGTATTAGGATGTATTGAACACCATTAGTAATATACAAGTGAAATATGTAGTTTGGTACATGAGAAAATTCAAATGGCACACATGGCACACATGGCACACATGGTGCCCAAATGCACATTTTGGAAACCTCGCCTAAACTCTCTGTACTAAAACCTCTAATTTTGTTCTGCTTCACTTTATCAAAGTCAAACTTTGCAGAGAGTGCACTGCTGACATGTTGTGCTATGATTTGGGAGAGGTGTTAGAAGTGTCAGCTGCCATTATTTCAAAGAAATTATGTCAAAAAGTGCTTTGTCTTCAGGCGAACTTGACACTTTTCAATTTGAGCTGTGTGCCATCTTCCTTTCCTCTTAACCAGTAACATATACACAATATTTACACAATTCATACGAGCAACCCCTTCTTAGTGTTATTACTCCATTGAAATTATTCAAATAGACCATGTAGTTAGAGAGTAAGGCCCCTATGAGTATGGGTATAGTATTTTCGAGCAGAAGCCTAAAAATGGGGCTAGGTAGGAAAAGGTTAAGTGCGCCTTATAGTGCGGAAAATACGGTACTTTATTTTAAGATGCACATTTTTCAAAAGCTTTCTTTCAGTTATTCTTTAATCCAGCCCTTATTTTACTTGAAATGAGAAGAACATTTATTCATGTATTTCGATGTATCATTTATTATCCATCCAGTTAAATTTGAAAACTGAGAATAATAATTGTTTAAATATAATTGATTCTTTATTTGATTTGACAGTTGACTACAGACACGTTGTTACTACTACTAGGCTTCTTGAAATATAAATAGTGCAAGTTAGATATTATTGTAATGTTCCGGACCTTTGCACGAGGAGATTTTCTCAATCTGGACTTTTTGGAAATGTAATTGAATACCCCTGCTCTAGAGCATTGGTGGCTAACTATGGCAGTGAATTGAAAAACTAAAATATGGCTTGAGCATAGTCTACTTCATATGTACATAGCGCTCCTTAGTTTGAACACTAGATGTCGATTAGTAGTCGATGAAAACATATCCCCCGTTGGATTAGGTAAACATGGCAGAACGGAAACGATGGAAGATAGGAAGTGAGTGCCGAAAACTGTTTGGTTGACTCCAGCCCTCGTGTGTTATGTACATATGTATACGTGGATTATTTGTTGCACCGGTAGATGCTTCATTTGCCATCACTACTCTAAATCTCCACCAGTGGGATGGCTCCCTTCATTTCCAAGAGTATGAATCTCAAAAGTGACCCAAACTGAAGCTTTAACAGCTTAAAAGAGAAGAGTGTTTTAATGACTCTTCTTGTGTGTGTGAGGACTGTTCCAATGTCGAGGATCTTTGCAATTCTACCCAGTCCTTTGTTTAAAGGATTTTTAAGGATGCGTTTGTGTATCCTGAGCACGACTTAACTTTAAACTTTGTTTCTACTTTTGGCACACAGCACGAGACTCGATCAGTGGGCTTTAAATAGACCGAGGCCGGCGATGGCAGAGAGACAGCGGGGTACAGCCAGCATGTCACGTCTAACTCTGGGAATTAAGGCTTTATGTTGCCCAAAAGAGTTGGTGTTTGTTAGAACAGTGGAAAGAGCTGACAAAGACAGTTTTGATGAGTTTTAGTTTGTTTCTGTTGGGTTTGAATGAATTTCTAAATGTACATAACATACAATTAATATGCTCTCCTCAAAGCCACAAGACTCCATTTAAAAAAAATGCAACAATTTGACCTCGCCGATTGTAAAACACACCTCATCCAAACAAAATAACTCATCAAAACTGTCTGGCAGGAGTCTTGCTTAGCTTCTGTAGGACTTAGAACAGTGGTGTCAAACTCAAGGCCCGCCACGTCATTTTATGCGAAAACGTCATATTATCGCGAATCCGCCAGCAAAAAGTTAGACTTGATAATAAAAATATCCCCATAGTCGAAATTATGAGATGGGAAGTTATGGGATGGAAAGTTACTCTACATTTGACATGTAAATGTATTGTGAGTACATTGAAGACTGCTTTAAACGTGGCTTTACAACAGATGAAATACTTCACGTGGGGATTGTGCAAACGCACCCTTGAAAGGATTTTAAGCTTTGAACAAAGTTATTGTAATAACTTGTGTTTGATACTTGTCTTTGCTATTTTCTTTAATAGTTTGATAGAGTAATGTGGGTTTATTAACCCTAAATTAAAAGGATTTAAGTTATAATAACAGAAATGTGCTTAAATATATTTTTACATTTATATAACTGCATGTACAATCTTTTTACACTTGAATAAACAATAATCAAATGCAGAGACAGTTATTTACCAATATGTTAGGAGTAGTTACATTTACACAGTCTTACATTTACAACCGGCCCTTTGATGCTGATGAGTTTGACTCCCTGACTTAGAAGGACCCGTCCTACCAAAGGAGCATCCTTGACTTTGAGAAACACCCTGTGTCTCACCATATCTACCTTTTCATCCATCAATCCTTTCTTATCCTTTGCATCGTTTGTCCTCTCTGTAAACCTCCCCTTTCTTTACTACAAGCCTAGTCTTTGTCCATGACGTTTTTTTTCTCCTGGTGTTTGCCATCATTTCCACTGGTCACTTACCTTTCAACGCTACGTTTCTTCCTCTACCTCTGTGTGCTTTGCTCAGAGTGACTGACCTCTTCTGTGGTAGCTGCTGTCATGTCAGATATGGGTTGTCAAACGCCTCAAAGAAACCACAGCGACCATTACAATAAAGGCAACCTTTGGATGTCCAATGGACATTCTGTTTGATACGAGTCCTATGTAATAAGAGTCACCCTATTTTACACTATTCTATAAGTATGCATCCTGTACTAATCTGCATCATAGACTGTTGTGTTTTGAACTAACGGGGAGTAGCAGAAGACAAACTGATAGATGTCATGCAAACTGTGACTTTGGGTGCTTGATTTTTAAACGTTTTATCAGCTTAGTTTAGTTTGAAGTCACAAGGAAGAAACCAGCTTTTCATCACACTGTATGGCGTGTGACTTCGTGTGTAATAGGCTGGCACCTTCTGGTCGCTTGGTCGATATGCTCTTGTCAAATTCTCATTCTTTTGGCTCTCATTACACACAGGGTGGGTGCGGGTATTAAGAACCCATACAACTTCTGCATTGGCTTTGAGCGTGAAGACATCAGAATTGGCTCATTTGAATATGTTTGGTCCAATAAAAAGCCTAACTATTTAGTTTGAAATAAAGCTGCAGGCCCTTACAACAGCTTCCATTGCTCTTTCTGAAATTATATGAAAATGGGCAGGTGCATGCTGGTCGGCTTTGAGTCTGTTATCCAGGTACCGACTAAAGGTAACTTGTTCAGCGGTGCAGGAAACACACCGACCAATGCGTTGTAAATCACATCACGTGATGCAGCTCAGCCAATCAAATATGGGTATTCAAGTTTCCTGATTCTAGTGAGATTTACACACACCATGACACACGGGGGAGAGACGAGGAAATAGAAAGAAGAGCAGGAATATTGCGCTAATCAGAGAAGTTATCTCACATGACGTTCTCCAAAAAGAGAAACGTGTTCAGAGAGAATATAATTTATAAGCAAGAATGAACAGAATCTTATATGTTAATTCTTCCCACAGGCAGTTAAAACCAGCATGTCTCATATGTTCAGAAACCCTAACTGTGGATAAAAGCGGCAAATGAAGCGGACTACGAGGCAAAGCACAACTCTTTTGAGTCTGAAATGAAGACAGAAAATAAACCTAAGAGCCCAATATGATCAGAATCATAACACATGAATTCACTGTTCAACAATGATGTGAACAGAGAGAATAGAGCTGAAACAAGTCGTTTAATAACCACAGATAAAGTCCATGCACACTGATTTCTCTTTTTAGATGACAAAAATATAATATTGTAGCTTTTTTGATTGACATCACTTCACACCTGAATTAACTGAATTTAAAGCTGCAGGACAAATCAGTGAAATAATTTATTCTAAAATGAATTACTTTATTTTAAGATGCACATTTTTCAAAAGCTTTCTGTTATGTCAGTTATTCTGTAATCCAGCTCTTATTTTACTTGAAATGAGAAGAACATTTATTGATCTATTTCTATGTATTATTTATAATCCATCCAGTTACATTTGAAAACCAACAATAATAATTGTTAAAATATAATTGATGTGTACTTTCTTTATTTGATTTGACAGTTGTTGACTACACAGAGGCGTTGTTACTACTACTAGGCTTCTTGAATATATATATATATATTTAGTCCGTTCCAGTGTTGCCAACTTGGCGACTTTCTCGCTAAATCTGGCGACTTTCCAAACCCTCATGGAGACTTTTTTTT
This sequence comes from Leptoclinus maculatus, assembly GCA_032191485.1. Lineage (NCBI taxonomy): Eukaryota > Metazoa > Chordata > Actinopteri > Perciformes > Stichaeidae > Leptoclinus > Leptoclinus maculatus. Next base: position 19,310,513 of record JAVDOI010000009.1, read on the forward strand.
GTCAAAAGCTACTAGCGACAAATCTAGCGACTTCTTCTGGTGTTATTGGAGACTTTGCTGGTGTTTTGACTCGATAACGTTAAAGCACTACCGTTCTACAGTTACTGCCGTGAACGAGCAGCGGGTGCTGCCGTGAACGGCTGCTTCAGGTTACTCTTTTCAGCTCACAACACTTATGCTAGGTGTGCCTCAATAAATATCTCTAACTTATGATGTTAAAGTATTGCAGACATTGGCTACCCCTGCAGAGGGCAAGTGTTGGGCCTCGTCTGGTGCAATTTACAAAAATGATGTATGGATTGGCCCAGACAATAGGCCCTGTTTGTCACATGCTCTCTTCCACTGTTGTGCTAAATTAGCTCACGGTCGAGATCATGTGATTATGTAATTTTATTAATTCAGCATGATACACAAGAGGGTTCAAAGTTTTTGCCCAAGAATTGTATAGAACCTGTATTGTTCGCACAGCTAACAACGCAATATGTGTTGATGTTTTGATCAATTGTAAATACTAAAACGGCCTGTCTTGCTGTAAACTCAACCTGATGGTTGTGAGAGCTCATAACCTCTGCCTTTCTCATAAAAGCAGAAAAAGGGGCACCTGCCAAGGCCTCTTAGCTCCATCCGAAAAGAGAGTAAGCCTGCGAGGGGGGTTGGAGGGGGGAAACAAGATAATGTGCAGCTGGAACAAGCAGTTTAGTTTGTGTGTAGCAAATATACTCTGCTTTGAAAAGCTTTGAAAAGCTTTTGACTTGTTGTTAGACCTCCGAACCATCCGTGGGGTAAGACGAGCTCTGACCATTCAGCTGAATTATTCTATGTGTCCGTTCAATAAAATACTTAAAGTCCTTTTGAGAGTTTTCTCATCACATTTATTTCTCACAGGGAAATTAAAAAGACACCACAGAGGACAGTGGTGTGTTTGGAGGACAGTGGTGCGTTTGGAGGACAGTAGTGCGTTTGGAGGACAGTGGTGTGTTTGGAGGACAGTGGTGTGTGTGTGAAGAACAGTAGTGAGTGAAGAACAGTAGTGAGTGAAGAACAGTAGTGAGTGGAGGACAGAAGTATTTGGAGGACATTTTCCTGAGCAGCCAGTAGTGTCAAATAAAATAAGGCAGAATCAGATTTATTGTCAATTTATTTTTTTTAACATGCATGTTTTGGGAGTGTGGGAGGAAACCGGAGCACCCGGAGGAAACCCACGCTGACATCATGCAAACTCCACACAGAGAGGAACAGGGGCCAGGAGCTCTCTGTGAGGCCACAGTGCTAACCACTGAGCAACCGTGCTGCCCTCGTATGAAGGCAAATCAATGTCAAAATCCACCAGCACAAATAAGATCCACGCGGGCGTGTAGGGGGTGTAGGGGGTGGGACAGAAGTGTGTGGAGGACAGAAGTGTGTGTGTGGAGGACAGAAGTGTGTGTGTGGAGGACAGAAGTGTGTGTGTGGAGGACAGAAGTGTGTGTGTGGAGGACAGAAGTGTGTGTGTGTGTGTGTGTGTGTGTGTGTGTGTGTGTGTGTGTGAAAGAACTCGACAATTCAGACACGCGTGGAGGTGAGGTAAGCATTTCCTACCAGATGTGGAGGAAGTGATTTCCCTGTGTTTCTGTTCCATGTCACAGTCCACTTTCAGAATGGGAGGGGGGTCACGTTTAGGGGGTCGCTCCACTGGACGTTTTTCAGCCGGTGTAGATCGCAACACGATAACATTCGGATATAATGTGTCTGCGGTCGATCTGCAAAATCCACTGGTGGCACTGAACCTGTGGAATTATGACACAAGCAGTTCAACAGATAGCTGACTAGGAAGTAATCCGCTATTTGATGTAAAAAAATATATGCTGACATGAGGAAAGGAAATAGTCTTACGAAGCTACATCCTCCGACGATGCTGTCAGTTTGCTGTCAGGTTGTGGAGGTTCAGCAGAGAGAACAGCTGGTGGTAATGGTGAAGCTGTTGCAGATGTTTCATTCGTGCTGTTGAATGAAGACAGGCACAGTTACTCAGAGGCACAAAGCTACTACAAGTTATGTTACATGTTGATGATCGCCAAAGCTACAATTCAAATGAAATGCATCACATGCTAATGATCATAAATTCTTGATATCACAGATATCGTCACCACATTTCATCATGTGTTCAGATCCCATTAATGAGGAGACAGAACAGTAATAAAAGACATCTCTAATTATATTTAGTTTGGTGAAAATAACAAATTTGAATTAATCCAATCATAGTTCAGCAACTGTAAGATGCAGCAGATGTCAAAAGAGTGTACATGGGGCTAAAGTAAGAGCGATACCTTCCAAATCCAAAAACATAGAAGATAAAAGTGTAAGGAATTGATGTAAACAGTGTGTACTGTATATCTGCTCTATCGGGTAACATTATCATGCCTGGCTAACTAGCTACTACCTAACTACCTACTTAACTTGTTTGTAGCGTTATAGATTAGAAAAAGATTTTTTTATTTTTATTCAACCTTTATTTAAGCAGGCGAGACATTATGACCAAATTCCTTTTTACAATGGGGCCCTAAAATGTTTTCAATACTCATAAATTAGCTGTATATGAAGTAGTAAAATATTTCAGCCCACTTGCAAACACAGACACTTACCCAGTGCTATGCTGGCGGGGTTCCCTTGTGACGAATGGATGGGCGAGGACTTGACTCGGGGTGATCCTCTTGTTGGCCTCCATTTGAAGCATTGCCTTCAGCAGGTCAATGCACTCCATCTTTACATCTACTTCCACCTCTTTCAGGTTGTTCCAGGGAAACTAATGCGAGAAACAAAATTGCAAATCCAGCAGTGGTTTTTATTTTCTGATTCAGAATCAATTAAAATCTCATCTATAGCAGCGACAGAACAATCTATCCAAACACCTACCATTTTCAAATCGTCCAGGTCGCGGGGTCTTCCGTCGCCTCTGAGCAAAAAGATTTCCAGGATCTCCTCAGGTCTCTACAAGAAGGTATTTCAGATAGCTGTTAATCACGTTAACTGATTAATATAAATCTTAACCAGAGAAGAGAATGTTAAGGGAAAAGGCTTTTTGACACATTAGACAAATCATTAATATAAATAAGGAATAATAATGGTCCAAGATCTTGTCGTACCTTCAGTCTCCAGCAACCAAAAGACATTTCTACAAAATAAGATGTAGAGTACATCCCAGCACTCAGAAGATGGGCTGGAGGTACACCCAGGAGTTCCACCATGCCCCACATCTGTAGACAAAACACAGCATCACACCAAGATAAGAACAGGATGCCATTCATCTCCCACAGTCAAAATAATATCTATAATTTTGAATGATTAGAGATTAGAGATTACATGACATCTGCCCCAGAGATTCCGCAAAATCAGACAGCAGGCCAAATGCTGCTTCATACAATCGGATTACCTAAAAGTTCATGATTGGCAAGATCTAATGCTGCATTCCAGACACCACCAAACTTAAATATTTCTGACCTCCACCACTCAAAGTCGGATATCCTACAATCCATCTACTAAGTTGTCTGACGTCAAACAACAATGCTGTAAACTAAACTGTATTGAATCAAAATAATACTTACTATCATATAGTTAAACCTGTCCTGCATTTAAATGTATGTCAAAATATGTTGCTACGGTTATTAGGTAGCTAGTTACAGTAAACAATCTCTGAACGTTATCTTCTCTGCACAAAAGTTAATTGCTAAAATGTAAAAAAATTCCAAAAATGTGGAGGCTGCACTGCTGAGAATTGTGTGACCATTTTCTAGAGAAACATCAGTTAGACAAAAAACATGGCCGACTATGACAAAATTAGGCATCGTGCACCTGGAATGCTTGGAGGTCGGAAGTTAGAGATTTCTACATTGACTTTAACATTGCTTTCGATACATTGTAAGACTAAATGTATGTAGACATTTCATTTTAGACATAAAATAGCCATAGAACTTGTTAGCGTAGCAAGCAGGAAATACCTCCATCTAACAGCTGACATGTTTACTGTTATCTCCCTCGGCTATGCAGCCGGCACGCTTTTGACTAATGACGTAATGAAATCAGGCGTACAAATATAATTAAATTGAATATATTGGTACCATTGCCACTGATACACGGTCCACGATGTTAGAGTCGGCCCAATGTCTGATATCAGTGTTTGATTGGTGCATTCCTATTAAGATCTAGAGCCAATCGCTCTTAAGATAACAAAACAAAGAATATGTGGATGTAGCAGTAACAAATCTCATAGGAAAAGAGGAAAAGGGAAGCAGTCAGTAGCCGTTTCCATCAAAATGTATCGCAAATTTGAACCGAATTTGAGAAAGTCTTCAAAAGAAAAAGAATGAATGCTTGTTTCCATACACCAGTGTTATGCAATTATTAGGAGTTGGTTCATCACGATAAGCAGTACGTGGCTCCATTTCTCCTGTCGGTGAAACCATTATACCATTGCAGAAAAAAAGGGCGCAACGTATTTAACAACGCGCCAGTCGAACATCAAAAGGTGAAAATATGTTAATGTGAGGAAGATTATATCAGATCTGCGTGGACCGTTTTTCCGTCTCTTCAATGGATTTCAATCTGTTTCCATTGCACTGTCTTCGCATTTTGCTTTTTCATTTCCAAATTTCTGCGTTTCCACTCAAGTTTCTTTAAACGCAAATTGATAATGCGCATAAAAACAGGTAAATGAAAAGGCAACTAATGACTTACCGCACTGTAGTCACCGAAGCCCGGGAAGATTGGTTCTCCGAGCACCATGTGTGCCATCAAAACACCTAGAGACCACATGTCGATGGCCTCTGAATAGGGAAGTCCCAAAGCAATTTCTGGAGCCCTGAAAATTAAACAAATGTCCAACACAGTAAAGAACACTGCCATATTTGAGCAGATGGTAGACATCACCTATACGCACATAGAAGAATATGATTTGAGTCTATCTGTAGCTCACCTGTAGGATGTTATTTGGTGAAGTCTGCCCTGCTCCACGTTAGAGGTCAGAACAGACTCTCCAAAGTCGATGAGCTTCACCCTGAGTGGCTGAGCTTTTCTGTCCACCACCATGATGTTGTCTGGCTTCAGGTCTGCATGGATCACTCCAATGGTCTTCAGGGCGTCAAGGGCTGTGACCATCTGCAAGATCAGCAATGATATTCAAAGGGTGGACTCATAGATTTTTGACTTTAGTGTTGTGTCCGATGCTACTGTATCCATACCTGTTGGATTACACTCCTGATGTCATCTACAGTCACGTAGTATTCATTCAGGTAGTCAAATAGACTCATATCCAGCAACTCCAAGACGAGAGCAGTTCTTTCGTCCGTCAGCTTGAAGGAGTCAATGAAGGTGACGATATTCCGCTCGTCCAGGTTTGTCATCTTTAACCTGTTCAGGTTACTCAACTGGGGAACACAAGTGTGACGATTAGTTGTTGACACAAGTTTTAAACTCAGGAGAAAGATTTTTTATATTTAGATAAAAGTGACAAAAACATGCTGATGATTAATTACTTCAGCGTCGAGGGACTTGCTACAATTAGGTATCTTAACTGCAACAGTCTCGTTGGTGTCCTTTTTGACACATTTGAACACTTCTCCATAGCCTCCCTGTCCAAGAAGTTCCGGCAGCGTATAGTTGCTGGGGAGGAGGCGGTGTATTTCCTCTTGTTCCTGACAAGCACATATAGATTGTGTGAGAATTACATCACACACACAATGAGACGGCAGTAGAAGTGAGAGTTCCACTACACTTTGAGTGTTTCATCACATCTTTAACAGTTTTCTAGAAGAATACATCATCTATCTAACTTTCAATATGAGAAATATTTTAAAAAGGAGCACAGCACATGCTTTCTGTTCATAAACGCATCTTCATATTGTATCTTCAAGTGGTCACACACTTTTTCTACATGAGGGAGAAACAAACAGCGACTTACCTCCATCATAAAGTATTTGTCGAGTTGATCAATCGAGTTGGTTCGATTTGTCGAGAGGTTTATCAATACGTCTTCTCTGTCCACTCGTTTGAAGTAAAATGACAAACTGACCAGCATCACCAGAGTTGATAGTGACATGAGTTCTATGACTGACAGTGACATGAGTTCTATGACGTCATCATGATGTCATAGAACATCATGTGTTCTGCTCTGTGTTCCGAATATGCAAATGAGGTACTTTAAACCAAACTCAAACATGTGAGAAAAATGTATTCAATGTAAACAAGTACATTTTGATTTATTTTACATTTTTATCAAAAAAGTCTTGGTTTAGAACGGTTTCAATATGTCTTCAACCTGCAGGTGCATGTAATGCTCCAACTCACCTGTGACCATGATAATCCTTTACATTGAAGATACACGGTTTTTACAACACAGTGATAACATATTATGTGTTAGTAGCTAAAACATTAAACCTTATTAGAGAATAAAGTGAACCTAAAACTGAATATTTACATTAAAAAGGAAGAACCCAATGTGTCAATGAACACAAATACAATGTTTTCAGCTGTGAAAACCAAAAACGTACCTTCAGCACTTTAACCTTCAGCACTTCAGTCATTTGCCACACACAATAACACATTGAATATGATTGAGTGAAGCATTTCATTAAGTAATAGTACGTTTTTTTGCTTTACTAAAGGGGGAAATATGCACAAAGTAATTGTTGACAGTGTACCAGAGTAACAAGATGCTAAATGCCCTAGCATGGTCTTTTTAGCTAGGTGTGCGTAGCTAGCAAGTCTGGTTTGTTGGCGTGGCAGAGAGGACCCCTACTGACCATGTCTGACAATGATTAACTTTGTTAATACAAAAAGGGCCAAAACACTGAGTGGTCAGACAATAAAAACAGATAGATAAGTCATAGTGGAAATTAGCCATCACACCTGACAGACATGTCATTGTTAGATTCTAAACGATAACTAACTTCTAACTTAGATGCGTCAAGCATGAATCACAAAGGTGATTTTGTTTTATTTTATGTTATTGCCTCATTAAATTCCCTTCTGAGGATGTATACATTTTTCTCCAACCAACAGCTTATCTCTATGATCCAACTCCTAATAATCACAGTGTGGTAACAAGCATTCATTTGCCTTTTCTTTTGTTTCTCGTTTCTTCTCAAAAATTGATTAAAATTGGCTTTATATTTGGATGGAAACCCACCTAGTGACTATAATAATGATATACATTTGAAATGGTTAACTACTAATTAAATAGTTCACTGATAGATAAGGTGATTCATTAAATCCATATGTAAGTGATGCTATTCAACGTATTGGAAACAAATACATAATACCCGTCAATTCACCTGGCAAATGTCCGCTCTCTGGCCAACAAGATGGATGAGCTGCTGCTCCTCAACAAACTAAAAAAAGGACTTTAGCAGATCCGCCGCCCTGTGCTTCACTGAAACCTGTCTCGGTGAGCACATCCCGGACAGGGAAAAACGTGGGGAGGCGGAATCTGCTTCTACATTAACGAAGGTTGGTGTACAGATGTCACAGTGTCAAAGGAATCATGCAGCCCTCACTTAGAAACACTTTTCATAGACTGCAAACATTTTTATTCATCGCGGGAGTTTTCCTCGTTCATTCTGGTCTGTGTTTACATCCCACCTCAGGCCTGTGTGAGTGAGGCGCTCCAACACCTGACTGAGCAGATCAACAACAATTCAAAAAAAATGAAATTAACATCTGCAAAGCCTGTGGTGAAGACTGTGAGGAGACGGGCCAACTGATTGGAAAAAAAGTGCTATTCTATGACTTTTTTCGACATGCTATACCAGGGGTCACTTATTGGCGGACCGCGGTCCGGATCCGGACCCAGACGCCGTTGTATCCGGACCCAGGACCGCTTCTATTTTAACCGGCGCAGCTTTTTTCCAGCATTTACGGCACTTGTTCAGCTGTGCAGGAAACACGCCGACCGATGCGTTGTAAATCACATCACGTGATGCAGCGCAGCCAATCAAATATGGGTGTTCTGACAAGTTTCCTGACTCAAGTGAGATGTTCACACACACCGTGACACACGTGGGCTGAGACGAGGAAATAGTAAGAACAGCAGGAGATAAGTTGCTTGTGTACAAGAAGTTAATTCACAGGACGTACTCCAAAGAGAGAAAAGTGGTCAGACCAGAGTCTTTAACCAGGAATGGACAGACTATTATAGGTGAATTCTTACCACGGGCAGTTTAAAAACAGTAGATATGCCTCATATTGAGTAAACGTAGCCACTCACATCTGAAATGAAGACACAGAAAATAAAGCTAAGAGCCCAATATGATCAGAATATTAATACATTCATTCACTGTCCAATGATGTTAACAGAGAGGAATAGAGCTGAAACAAGTGGTTTAATAACCACAGATAAAGTCGTTGCACACTAATTTATCTTGTTAGAACATGAGAAAAACATAATATTGTAACAAATCAGTGAAATGGATTTTTCTAAAATGAAGTACCGTATTTTCCGCACTATAGGGCGCACTGGATTATAAGGCGCACTGTCAATGAATGGTCTATTTTCGATCTTTTTTCATATATAAAGCGCACCAGACTATAAGGCGCACTCTGAAGACAGCGCCCGCGGGTGAGCGGCGTGAGCGGCGCTCACTCGATGTTTATATTAATATCTCGGCAAAAACGGCACATAAAAATGTTTCGAAAATCTGTTTTTTCTCCACTTCCGTGTCCATATTCTCGCGAGCTTGTACGAGACTCACACAGCGAGATGTGATGCCTATGACGAGCTTATGACGAGCTTACAGTTCGTCATATGACGGTCTGGGGGACGGACTGTTTACATCGCGTAGTGTAGCTTGTTAGCTCGTTAGTTAGCACGTCTGCTAACGGCAGCTTTCTGAGACAGCTGTAGCTGTAGCTGAGATGAATGATGGCAAGCTCCGAATTAGTTTGCTTCACTTTGTTTTTGACAGCATCGTAATATTAACATATGTAATATTATGGTGAAGCACAGTATGTATTACTCCGCGACACTCCTGACTACGGTAGCCGTAATGCTGCAAGCGGTGCGGCTTTGTAGTTTACCAAAGTCGTACTAAAACATTTTGACAGAGCGCCGTGTACCACACAAAATCGCTTCGAGGTCAGTAAACACAACCAGAATTAATCCATATATAAGGCGCTCCGGATTATAAGGCGCACTGTCGTTTTTTGAGAAAATTAAAGGCCTTTTCCTACCGAGAGGGTCCCTTAAGGGTCCCTTAAGGGAAGCTCCTATATGGTTTGATAAAAATAATTTAAAAAAAAAAAAAAAAAAAAAAAAAAAATGATGTTGCATACCACGTGAAACTTCAGAACCTCGGTTAAAAGACTATTGATGCCATTTGTACATGCTCCAAACACAACTCACTCAAAGCCTATTATAATTACTACAGTACCATATTCATATTTCGCCAGGAGTGTGCACACCCACATATCCGGACCTAGCAATCGAAGCTCGATGCTAACAAAGAAACCGAGATTGCAGTAAACATGCCAACAGCACACAGATGAGGGACATATCTGTAACATCTCTCTAAGTCATACTATCACTGAGATATGAGCAAACAGACACCAGCAACACAAATCACATTATCGTTTTTTTATGTCTGGTTGAATTTTCAAAATAAAAAAATAAATAAATAAAAAAAAAGCCCAAAACTGCTGTATTAGGATGTATTGAACACCATTAGTAATATACAAGTGAAATATGTAGTTTGGTACATGAGAAAATTCAAATGGCACACATGGCACACATGGCACACATGGTGCCCAAATGCACATTTTGGAAACCTCGCCTAAACTCTCTGTACTAAAACCTCTAATTTTGTTCTGCTTCACTTTATCAAAGTCAAACTTTGCAGAGAGTGCACTGCTGACATGTTGTGCTATGATTTGGGAGAGGTGTTAGAAGTGTCAGCTGCCATTATTTCAAAGAAATTATGTCAAAAAGTGCTTTGTCTTCAGGCGAACTTGACACTTTTCAATTTGAGCTGTGTGCCATCTTCCTTTCCTCTTAACCAGTAACATATACACAATATTTACACAATTCATACGAGCAACCCCTTCTTAGTGTTATTACTCCATTGAAATTATTCAAATAGACCATGTAGTTAGAGAGTAAGGCCCCTATGAGTATGGGTATAGTATTTTCGAGCAGAAGCCTAAAAATGGGGCTAGGTAGGAAAAGGTTAAGTGCGCCTTATAGTGCGGAAAATACGGTACTTTATTTTAAGATGCACATTTTTCAAAAGCTTTCTTTCAGTTATTCTTTAATCCAGCCCTTATTTTACTTGAAATGAGAAGAACATTTATTCATGTATTTCGATGTATCATTTATTATCCATCCAGTTAAATTTGAAAACTGAGAATAATAATTGTTTAAATATAATTGATTCTTTATTTGATTTGACAGTTGACTACAGACACGTTGTTACTACTACTAGGCTTCTTGAAATATAAATAGTGCAAGTTAGATATTATTGTAATGTTCCGGACCTTTGCACGAGGAGATTTTCTCAATCTGGACCTTTTGGAAATGTAATTGAATACCCCTGCTCTAGAGCATTGGTGGCTAACTATGGCAGTGAATTGAAAAACTAAAATATGGCTTGAGCATAGTCTACTTCATATGTACATAGCGCTCCTTAGTTTGAACACTAGATGTCGATTAGTAGTCGATGAAAACATATCCCCCGTTGGATTAGGTAAACATGGCAGAACGGAAACGATGGAAGATAGGAAGTGAGTGCCGAAAACTGTTTGGTTGACTCCAGCCCTCGTGTGTTATGTACATATGTATACGTGGATTATTTGTTGCACCGGTAGATGCTTCATTTGCCATCACTACTCTAAATCTCCACCAGTGGGATGGCTCCCTTCATTTCCAAGAGTATGAATCTCAAATGCAGAAATGAGAGAAGTGATTTCTGAGATATTTAGCTCTGAGCCAGACAGTTGGATGGATCTGATGCACAGCACATCTGTACGGCTATGCCAGGGACACACAAACGGCAGCAACTCTGCTTTCTTTTTCCTGTTTTATCTCTTCCTGCTTTCAACTGCATGTCTCTGCTAAGAAGACTAATAATGGTTTTTATTTTGCACTCCTGCATCTCTAATCAATCCCCCCCCCCCCCCTCTGTCCAGGTATCAAGGAAGTGGTCTTTCATTCTGATAAGTACCATGACACACCGGGGATGACCGCTTCCAGAAGGCTGCTCACTATGGCAGGCATAGGTCACAGGTGAGTAACAGGTTTATACATACCAGAACAAGTGTTTTTATTATTATTATTGACATAAAACAAGGTCAAGGGATGCATGAACATACACACGCATAAAGGAACATAATATCAACAAATTAGAGAGAATTAAAAAAACTAAAAAAACAACGGGAGGTGTTGTTAAAGGGAAAGTTTGGGTGTTTTCAAGTGGCTTTGTATGATCCATAGTCCGTGTATGACCTACAGAGACAGTCAGCCCGCTGCGGACAACATGCTCGACTCAGTCCGCACAGCCTTGAAGCCCCGCCCCCGCTGCTGCACAGAGTGTGATCGCTTGTTTATTCATAGTTTATTAATATTGAACATGTTGTGTGTCCATATTGCAACAACTTTGTTGCATCACATCCTTGGTTCCCCAGCAATACACCCACCACACGTGATGTAGATTGGTTCTCAAGTTATGTGAAGGACGGACGGACGTACTTCAGACTCATTCCTTTATAGTTCAATTAAACTATCCAGCTTTATAGTAGAACTGAAAGACAACCTTGAACTGTACTTCTGCCAACATTCCCAGTTAGAGAGATGATGAAAAGTAAAGCTAGCTATCTGCCCCAAAACACACCCAGGAATATGAAATTCACTCTGGTTTACTGAAAAAACAGAAGGGCCAGACCACCACAGTCAACAAGTAGCAGTCATGACCTGCAGGAAGCGGGTGGTGATGACAGAGTTTTGAGGGTGCTCCAAGGCATGCCAGAGGCCTCCTGGTTGATTAAATTAAAGGTCAGATCGCTAAAGCTGAGAAATAGTTCCTAGTGCCTCTGCTACGATTGTCTGTCTCTGTCTCCGTCATGTCCTGCAGGAAAACCACACAAACACAGGAAAACATGGCCGAGTGGTGGAAGCAGACCAACGGCCAGGAGAGAGAGGGAAGTGTAGGGACCTTTTTTAAAGCAAGCCAGAAGATGTAAGCAGAGCAGCTTGTTACTTTGCTGGTCAGTTTACTGACGGGGCAGTACCAGTATTTTAGAATTAAAGGTTATTATTGTTGTTAAAACCGACCTGAAGTTCTGAAGTTAACCCCGTCGTTCCATCATGACCGCTCACCATAGACTGTAGAAGTGGACGTAGTCATCGTAACATCACTCACTGATGTTTTGAAGCTTTGAGTTTGACGATTTGGGCCGTCGCCGTCTTGGATTAAGGCTGTCGCCATGTTGGCTTTTACTGAACGGTGAATGGAAGTTACCGTATTTGAAATGCAGAGGAGTGACGTAGAGACGCCGTATACAGTTCTGGTAGCAGCAGTGGCCTGTCAATCACAGTAAGCCCGCCCTGAGGCATCCCCTGCTTTATGGTCTGTTTGACTCTAAATGGACCATCATTTACTAAATGAACATCATGTTGTATTGAAGAAGACTAGAGATTGAGACCATAAACTCATGTTTACAATGTTTACTGAGGTAATAAATCAAGAGAGAAGTAGAGTCATTTTCTCATAGACTTCTATACAATCAGACTTCTTTTTGCAACTGGAAGAGTGCTGGTCAGTAGAGCGAATGCAGGTTTTATTCACTTCTGCATTGGCTTCACTCGTCAAAACTGGAGTTTGCCGCTCAGAGCTCCAAGCACAGCGACACCACTCTGCCGTGTCAACTGCCCCTTGGTACTGTGACCGTCTTGAGCTTGGTCGATACTATTGCAATGCTTATCATGTCTTTTGCATAAGGAAACTCGTTCACACCTTCTCAGTCTTCATTGGCAGGATACTGTTCCTGAAAGGCCACTGAGATATCTGAATATTTCTTAAAACAAAGACTCCCAAACAAATATTAAGTATGTATAAATAATGAAATATTTAGCTATTGCTTTGCTATTATTAACACCACCAAAACAAACTAAGCTCACTGAGCATGCTCAGACACTTCTTCTCTGGTATTTAAGGTATCGTTGACGATGCATTTATCGCCACCTACTGAGTCGTTATTGCGTCCTCGTGTGGATGGAGATATTTTCTAAGACGAAGGTGGTGTGGACATATTTCTATTTTAAAATGTAGAGGAAAATATCTGTTAAAAAAAATATCTATACGTGTAGACGGGGTGTAAATTAGCTGATTAACTCCACAGGGAAAACAAAGAGGAAAAAACTTTATCCCGAGCAAGAGTGCAAATATATATATATATATATATATATATATATATATATATATATATACATATACAGGTATAGTCCAAGTAAACAAAATGCACAACTCTTTCTCTTAAAGAGCATCAGCATCATGCCCGTACAAAGTTCTGTTCTGGATTATAAATCCAGTGCATGACGTGTGTTGACACTATGGCTAGCGGACGTCCTAGATATTTTCTTTGTTGGGCTATAACCGTTTCATTCATTTTGATTTGTGAGAAATCACTTTTTGTCGTAAGTTGCAATGCTGGAAAACAACACTAATGTTGCCGTTTGTTGCGGGAGGGCCTCGCTTGCTGCCGCTTGCACTCCGTATTCTTATTTGGACGATAATGCTTTAAGTTTGAGATGTGTTCCTTGTCTTGTTAACGCTGATTTCCTGCAGTTTGCAATATAGAAACATATTCACACTTGTTTCTGTTAACAATTTGTCCGGACCTCGTGAGAATGTATCGGGGGGGGGGCTGGGAGCGGATGAAAGTATGACTTGATAAGACAAAGAAGAGACTTTCATCCTCCTGCTTGTTTTCATGTGGTGTTTCTCCATGTGTCCTCATACCTGTGCGGCCCTGACTAATGCTTGTGGTGTTTTTTTTCCTTTGTGTTTCGGCAGGCAGTTCAAGCCCAAGAGGACTGAGATTGTCATTGATTTTAATTCCATTAACCACCCTGGAATGCTGAACAGCGCCAAGTGAAAAAGCAAACGGCTCACCTTGGGGAGCTGAATGAGGCCGGGAGGTAGAGGCAGGCTGACGAGATTGAAAGGGACTTTGATGCCTCCTTTCTGTATGTCTTCTTGCCCCCTGCTTTGTCCAAAGGAAAACTCAAGGATACCTTGACTTTGGCTCCTTTTTATGTTCTGATTAACTGGATATTAAAGATGGTTTAATATGCATCTCATCTTAGTTTTAATAACCTTTTTACGATTGTTTTCTGAAAGATGTTGCTGTCTTCAGTTGGTGAGACAAAGTTTCTGTAATATGTTTATTGTCGACTATCTTTCTTTCAACCGTAGTAAAAATAATGCAGCAGATTCTGTTCAACACTGTTTTTATTTTGGATACATTTTATAGCACCAAAAGGCTTTCAGAACCCTGATTGTTATACCATTTAAGATGGAAGCAGTTCATTCTTTTGCTGCTCTGCTGTCTAACATGCTGTTACGAGGGTATGAAGGCTAATCATTTTGTCACGTGTGTTGATTATGTACATGTGTGCTTTCACATTAAGTAACTGGGAAACACTTCTCTCATCCATCATTCCTTCAACCATGTCGGCTGTCGGTCAATAAAGTGCTGGAGCACATGAGCTGGTGTCTACTGTGTTCATTAGTCTTGAAAAGACATTTTAGGATCTAATTAGTCAAAGAAATGACAAATCCATACAGGTTATCATTCATGGTAGACGGTGTTATAGGACAGTAGGTCCTGCTTTATAGGTTTGTCAGCTTTTATTAACTTCTACAGGAAGTTAAGCCAAGGGCTGAAGTATGCGTGAGCAGTTTTAAAGGATTACTACTACTGTTCAAAACCTTTTAATTTATTAGTTTAAGGGGTTAAGAAGAAATGGTAATCTACCAGCAATGTTTGCTTTCATGCATGTGTTTGACCAACCCAGCGGTTTGTCGGATGGCGCAGCAATAAAGCCTTAAAGCAGATGTTTCCAAACATCCACGATATGAAGGGGGACGTTGAGTGACTGGACAAAGTACAGTTCAGTAAAGCAAGTTCTCAGAGATGGTTGCTTAAGAGTTGTGATCTTTTGTTTCATGGAACATATTAGACCAGCACTTTGTGAATTCAGTCTGAACCTACTGTAACACAGAGGACAGCCCAGTGTGGTGTTCTGCTCCTGTCCGAGTGAATGCAGAAGGTTTCCTTAAAGGGTTAAACTCTAGATCTTGCCCTTTGTTCCGGGTCATTCCCTCACTCACGCTGTACTTTTAAAATAAAACACAAAGGTGTTTTTTCAATTCCATTTGTTCAAATATTCTACCTGCATGCTATGTTGTTACATTCTGCAAGCAAGATATTCATAGAAACATTATATGGTCTCAGATATTTCATTGTTTTTCCTGTTGACTATCGAGCTCTCAGTAAATGCAGCCAGCAGACCATTTCACTGTCGGATTGATTTGCTGCTCCTTTCCGTAGCAAGTGTTCACCAATATATTGGAATCATTACTCTGCACCCGAATACAGACCCTGACAACACTTCCTGTGGTCTGTGTGTGTGTGCTTACTGCTCATGGGGGGTGTTTGTCTTCAACTTGATCTGACAAACAGATTGACTTTTTTGACATATATGCATGCTTCAGTAGGCACTTATGGACATGTGGCTAACGTTGGCTACCGTGCATCGTATGGTTCTTATGTCTCCTTCACACATGAGTACAACGAATATTAATGTTTCGGCTGCCGTGTAATTGGCCTGTTATGACAAACTTTGTTTCCCCAAACTTTTCGTCCAGAATAATCTAGACTAGTTTACAAACCTGGATTAGTTGTAAGAGCGGTGGAAGCTGGTGGTTTTAGATAATGGAGTCGCCAACAATGTAATCTCTGCTCAACAGCAGGACAATATATAGGATCAAGTGTTTTGGGCTATTTTAAAAAGGTTGTTTTTAACTATTTGAATGTCAAGGGATTGGAAAATGACACAAATTGTTCATTATTTTGATATTTGTTCCCTGGCATGAAACATTCCAGAGACTCATTGTT
The DNA here is from genome assembly GCA_032191485.1 of Leptoclinus maculatus. Classification (NCBI taxonomy): domain Eukaryota; kingdom Metazoa; phylum Chordata; class Actinopteri; order Perciformes; family Stichaeidae; genus Leptoclinus; species Leptoclinus maculatus. The sequence goes on from JAVDOI010000009.1 coordinate 19,326,650, forward strand.
TCCAGGAAACAAACAATTTGGCCCAACACCTGGTTTGGTGGCTGTTTGCTCCTTCATGCTTGCATAGATCACTGAACAAAAGTTCACAGTGGGGGTAGTTGAGAGTTTGGGCATGTGTTGAAATGCCTCGGGGTGTGGAGTGTGCAGAAAGCCAGAAATCTGGCATTGACTCTTGGGGAAACCCCACCAATTGAATATGCTCATTTTGTGCAACGAGGCAGTAAAATGTTTCTAATGAACTAAGCTTGAGGTTCAGACCTCCTGTTGAAAACCACAGTCTGATGAGACACATTAAGCACTTTCTGCATCACTGGACTGGGCTGCATTTTGATTTTGGCCACTAAACAAAGAGCGAGAGGCGGATACTACACAAACACAGGGAGTGGGTGCAATCGAATCACATGCTTTATTAGCCAAGGCACTGCTGAGGGAAGAACAGAGCAGGAGTGACAAAGCACTCTCAGGGGGAGGAAGCGGGGGCAGACGGAGATGGAGGAGCAAAAAGAGGGAGTCTTCATGGGCTAAATAAACGAGTGCAAGTCCCGGCCTTGCTCTCAATAACACAAACTGCATGTAGAAACCCACAGCAGACAGACATGGAAAAGCTCAAGCAATGAAATAATGTCAGCCTCCAGTCTTTCCTCTACTCAAGCAGGCAGCGTGTTCACGTGTTCTTTAAGACCGAAATGAGTCTGATGGTCTTCACATCATCATCATACTTGATCACTTTAGTTTGAGAAGTCCTGCGGACTTCAATAAGCTGCTGAGTTGAATAATGATAGCAATAATGTACCTGGTAGAAAAGCACTAAGTGCTGTCCATTTACATTTGGGATGATTGTATATCATGGCTGAGTCTGAATACAGCCGCTGTGTTGCGTTTCCTAGTAGGCTACTTTGGTTTTTTTTTATATTTTATGTCAGTTTTCTGTTCTCCCTCTGGTTACGTTCATCAGGGAGGAACTTTTGAACATTGGACAAATCACTCGTCAAACTTTTCACCCAACCGTAAAGTTCTGCAGAGCTTTTAGTCGGATGAGCAGCAATGACATAATGACAGCTGATGAATGTGGAATACAGCAATTGTAGCCAACATACAGAGCCATATAGTTTTGTATTGTATTTGCCTGTAGTCCTGGTCACATGCATACCTCTGGTCATCGTTCTGTATGCCATAAAAAGTGATTATTTTCATTATTAATTTATCTTTTATTATCTTCTAGATCAATCGTTTGGTCACTAAAATGTCCATCCCAGTTTTTCAAAGTCCAAGGTCTTGTTTTGTCAGTTCAAACCCAAAGATATTCAGTTTAATATGATATAAAAACAGAAAAGCAAGACATTTGAGAGGCTGTATAGAATATAATATAGTATGCCTAAAATATTAATATTTTAGTATGTCATAAAAAAATGTCAAAATATGTAATTAAACAAGCCATAAACAATGGGATAATATAGTATAATTTTCCTGTGCTGGCTCCTTTAATTGTCTTTCAAAGTTGAGAAAGCCTGTCCGTCCTAACATGTCATGTCACCCTATTTGATCTGACTTAATTGTTTCTTGTTTCATAGCATATTTGACTTCTTTACTTTGGGTGTTGGACCTTAATGTTCACGTCACCCTATAAGGATCAAACCCACAGCCTCAGGTCTTCTTGGTCATACCACTCTGTCTCAACTAAAACACACACAAGTGAAACCTCTGCACAACCTTTCAGCATGACTGATTGTTCTACACATTACAGATACAAATACAATAAAGCTCCTTTAGTTTAGTGTGGAAACACACTGGGCAGCACCTTCTATCGGTGAGCTGGTCCTGAAGTCCACAGTTTACTTGTATCTACTAAGATTTGTCATTTTAGGAGCAAACTAACTTGAAGAATCTCAAGATCGGTTGGCTGGACAGGGGAGTCTTGTCCTTTCAGTTGAGACTTTTAGGCTTCAGCCTGTCTTGCTGTTGTTGAGGCCCTCAGGGGCCCTCAGACTGTGGAACTGTAGATCACACTGTTGTTTGCATTTTATTCTATTGTTTTATTGTTTAAGGTTCGATCCTCGGCTCCGCTAGTCGCATGTGTCCTTGAACAAGACACTTAAAATATGATATTTTTGTAATGGTATTGTAAAGGCATACTATCATTTCATGACCTTTTTTATGGAATATTACACTGAGATTTTTAATGAAATGTTTATGGCATACTATACTATATTTTCATTGTATGACTCTTTGTACTTTTAATATTTTCATGGTATCATACTATGGCATAACATCATTATGGTATTTTATGGCTTAATGTACTTTTTATGACATACTGTATCATGGATTTACTATGATACTATATGATTATTTTATTGTCATAACTATCATAGTAAGCTATACTATCACATTTCTATGACATTTTTAATGATGTTCTACACCACGATATTTTGTAAGCAATCTTTATGGCATACTATTCTGTGAGGTTTTTTTATGACATACTTTACGATGATATTTTTATGACCTATTACACAGTTAGTTTTTTTTTTTCTCAAATTGGCATAATACACCATGATATTTTATTGACATTTTTAAAGCATACTTTAACGATGATAAATGTAATCATATTTCATGGAATAGTATACTATGATACTTTATGATTCTTTTATATCATGACATTTTATGACATACTATACTATGATGTTTTTAATGACTTCCCTCTATCCAGGACTTATACACCTCCAGAGTCAGGAGACGGGCAGGAAACATGACTGCAGACCCTTCACATCCACATGCCATATTTATTCAAGCACATTTTGCATCATTGTCCTATTGATTACAAAATTCATAGTGTATTGTTTTAAAAAATATATATAAAAAACACTTTTTTCATATATATTTACATCTGTAGTCAAATGTTCATGTTTACCTTGTTGAGCTTTGTTGTTCTTGCTTTATTTAGCTGAATGTCTTTTTATGCGTAAGTACATTGAAAGCAACACAAATTCTTCACATACTTGGGTAATTCTGATACTGACTTGATGCACCTGTTGCTTACTGATATATAAGGAGATGTTTACTTGTTGGTTTGGAGACCTGAGGAAGATTGAAATGTCTGTTTGATAAAAGTGTTGTAGTTCATCAGACAGTCTGTGGTCCAAATCTCCTCAGGCTGAAGTTCATTATCTTTGAAATTCTGTTTATTGGGAAATAAACCATGTGTGATCCTGTACTTTTGTTTTAGTCATTCAGGGATTCAAACCAGCAACCATCCTGTAACATGGCCCCTGCTCTCCCCCCAGGCCACTGCTGTCCTCAATGCAGTCAGAGAAACCATAAAAGAGAGGGAGAGAGGGAGAAACGTTCTGCATAAATGATCTAATGTGAATCAGACTCTGAGTGAATGAAAATCCTTGTTGACATAACCTAAATGACTAGTCAGTGTGATGTAGCTGAGAAAAGGCCACTGCTAGAGAGAGAGAGAGCACCAAAGTCTTACCTCACGGTCTCATCCTGAATCAGTGTGTTGTAACGAAGTTCAAGCAAGAACGAGAGCGAAAGGAACAGAAAGAACAGAGTTCAAAAACCGCTACCTTCTCACCATTTGTGCTGCACGACAGCTCAACAGTTTCTTAAATTACTTCTGCTTCAACCAGATATTATAAAAGTTCAATCAAAACACACTTGTAGCACAGCAGCTTTCCCGTGTGTGTCTGACTGAAATCTAAGTTTAGGCATTTAACCTGGTTCATCATAGACGCACACTGGTGGTTATGATGCCTGCTGGCCAATCACTGGAAGAATCTGCTGATCATCAGCTGATCTGAGTGACTCATTTCTGCCTCAACTTTGCCAGGCCTTTTGGAATTATGGTTCATTTAGTCAAATAGACCATCAAGCAGGGTATGCTTTAGGGCGGGGCTACCTTATGATTGACAGGTCTCTACCAGAGCCGTATAAGCCAAAAGCATCTTTGTTAGTCTTTCCAGTGTTCCAACAATCACCAGCTATGGTTTGAGAGTTTGAAAGAGAGACTGGATAAATAACGGATATAAAAGAAGAAGTAACCGCCGTCACATATTACCGTTTACCTGCTAACCCTGCTTCCGGTACTGACCAGCGCGTCGGTGACGTCGAACGTGATACACCAGGAACCCCCCCCCCCCAGCAAAGCCAGAGCAATGGGGCGGCCGCATGTGAGGAATTTTGAAGCATTTCTAGTGATGGATATTATGTGATACAGTGTATTTACTTGTAGGAGTTTAAACCAAGGAGTGTGTCTGTGTGATCAGGTTTGAGGAATGTGCTGAGAGCAGGGGTTGGAAGAAGTGGCTGGGTGAGGTGTCAACAGGTCAAGAGCCAAGGAGGGGCTTGTTGGACTTCAGCCAATCATTGAGCTGATCGATATGTAATGTGAGACTTTGGGGGGAAAAAGGAGCTGTGAATCCCCGGAGATCCTCAGACTTCCTCCGTACCATGGGGCAGATACACCAATCTGTCGTGTGGTGCAAACAGGGCCTCGATTCATGAAATATATGTTTGTTTTGTAATTCATAGTGTGATTCAGTTTGCAGGTTTCCCATGTTTTAAAAAACCTGCATTTATGCGCTCAGTTTGGTGGGAAAATTGTATCAGATGAGACACGAAAGGCAGACTCCTGAGGTTTCTTTAAAGAAAATAAAGCCTTTTCAATTTCATTTGTGTTTTGATAACTGTTACATATCTGTACTCAATAACAATATCACAAAGCTGCATGGTACTATGACACCACATTCATTGCTGCTAGCAGCTTTTCATTCTGTTTGCCTTTGAGAGAAACACAGATGTACACAGTAAAAACACAACAATAGTTTCAAGGAGTTTTATTCTTTACCGTAGAAACACTGTACATAAATTACTTTCTCTGAGACTAATATTGATGTACGGATAAGTGTAATTTCTCAACCTTCAAAAATAAAAAAGATCAACCCATAAAACATTGTCAACTCGTCTCTGAAAAAAGATTGGTAGCATATGACGTTAACACTGTAAAGTTCCTGTTCTTTCCTTTCAAATGATTTAAGATGCCTTCCCAACCTTGTAAACACACACATACACACAAAGAAAACTCCTATGAGAGTACAGAGACCCACAATCAATGAGAAAACATCCACATCGATTTTTGATTACTGTTACTCATTAAAGTCACTGATGGCGATGCACTGTCCCTTTAAGGAGAAACGAGCAAAAAACGAGGAGAGAAGCAACGATTAGTTACTACTCACAGCAACCCTTCCCCCCCAAAGCCATGACGACATGTTTCTATTGCAAGCAATACTACTACCTTTGACCGATAAAAGCACAAGGTCTATGCATTATGAGTCACATTTTGCAGAAGTGAAGGGCTCCTGGGCTGATAGGGGACCAGTGTTTAACCAGACCGGTGAGCCCACTCGGTCCGCAGAGAATCAGAGACCGCCGTGGCACCGTGGTCGCCCCGTTTCCTCACAGTCTGACACTGTACAACTTTATAGACCTTGCAGAAGGACGGGGGATGACAAGGAGTGGCTTTAGAACTGACCAAACAGATAATAGATAAGAAGGAAACAGAAACACAACTCAAAGTTTCTTTAGTTCAGATCATGGTCCATTCCGGTGGTGGTGTAATAATAGTAGTAATAGTGGTATAGGTAATACTATGTAACTGTTTTTTGTTCATTTTTTATCATCTTTTTGTCTGAAGCAAATGCAAGTTTATATATAAAAACAAAACAAAAAATCAAAACAGAAAATAAAGTCTTTTTTTTGTCACTCGTACAAATTGTAGTCCTTCTTCTGTGCCCGTATCTCTTAGAGAGAGTCCACAACAGTTCCAGTTCCTTCAGTCATGAAGACAATAGATCCGATGGCTCATGGGGGTCTATAACCCAGAGTGACTGGTCACACCTGGACCCACACAGATATGATACCTGCAACATCTGCGAGGGATCCACAGACATTTGTTACGTCGACTCCTGGCAGTTTACAACTGTCTAAATGCTTGGGGGCTCATCTCATTGTGATGGCTGCGGAAATGCTCCGTCAGCGGTTTGAACGAGTCTCTACACCCCACTGTTTCACAGCTAGATAGCACACGATTATAGCACTCAGGTTAGCCCCGCCTACCAGAGAGAAGGGGAGGGGCATGCGTGCAGGCTGTTTAAAGGCAGAGGACGGGATGAAAGAAAGAAAATATAGATAGAAAAAAGAAAGAGAGAGAAAAGGCATTGGTCCAAAGACTAAACCTTGTTGCAGGCGCATGAAGATTGTTTGTAACTATCACAACTGTAGTTTGTGTTTCGGGTCATTTTCGTTGAAGTGATCGTTCACTATAAATCCTTCTCCTCAGAATAAAACTAATTTGCAAAACTGGGGTCACTTCAGTGGCTACTTTAGAGTCTCAGGACAGTTCATTCTGTGACATCCACTTTGTGTTAAAACTCAACTTTGTGTTAGTCTTTGACAGTCACACGGGGTAGAAATCGATGCCGTGTTACCTCCTCCCTATCTCACTCTGCCGTAGGAACTGCATGTTGTTAGCGCTGTCGGCTAGCTCGGGATACTGCTCTATGGACAACACATAGTAGCCGTCGAACCCCAACACCTTCCCGCTGCTCAGCAGCTGCCTTTTCTCTCCCTCCGTCCACAGCCGAACTCCTTCCTCCCCGTCTCTCACCCGCTGCTGTTCGCGGGCCCAGGCGCTCGCCAGCGCCCTCTGCCGGGCGTGCTCCAGGATTCGCGCCTTCTCTTCGTCCAGCGTTGTCCCGTATCGCACGTGGAGCGCCAGGGCGCCGTACTGCAGCTCCACGTCAGCGAAACGCCGCGTTCTCCCGTTCAGCACCGTCGTGGACTGGGACACTGTGACGTTCACACCGTTTTCCAGAGATTTTCTGCCTGAGGTGAGCCGCAGGGCGCTGAGGTCGTTCTCTGGCAGGCTGGTCTTGATGAAGTAGTGCGTGTCTCGTCCCTCCACCGTGTAATGTAGGTCTTCAAGGTAAAAGGCATTGTTTAAGACCGCAGCCACTTTGATGCAATCCTCATTGGCAATGTTGAGGGCGTTGGTGACCACGCGGCCTTGGATCACGGCGAGCATCACTCCCTTGCCAATCAGAGACTTGACTGTGGAGAACCACAGCCAGGGTTTGGCGTGGTCTGAATGCTGCCGGCTGAGCTGGATCTCTGGCATGCGCTCAAAGGACAGGAAGGCCTGAGACTGACGAGTCACCTCCTGCTGGACACCTGAGATGGACTGAGGACGAGAGGAAGAGGAGCAACGTTTGACTTCATGTGCTGCATTACCACGTACGAAGTTCATTACACACTGCTCTAAAACAACATTGCATGACAATATTTTTTGACATTAAAGGCGCTACATATTATATTCTTATGTACTCTAGCTACAGCTATGAATATTATTATTTCCTTAATACCTATGGGTGTATGTTATTGTTATGCGATTGTATGTGTATTACATTTTGATTCTCCCTCCCAGGGACTGGGGGAGAAAATGAGACATCTGGCTGTATCTTTGGACACGTCTTTATTATTTTATTATTGCATTTACTTGCTGTGAAATAAATCAGAATAAAGTAGAGAGGCACAGTTGCACAACAGCACTAAAGCACAAACAAGATTATCCCCACAAACACACACAACTTGTTTTTGTGCTTTGTGTGAAGTATTTTGTTTTTGGTGTGTACAACTGTAGGCCTGGCTGATCAACATGCCTGGAGCTTCTGAATTTCCCGGTGAGGAAGGCCATTACTGCACATATACGTCCAATACATTAGCACTTCAAATAGCCTTTCCCTCCACATTTTCCGTTTGTCCTTTCTGAATCTGCCACATCTATTTTTGTCTCTGTTTTCATTAAGAAGTGTTCATGTTGACGTCTCTGTTTCACTGAATATCAGCAGTCTCTCTCTCTCTTTGTGAGAGAAGTGTGACTTCCTGATAACCAAACAAGTGTATAAATAGCAACCGTAACAGAGCGGCTGTACGAACAGAGGAAGGAGCAGAGAATGCAGCTTTAAGCCAGAAGAAGCAATGAATGATTGGTTTCGCTGGATGACTCTTTATTGTCTTCTCCTCCTCATTATTCTCAATCCATTTCCTCCTCTTACCCTCTGTTTCCTTATTTATTTTCTCAGGTTCTATCTGGATTTCCTCACATTTTCACCTGCTTTGTTTTATATTTGTTGCATCTGCTTTTCTTCTTTATTGCTTTTATTATTTTGCATGTATGAAATGAACTTTTCTTTCCTAATGGTCATTTCCTAATAGTATAGTATACCTTCATGATATATAAAACAATTTCATGTTATATTTAGTTTTCCTTTTTTCTATTTATGGAGCTAAAAAGATGTATGCTGCTACGCCATTGTAGGTGAAATAAAGTTCAAATATATTCAAATAATAGTACTAAAATCATAATAATACAGTTATGATCACATCACTGGTTGTGGCCAGAAGCACAACAACGCTTGAAGGTTTGAGCAGTGCAGCAGCATTTTGTGCTCCATGTTGAGTTCAGCCTGCTGCTTAATACAACAGGCCATTCGTCCAGCCTTTCTATCTAAGAGTACTCGGTATACATACAGGCAGGTCGTCCCACAGCTGGCTCTTCTTCATCTCCAGTGATGGCTGCGTCAGGTCAAACTTGGGAATGGGGAATCCTGGGATGGCGTTGTGGAGATGGAAGCCAAATGTGACCAACCAGATATTGACATCTACAGAGAAACAGAGCATTGGATGTGGAAAAGAGAAAAATAAAAGAAGTTGATGAGCATGTTGCTTTGATGATTTGCACTCAATAGAGGCGTCTGTATATTTCTTATACATAGACAATGTATAGAGTGATCAAATATAATCCCTCTCAATCATCACTATGACCCTTTAGAAATGTGTGGCCGTGTCTGTATATGCAGAGACGCTGCCCTCTGCCTGGATTTTCTCTTTTCTTGTGTTCATCTTGTCAGCAAATAGCAAATAGCACAGTAACATCACTCAGGCTGTCAAATACCTCCCCTTTGTCACACTCCTTGGTGTCTGATACCAAGGCACCCTTTAGCATCTGTGACACAAAAACTCACTTCATATCTCCGTGTTAAGTCTACTTTCCTCCTGGCAGATGGAACTGTTTGTCACCTGTTGCATCAGACTTATTTCCCCAAGCTGTTCACTTTCACTAAACATAGCTTTCAGGATGGTAAAAGTATAGTGTGTGTTATAGCCTGCATTTCCAAGAATTAGTAAAAAACCCTCACTTCACTATTCAGGCTGATGGAATACAACATAAAAAAACCCTATTCATTGTCAAACTGCATCCACTGCAGTAATGAAGTAATGCTAGCATGTTGGCACAATTTATTCTACAAAGAAATGAAACAATCAGCTTGTGTTTTTAAAAACAGCTTGGGAAATAGAAATATGTTTGGTTAACCGTAGTGAATAGAAGGAGACCCAGAATATAACTTTTTAGGACAGCTGTTCTTTTATAGCACTTGGTTTGAAACCATTGAAAACTCCTGCTCCACTTCTCACGGAACATCTTTTGACCCAAGAAGTACAATCCCTCTCGTGCTTATTTTCTTTAAATGTCTCCTTGTTACCTGTGACATATTCTTTGACCTGATGAATCTTGCTGATAGGGTTGTTGCCTCGAAACATGTAGAGGTTGAAGGGCTGGGGGTCTTTACCAACACGTGTCCATGTGCTGATGTCAGGAGTGGTCCACCTTTGTAAAAAACACACACACACACACACACACTCTCTTGTCAAATGTGACAATGACAGAACAATAGCGTCCTGTTGTAGAGAATAACCTCTCACGCTTGGACTGTAAAATGAGTGAATACCTTCCAGCTGGGATGTCGTAGTCTCTGTCTCCAAAGTGCAGCAGTCGTGTCAGAGGATCATACAGGCCTCCATGGAAACCAATCACCAGCACAAAGTCTGGGTTGGAATCAAAGTAAACCTCCCCGTACGCTGTGTACTGCACCTGCACACACACACACACACAGATTTATGATCTGATATGGAGACACAAAACCATTTCAGTAACAGATACACGCACACACATTCACATGCACACGTACCTGTTTAAGCAACAGTCCGTTGTTGCTGAAGACAGCCAGAGGGGTCCCGGTGTTATCACATGCAATATAAAACTCCTCTCCACTGCTGATCTCCATAGCAAACACATGGCCCTGTGCAACAATAAACATAATTAAATACATTATGAATATAATGGAAAATGGACTTGCTGTTGTATTAGAACTCCACGTGGCAACAGGAGGACTATAAATAATGGCGTCACCATTATTATGAATTATTGTGGGTGTGGGTAACTGTATTCATAACAATAAAACACTGTTACGGGTTCCTTAACCACTGCTACAGAGAGAACCATCACCCCCCTCTCTAATTGAGAAGCTGCACATTCACCGTGTTTTCCCTATGGTCACTGGAGGGAAACCTGCGCCACACGGGCTATCATAAATCAAAAGTTGAGAGTGGAAACCAAAAGTGACTCATAAATAGCAGTGAGTGGGAGGTCTGTTCAAAGAAAGCAAGACTCCTCCACATGCTGCTCAATTTGTCCGTCTCTAGCTAGAAACCCTGGAGAACTTCTGAGTTTGGAAAAATAAATTGTCCGTACTTTCCTTTCTCAAATTTGACCAAATACAGTATTACAGCAATAATGACTTCTCCAGCTACCTGCAGATCGTAGTAAAAGGACGTGATCTCGGAGCTGGAGTGGTTGTAGACGTGCGTGATCCTGGTGGGGTAGTTCAGGTCAGCGTAGAAGAATTGCAGGTGTTGGCCCAGACTGTTTCTAGAAGCCACACGCCGACCCAAACCGTCATAGCGGTACTGGATGGTCCAACTGGCCGCTTTACTGTAGACACGAACTAGAAGACCTGAATCACAGACGAAGAAACATTAGAAGTATTGATTTCACTGAGATTGTTACTTTTATCTAAAATGCTAACATTTTAACAAATAGGGTTGAGGCTCTGCCACACCAGTATTTAAAAGAACAAACATTGTGGCAAAGCTAATTCATTTAATTGGAATCACCTCGATCACAGAGTTTGTGCTGTTGACCAATAACAAGCTGTCTTGGTGCGTCTTTATGAATCCCACTGCTCTTCTTGGCAGGACAAATCAGGTTACAAGTACCTTGCATGTACCTTACGTGCAAAAGCCGCCCTTTGCAGCATTTGAGCGCTAGGATTGGCCAGGCGTCCAGGCTCTCTCCACTTTCATCCAAGGTCAGCACTGTCGAGACAGCGTTATTGTGAATGCTCTTCTTTGCAAGACCCGCCCTGCGTAGCTTGCCCAGACCAATGGGCTATCCTGACCCAAACTACTCAAGGTCAATGCCTAACATTAACCAATCGTCTGTGCCTCAACAAGCTACGCAGGGCGGGTCTTGCGAAGAAGAGCAGAGGGATTCATAATAACGCTGTCTGGACAGTGCAGACCATGGATGAAAATGGAGCCAGAGAGCAAAAAAAGGAGGAGCTGTGTGGCTTTTATTTAACCCTCAGCAACCAAGCTACCACGCTAAATAACTGGCAGTCATAAAGCTAGCTACCTCGGAGAGCTATTGTGACCATGATTGTAACTGGCTATCGGTAGCAAGTTCCCAACTGGTACATATTCACCAACAAGCCCTACTACTACGTCATCAAGCTTCTAGCACAGCTTTTCATTACATATAAACTTCTCTGTGTCACTTTCTGGAGTGACCGGGCTTTTGTGTTACCATAATAACTCTCACCTTTGGAGTTGTATTCAAATATCTCGGCTCCTCTCTGTCTCAGGAAACCGTCTTCATCCAGCCTGTACTGAACGTCTCCCAGACGAGTGATTCTGTCCCTCAGGTCGTAGCGTAGAGGGGTCAACCGACCACTGTTGCCCGGGTTCAGCAAATGCAGATTCCCATTCAGGTCATAATTATACCTGGAAGGCCAGAACATTATACTATTAACATCTGGCATCATTAAATGATGTTTAATGTTCTCTGTTTAATGTTCTGATCCTACCTCCACATCATCTTCTCATTGAGGGAGACCGTCTGTAGCTGTCCGTCAACGTCATACTCGTAACCATATTTGGTTGTGTTGGCGAACGGTCCAATCTTGATCTCACGCTTGGTGACTCGGCCCATGTTGTCGTACTGAATGGTGATCCAGTACATCAGAGACCTGAAGATCTCATACTGGATCTCCTTGATGCGGCCGTGCTGGTCGAAGTGTTTGGTGTAGGTCATCACTGCTGTGGAGATGATCTAAGACAGGGGGGGGGAGAAACTATACATGACTGACCAGACAAGACATGGGCATCGACACTAATCAAGAGCCATCCAGGGACACAAACACATTGACAACCAGATGTATTTGAGGAATTGAAGCATATATCTCTAGGCCTTTTTATCAAGCATCTCAGATTCACTCCTTAGCCCACTGAATGGTTCAGCCGTTATTTTACTTGTATTTTAAGGATAACATGGAAGTCCCCATTTCTTTTTTTCTACCGTCACACGGTTCAGTGTTCGCATTTCAAAACATTTGATTTATTAAGGTCTTTAACATATTTTGTTTGCAGAGTAAACCTTCTAAAGAAATGGGTATATTTACTGACTATTGTTCTTAATAATAATGATGTCAAATACACAATACTATCTGTCATATCATCAGTTACGTAGAAAATTGTTATATGTTGTTCTAGCCGTATCTCCAACCCCAGTCCTCCCTGAGAGGATGGGGGAGGATGAAAAAGTAAAGTCAAACAATTGAGGCTTTAGCTGGGATGTCACTATGTTTGACCTGCACACTGATCAGGATGTGGGTGACGCCAAGGTTCTGACTTAAATGTCCAAATTGAGTATGACGTTCTGTGCCTTTAAATGCCAGATTAATATTAAAGTATCCCCTCTAACTCCTCTCGACTTATCCACCTTATCAAGATTGATGAGGTACTTTTTCTTACTTATCCATCACTTAAGGACAATTTAAATGAATGCATCCGATCCCTTCTTACCTGATTGATATCATAATAGATGACTCCGAACTTCCCAAACTGCTCCACCTTTCCAGATATATCATCGAATTGATAGAGATCGATTGGCAGTGGTGTCTCATTGATTACAGCCTGCATGCTGGTGACTCTGAAGCTGTTGTCGTAGGTGTAGTCAAAGCGCGCGTTCACCATTCCGTCCTCGCTGAAGCGGAATATTTGCCGGTCGACCAGTGGGCCGATCTGACGGTACCGGATGGAGCAGATGAAGCCTTCGCTCTGCAGGTTGACGGTCTTAAGCACGCCAGCGGTCTCATCGTATGTGAAACTGACCCGCGTTGAGTCATAGAGGATCTCTGCCAGCTTGTTCTGGTGAGACGAATAAAAAAAAGAGCAGTATGTGTTTACCATAATGGACTTTGTAGAATATCAGATCCTATTCATCCAGGTTCAGCAACAACATCAGTTGCATTTAATGACTGCCATCCACTGACTTGAGTGGTCTAGTCAAGCTGTCAAAGTCCCTGTTCATTCTCTGCTGCAGCTGCTGCACCACCACCCTGGGGTCCACCTGACTCTGTTTCTTTATGGTTCAAGGCTGTACTGATGATCTCTCCCTGCCATGACTGTCAAGTACGCGATGCAAAAATAGATCTTCTTTCCATTTATTATATAGATTATAGTGTTCAGGATCTTATTCTGAAGAAATCCTATGCAAATGTGTCCACAACGTGTAACTATTCATATGTGGGTTGACTTAACAGATAATAATGATTAACAACTGAAGGACAAATTATACATTATTTGAATAGTCCAAATTTTGATTTAAATTATTTTAAAAAATATAAAATATTGTATTTATTAGTATGCTTATTAGTATATGAACTATATGTACTTGAACATATATATATATGTAAAAACAGAAAGTCTCCTGACCTGTCTACGGTATTTGTAGAGTATGCGGCGGCCAGTGCCTAGATGGGCGACTCGGAGGAGCTAGAGACAGAGGAAAAAGAACATCAGTTTTAAAGGGGACATATCATGCTCATTTCAGGTTCATGCTTGTATTGTGGGAACATGTTTACATGCTTTAATGTTCAAAGAACACATTATTTTTCTCATACTGTCTTTCTGAATATATCTGTATTCACCCTCTTTCTGGAATGCTCCGTTTTAGCGCCTTTCTCTTTAAGCCCCCCTCCCAAAAAGCCCACTCTGTTCAGATTGGCTTGCAAGAAAAATAGAATGCACCTTTGTAAAGGTAGCTGTCAAGCTGTGGATGGTATATATTCTAATGAGCCTGCATGTGACAGAGGAAGGGGAGTCAAATCTGAATGGCTTGTTAAATCACATGTTTTCTAATCTAGGCAGCCCACAAAATACTGACTGGGTTGTCTTATTTCACAGGTTGATAGGCACTTCCCTTTAATATCATGAAAATAATCAGACTTGAACAATTCTTAAGAGATAAAGGTGTGGAAAAAAGGACAACAACAGAAAGAAGGAAAACAAAAAATACTATCCTAAGACATTACACACACACACACACACACACACACACACACACACACCTGTCCGTCTTCAGAGTAGTCCACAGTGACGGAGGCGTTGCTCTCTGGGGGGTTGTAGATGTTTCTGTAGTATCCTATGGATCTGATAGTCTGCATGGTGTGTCGAGCCACGCTCGGCATGGTGACCGCTGCCAGTCGGTCCCCAGAGTCATAGTCAAAGATGTACTGGTGCTGGCTGTGCAGCAGCAAGACCATGGACTGTTAGAGAGAGGGCAGAACAAACATGCTATCAGAGCAGTAAAAGACACAATAGAACAAGCACAATGAGACACTTTACATTTACTGGAAAGTGGCAGCGAGCATGGCTCCAAATCTCTAACAGTATCGGATGCCCAGCAGTGGCAAGGACAGAAGAAATAAAGCACCGGCACTCACAGAAAAACACCTTTTTTTGTGGGCACTAAATGATGTGTCTCAGCTTGCAGCCATCTTCAGTGTAACCCCTCCAGCAGTCATGACAATTTAATACACACAGGTGAGGTGCATTTATACAACATTGGGAAACATCCTACATAAATGAATTAATACAAAAACAAATGATATACATATTGACTGGTCGGGGCAGAGAGGAGCCTCCAATAAACCAGGGAAGCACTACGGTGAGAGGCAAACATCTATATCTAACCACAGAATGAACCTTAAGTCATGAACCTTAAGCTACATGTAATGACACTGAGCACATATACATCAATCCATATTCTAAATAAATGAGGGAATCAGGTGCATCTTTCAATCAGCTTGTATTAGATGAATAACATTGCTGTGCCATCTGGTGGGGTTGTGTCCCACTGGACCGTATGCAAAATCCCACCTGCATGAGAGTGAGACATTTCGGCTTGCATTTTAAGTAGTGCTTTATTTGCAGCCCTCTGGGGACATTACCACTGCAACAGCTAACAGTAGGAACTCAGCTGAGGAATATGTGGCATTTGTGTTCTATACAATCTGGATCCATTCACTCTCTTTGGTCATCTGAAATGGAGCGTTGCATTAGGTTGGGCAGAGCTCTGACGTAACGCTGGCTTCATCCATTCATGCTTTACCGTCTCCAGCTCATTCACCAGCTGCCTGGCTACCAGCTGAATGAAAACATCCAATCATAATTCAAGCATTAATAAAATGAGGTGGAAAATGAGGTACTAATCTGTTGATTCCCTCTGCTGCCACATTGCCCTCCACCACTCCTACGCCCCCCGCCGATTTTCAATCAGGACAATATCAGACTTTCATGCAGATCTTAGTTTCAGTCCTGTTATAGGCACTGGACGTAATCAATCATTATAATTGTATACCTTATATATGCCATACTCTGGGGTTGAGCAAAAATCATCCAATATTGACATTCTTCTCTTACAATACAGCTGGTTTATTAAAGAGGGTAGCTGCTTGGATTCCCTTCAAAAAAGCAGACTTTTTTCCACCAAATGTCCTGGTATAATCAATTCATTTAAATGCTCAGTCAGTTCCTTGAAGCAGGTACATTCAACCAAACTCCAGCAAACAAAGCCCAACATGTTCCTATAATAAGCAAACAAGGCTGGGCGAGGACATAGCTTAAAACATGAGACAACATGAGACAACATGTTTGCTCTTTAACATCATTTTTCCTCAACTTGGATGCCCTGCTACCTCATCCGTCCCATGGATGTTTTCCACGCTGCACTGGCATTGGTGCCTGGGGCTTAGCATGGATAGCTCTTCTACAGGATTAGAACAATGTGACTCCAATGTCCCCCAGTCAAACAAAGACAAAGCCATCACTCTCAGGAATCCTCGGGGACCTTCCTGCACTGTCATTAGTAGTGGACGATAATCTGAAATGTGAGGAGAATGCAGATCTAATAAATAAGAAGAGACAAAACTGTTTTAATCTCCTGGGTGTGTGCTACTTGCCTCAGGCAGGAGGGAAAGATCACCTTGACCTCCAACTGAACAGGTCCGAGAGTGAAACCCGCTAAACTGGCTACTCACATTACTATTTCTGTTACCGATACCATTAACGCACATTACTGACATTGCTTCTTCCCCGTAGTATTTTCCTCGCAGGTTTCCATGGATCCTGGTTATACCTGGACCGTGGTCTTGCCTCCTGCCGTGGTTCTGTCCTATGCATTGAATGTGTTGTTCATTCTGTACACATGATATCTATCACACTTCTGTCCATCCTGAAGAGGATCCCTCCTCTGTTGCTCTCCCTAAGGCTTCTTCCTTGTTTTCTCCCTGATAAAGGTTTTTTGGGGGAGTTCTTCCTGTACCGATCTGAGGGTCCTGGGACAGAGGATGTCGTATGTGTACAGATTGTAAAGCCCTCTGAGGCAAATCATTTTGGGCTGTACAAAATAAATAGATTGAATTGAATTGGCCGTGGTTACACTTTTTTTCCTATGTGACTTTTAGCATCTGATCATGCCAGGATGTATTAACTGTCAAGTCTGTACGCTCTGAGACCAGAACTTGCTCACATTGGGATCTGATCAGCCAGACCACATGCCCGAGGTGGCCTGACTCGCACTGAGTTCTGATCTCAGTGAGTTGTGCCAATGACGGCACAATGTGGACAATTTATCAAAGTAGGTCTCCATCATCTTCCCCCCACAAGGGAGTTCCTCTCCTCTCAGGAGCGAGAGCAGAGGGAAGAGAGGAGGAAAACTGGGACTGGAGCTCATCTGAGACCTGCTGTCTGAGTCCTGTTAACTTACCGCTGAACCCAACATTCCCTGATTTTGCTGCTTCAAAATAAAAGGTTTTAAGTTACAAAACACTAACAGTTTTATTGTGAATAATTTCTAGGAACATGTGTGCTGGAGGCTGCTGTGGCTCAGAGGTAGAGTGGGCTGTCTTCCAATCAGAAAATTGGCGGTTCATCCTGGCTCCTCCAGTCCATCGAAGTGTCCTTGCATGGAAGCCCCTGCCATCAGCGTGTGAATGGGTGAATGATAACGTGTATTGTACAGTGCTTTGAGTGGTCGGAAGACTAAAAAGGCGCTATACAAGTGTAAGTCCATTTACCACCATATTACTGGAGCTCCTGAGAGGAGAGGAACTCCCTTGTGGGGGGGAAGATAAAGGAGACCTACATTGATAAATTGTCCACATTGTGCCGCCATGCTGTACACAACTCACTGATTATACTGGTTAGTGATGTGTGTACATGTGACCTATGATACTGTAGTTAGTGATGTGTGTACATGTGATCTATGATACTGTAGTTAGTGATGTGTGTACATGTGACCTATGATACTGTAGTTAGTGATGTGTGTACATGTGATCTATGATACTGTAGTTAGTGATGTGTGTACATGTGATCTATGATACTGTAGTTAGTGATGTGTGTACATGTGATCTATGATACTGTAGTTAGTGATGTGTGTACATGTGATCTATGATACTGTAGTTAGTGATGTGTGTACATGTGATCTATGATACTGTAGTTAGTGATGTGTGTACATGTGACCTATTATACTGTAGTTAGTGATGTGTGTACATGTGACCTATGATACTGTAGTTAGTGATGTGTGTACATGTGACCTATGATACTGTAGTTAGTGATGTGTACATGTGATCTATGATACTGTAGTTAGTGATGTGTGTACATGTGACCTATGATACTGTAGTTAGTGATGTGTGTACATGTGACCTATTATACTGTAGTTAGTGATGTGTGTACATGTGACCTATGATACTGTAGTTAGTGATGTGTGTACATGTGATCTATGATACTGTAGTTAGTGATGTGTGTACATGTGACCTATTATACTGTAGTTAGTGATGTGTGTACATGTGACCTATGATACTGTAGTTAGTGATGTGTGTACATGTGACCTATGATACTGTAGTTAGTGATGTGTACATGTGATCTATGATACTGTAGTTAGTGATGTGTGTACATGTGACCTATGATACTGTAGTTAGTGATGTGTGTACATGTGACCTATTATACTGTAGTTAGTGATGTGTGTACATGTGACCTATTATACTGTAGTTAGTGATGTGTACATGTGATCTATGATACTGTAGTTAGTGATGTGTGTACATGTGATCTATGATACTGTAGTTAGTGATGTGTGTACATGTGATCTATGATACTGTAGTTAGTGATGTGTGTACATGTGATCTATGATACTGTAGTTAGTGATGTGTGTACATGTGACCTATTATACTGTAGTTAGTGATGTGTACATGTGATCTATGATACTGTAGTTAGTGATGTGTGTACATGTGATCTATGATACTGTAGTTAGTGATGTGTGTACATGTGACCTATTATACTGTAGTTAGTGATGTGTGTACATGTGATCTATGATACTGTAGTTAGTGATGTGTACATGTGATCTATGATACTGTAGTTAGTGATGTGTGTACATGTGATCTATGATACTGTAGTTAGTGATGTGTGTACATGTGATCTATGATACTGTAGTTAGTGATGTGTGTACATGTACCTATGATACTGTAGTTAGTGATGTGTGTACATGTGACCTATGATACTGTAGTTAGTGATGTGTGTACATGTGACCTATTATACTGTAGTTAGTGATGTGTGTACATGTGACCTATGATACTGTAGTTAGTGATGTGTGTACATGTGACCTATTATACTGTAGTTAGTGATGTGTACATGTGACCTATGATACTGTAGTTAGTGACGTGTGTACATGTGATCTATGATACTGTAGTTAGTGATGTGTACATGTGATCTATGATACTGTAGTTAGTGATGTGTGTACATGTGACCTATGATACTGTAGTTAGTGATGTGTGTACATGTGACCTATTATACTGGTTAGTGATGTGTGTACATGTGACCTATGATACTGTAGTTAGTGATGTGTGTACATGTGACCTATTATACTGGTTAGTGATGTGTGTACATGTGACCTATTATACTGGTTAGTGATGTGTGTACATGTGACCTATGATACTGTAGTTAGTGATGTGTGTACATGTGATCTATGATACTGTAGTTAGTGATGTGTACATGTGATCTATGATACTGTAGTTAGTGATGTGTGTACATGTGACCTATGATACTGTAGTTAGTGATGTGTGTACATGTGATCTATGATACTGTAGTTAGTGATGTGTGTACATGTGACCTATGATACTGTAGTTAGTGATGTGTGTACATGTGACCTATGATACTGTAGTTAGTGATGTGTGTACATGTGACCTATGATACTGTAGTTAGTGATGTGTGTACATGTGACCTATTATACTGTAGTTAGTGATGTGTACATGTGACCTATTATACTGTAGTTAGTGACGTGCGTACATGTGATTTATGATACTATAGTTAGTGATGTGTGTACATCTGTGAATATGGTTTTCATTGTGTCACCCTGTACCTTGTCCAAGTAGGAGTAGCTCCACGTCTTTCCGTCAGCAAAGACTCGGGAAATGATCCTTCCCTGACTGTCGTACTCCCACCTCTCTGTGGTTGGACCCCTCTGGAGGCCTGTCACCTGCCCCGTACTGGACAGACACACACACACACACACACACACACACACACACACACACACACACACACACACACACACACACACACACACACACACACACATATATAAGACTTTGTAGAAGCTAAAAATCGAGTTCATACCAGAATGTGTCATATCCAAGCCATGTGTTTCCAGGTTAAATTGAAAGTGTCCCTAAAATGATGAATTTACTAATTTACTTATGTCAGTGTATTAATGCCGCAGTTCCTTTTGAAATGTTAATGCAGTCTTAGAGGCTGTTTTAAAGTCCCATGTTCCATATAATCCGGAATCATAAACTAAACTTTTTTTAAGATGATCTTTTTGGCCTTCATTAGATAGATAGAACAGTTAGACTGAAAAGGGAAGACAGAGGGGATGACATGCAGCTAAGGGTCAGATTTGAACTGTTGCTGCGGTAAAGAGCTCAGCCTTGATACATGATACACCCACTCGACCACCGAGGATTATCACACCTTCATTTATATTGATATTTTAAAATGCAACTCCTATTGTGAACACAAGGTGTCACTATCATCATATAGTCGGATGCCTTTTTCATACCGAAGAAACTTTGTCCGTCCATATGTTTCTTATATTTTGCCCCCTCAGGGTGGACAAACTGTTAGAAACACACACAGACACACCCACTATGACCTCAAAAATAAACATCAAGTAGAATTGTCATCATTATAACAGTGTCAACAAAAACTGAAAATGTATAAGCTTTGTAAGAGTAGAATTAATGGCAGAGCTGTTGTACTGTATTGACTTAGACCAGTAGTCACTAATAGGCAGACCGGACCCAGACCGGACCCAGACCGGACCCAGACCGGACCCAGACGCGGTTGTATCTGGACCATGGCGTTCTCCAAAAAGAGAAATGTGGACACCGAGATCAGAGCCTTTACCAAGAATGGATATGTTAATTCTTCACACCGGCAGTTTAAAACCAGTATGTCTCTTGTATTCAGAGGCCGTGACGATTATTAAAAGTGGTAATGCGAAATGTGTGCGCCACTACGACACAAAGTATATCTCTTTTGAGCAAACACACCCACTCACATCCAAAATGAAGGCACAGAAAATAAACAATCTAAGAGCTCAATATGATCAGAATCCTAACACGTTAATTCACTGACCAGTGAACAGAGAGGACTGAGAATGGAAATAGGAATAACAAGTGGTTTCAATAAGCACAGATAAAGTCCCTGCACACACATTTCTCTTTTTAGAAGAAGATCATCTGCTTTTCTTGGTTGACATCACTTCTGAATGAACTGAATTTAAAGCTGCAAGACAATTCAGTTAAATTCATTTTTCTAAAATGAAGTACTTTATTTTAAGATGCACATTTTTCAAAAGCTTTCTGTTGTATTTTACTCTTACATACATCCCTTATTTGACTTGAAACGAGAGAACATTTATTTATTTATTATATTATGTAATATTTATAAGTCATCCAGTTCAATTTGAAAATATCGTTGAGATATTATTTAATTTAACTTTCTTTATTTGATTTAACAGTCAGTTTTTGATTACATACAGACGTTAATACAACTGCTGGTACTTCAATATCTATACTGTATGAAACTAAATCATTTTAGACATTATTGTGATGTTCCGGACCTTTGTATGAGGAAATTCTCTTTAACTGGACCTCGTTGAATTTGAATTGAATACCCCTGACTTCGACTATACAGGTGTACTTAATAAAGTGGCCAGTGAGTGCATCTGTGAAAATGGAGAAATAAGTGACGGTGTTCACATCACTGAATAACAGCACAAAGCCTGTTTCTCAGCAGGATGCAAGGTTTGTTCCATGTTCACCACAACACCTCAACAGACGCTTTCTTTTGCTTTCTTTGTTCATTAGTGAGAATGTGGTGCTGGAAAAAGCCTTTCTCCCCTTAACTAAGTCAGGTTATAGTGTCTCCAAGTGTATGTAATGTGTACAAACAAGTGCTGTTAGATGTCTACAGTCATAGATACAGTGACTACTGAAGCTATCCCTTTTTAACTGAGCTCTTTTCCCTCTGAGCCCAGTGGCACTGGCTTATCTCGTCTTCACCTTTTACATCTCAGCTTTCTGTATTTGAGTAAAGAAACGATTAAATACCCTAATATAGAAGCACTTACCTGGAGTAGGTCAAGTTAACAGACAGTAGCTTGCTGCTGGGAACCCAGAGTGTCGGATGGCCTTGGGTGTCATAGATGATCTTCAGCAGGAACTTCCTGTGGTCATCATAAATCTTCTCTGTTCGGAGCGAACGATCGTAGTCCACCGACAGCAGGTTCCTACCGTTCACCTGAAGGGGTGGACGCAAACAAATAACCACTGAATCATGGAGATCTCTGATCAGCTGAAACATGCTTAGTATCTGAAACTGATCATATTACATGCAGCACTGCTGAACCCCTGCTATGCTCCCTTCATGGTCTGACCATGACTAAAAAGCATACAACTATTTAAAGGCGCCAATAATGTTGATTTCACCCCACAATACAAAAGTGTATAGATCAAACAACGCTGTTTTATTCTTAGAGCAAGAGCAGAAGAGGGATTCAAATAGATTGGCCTGAAGGTGGCAGTAGTGTTTATCTTCCTGGGCGCATGAATGTGTAAACCGTTATGTGAGGAGATGGTTCTGTGTGTTGCTGGATGAAAGCTCATGGAGAGTGCAAAATGGAAAGAGCCTTTGGGCAGCATGAACATGCTGAGTTCATAAAGATTTACTCATTTGATTTAGATATTATATACACGTGGAAATTAGTGCTGGAGCAAAGGTTAAGACGTGACCAAATACTAAAGGAATCAACCAGCAAATTTCATCACTATCTGCATGGACAAACATCTGTTTCTCTGTTCTTTCATATCATGGCCCAAAAGATATAATAATATATTAATATTACATTATAATAATTAGCTACCGCTGGCTAGCAAGTTTGTTGGCTTTTTATAAAATGTATAATGGTTGAAGAATATACAAGTTCCTCAATATGTACAGTCACTCATTCTCCGGGACCACGAGTGTAACTTGAGAAAGTTAACATGTTTATGTTAAAGGGACCATATTAGCAGACTGCTCCGCTGGGAGGAGCCTAGGATCACAGTTTATCGTCCCAAATGTATGCGATACCGATTCTGGCACCCAACAACACAACAACATGACATTTTGATGTGTAACTTTAGCCCTACTCCGCCTTCACACTTTGTGTTTGCCTCTAGTCTTTCCTTTGTTTTGCCCCCAGCTTAACACCGTGAGGTAGTCGTGACGTCGGCTGTAAAAGGGTCTGTAGGCTGAACAAACAGACAAACAAGAAATAAGCCCTGGTGTTTAATTCTTGTTAATAACTTGCCGCTCAATTTAACAAAAATGCGCCTCAAGCAGTGAATTCAAACAATCTTCTGATCCAAGACCATCCATAAAACACTGTAGCACCACAGCTCCTGCTAGCCGCTCTTTATCGCTTTCTAAATGACTTGCTGTTTGTTCAAACACCAATTTATGAAGACAGATAACCCAGGTTCGGAGCTGAACTCACCTTATGGATCCTTGAAGCGAGGGGAAATACTAAGAATGAATTGTTTTACAGACCTGTTTCATTAAAGATAGAGTCTTGCTGGAAAACGTTCAAGTCATTTTTCTCATCTTTTTATTCGGCCACCCTCTCATTCGTGAATTAGCACCAGTTGAATGCAGCGAGGTGAATAAATGGGGGCAGAGAAAGAAGAAGGATATTGGGACGGTGGCTAATGGCCAGCTGGATGAGAAACGGGATGGGATAACAGCCAACAGACGTGCTGAGTGTGAGACACACCATACCAGATGAAACAAATCATTTTGCAGATTGGCATGGCCTGTCACGTTCATAATGGATTGGAGCACTCTGTGACTTTTATTTCAACTCAGTGCCAAACAGGACTCTCAGATGGTCCCGTCTTCACTTCAGCCACTCATTTACCGTAATAACTGGTATAGAGAGGAAGAATTTCTGGGGTGTATTTACTGAACTCACACAGCGTTCGTAGCTATATCTTCACAAATGAATGCGCAGCAATTTCAAAAAGCAGCCTCTCAGCCAGGAGATCCTTGTTCCTGCCCCGTGTGAAACCAGAAGTCAACATTGATTTATTTGTCGATGTACTAAAGTCATGCCACTTCCCTAGTTATTTGAACCCAAACAACGATCTTTCCCTAAACGTAGCAGTGTATCATAGCTTGATTGAATCCAATCAGCCGTACATTATTGACAAACATGACAGTGGAAGTCAAATATATCATAAATACACAATGAACAAATACATCTAGGGACTAACAATACCATCAGAAACTGTCCTACATGTATTTAATTCATCTCATAAAACTTACCAGCGTTGACATTCTGTGTGTCTGACAGCAGCCGTTTTCATTATTTCATCCAACAAGCTGCTAAGGACATGCAGTTTCACATTACCTCACACGCGCAATACACATTCCTTAGTTGGATGAGCGCACCACATGACAACAGTATGAATATTAGCATTTAGCAGAAAGGCTGGTCAAAGGTTCCCTGCTGTTCATCCCGCCCCACAATCACCCCATCATCATTAACGCCTTACGTTGTCACCCGGTTGCTGCTGCGGGACAGCTGGACTGTCACGGTGTTAGTGAAGACAAATTCTCACACACACACCAACCACTAACGAGTGGGTGACATATACAGTGTACATACTGTATCCATGCTCACCTTTGCACTCCCGTTTACCGGAACACACCTACCTGCAACTCGTTATTGCCAGCTCACAATACAACACTCCTCATTACCACTAGTGGGCCACACATGCTTGTTGCATTCATTAGGGTTTATATGACCATGCTTAGAATGGCACCATTGTGTCGATCAAACTCTCCAGAGACCACATGACTGCAGAGTTTTCTCCTATTAGGCTGGGCTAGTTAGAGAGCACTTCATGTAATATTCAAGCACTGCAGACAAATCACTGTCCCTTCCTTCTCTCCTAATAGCTTGTAAGAACAACAGACACAACGCCATAATGGACAGAAACAGAAACCCCCGACGTAACCCACAGCAAGCTGCTTGCAGAGGGGGACAAAATGATTGGACTGATATGTGAGCATTGTTGCCTTCTAGCAAGAAGGTACTGATGTCCAGCTGGGGCCCCTCTGTGTGCACTGCACCTGTATGTTTCCCCCCCCCGTCTGTGTGGGTTTCTCCCTCCAAACAGTTCACAGCAGGTGAATTTGAAGCTCTGTAATGTTTGCAGGTGTAAAGGTGCTGCTCTATTCAGCATGTGATATCCCTGTGATAATCCGAGATTCATACAATAACTGAACCCTGTCCATTGGACCATGTGGACCCTATTTTGTCTTTCAGTTCAGAAAGGATGCCCATGTTTGTAGATCACTCGTCAGTCCCAGCTGGAGAGCACTCACCCTGAGCTTCCTCCCGAAGACGATGACTTTTCCACGTGTCTGTTCCTTCCTAAACCTCCACTCCACCAGGTTCTGGCCATTCTCTCCCGGCAGTGTCATGTTGCGTCGGGCTACAGTTGGGTTAGCAGCACCTTCAAATGGATATGAAAAAAGACATGAATACCAACAACATTTTAAACCGGTACAACTACCGCCTCACGGTTGTAGGCCAACCAGTCAAGCTACAGTCTACATCAATGTCTGTCCAACATGTCATCACTACATCATTTTATCCCATTAGACATTTGTGTGAAATTGTCTTAAGTTGAACATCGAATTCGAATCAATTTATCCTTTAGTCCAGGTGGACGTTTGTGCCAAATTTGAAGATATTCCCTCCAGGTGTTCCTGAGATATTGTGTCATGAGAATGGAACGTGGGGACAGACAAACATCATCCCTTTGATTGCAATACCCTGGGTACCTTGTGCACTATGTGGCGCTGTATACTTTTTTTACAATGCATGGAAGATCATCCTAATCCTGCAAATACTGAAATATTACTGAGCAACTTTCTTTATCAAGTAAAATATAATGCTCAAACTCGCTCAGACAATACACTCTGCAACGCAGTACATGCCAGTATGGATTTTGATCATTTACAGAAGCCATTAGCCTCTCTGGAAGGTTTAATGTTTCCCCCTCCAGACTTTTAATGATTTTACCTCAAGATGGGCTTTGTGTGTGGTTTGAATCTTCTAATGTAGCCCATTGAATGTGAATCACATATCATATCGATACAATTTAATTGCTACTAACCATGTTCCAAAGTCTGCTGCAGTGTTTTAGACCATCAAATGAAAATCAGCCTGCAGAGACTTGACACTTGAGTTGGTCATTAATCACAGTGAGCATCACTTCTGTATTTATTGTTGTGTTGTATTAAGTTATATTGCTGCAGTTCGGCAGGTCAGCTGCTAATGCAGGCTTGTAAGTCTGAAATGTCTGCACTACATCACCATGCAATGATGAACAATGACATAAAGAAAAGCAGGCATATTTATAATGACGGATCACCGACAGTACGTGCAGCACATGTCAAGCTGATTATTATTATTAAGATGTAATGCAAACCAGTGGCTATCCAGAAAGTCAAAAGAACACAGCGTATTTGAGTCATTAAAACTGTTGTGCTGCTTAGGAAAATGGTCAGCAACAATTTAAATACAGAAGATTTGCTGGAGACGCACTCAAATGTGAAAACACTGGTACGGCTTGAAAGATGATCCGATCAAACGCATTCAAATATGATATTTCATGATACTGATCATCCCTTTCACAAACAGGCTCATCACATGGGCAGACAGTTGTGATGGAAAAAAAGGCCTCAGACAGCGCCTGCCACACAAAAACTCTTAGATGAAAACCATTCACCTCCACCTCAGCCTTGGTGCATGTGGTATATTGTATTCACGCTTCAAAAATCATAAAAGTGATGTCCTTTGTGAAGATTATCTTGCTGAGATCGAATTGTTTTTTTGTGGACGGAACCAGTGTGATGCTTAGTTCTGGGGTGTCCTACACAAACACGTCATCCCTGCACCACTCGCTATCAAACATGTATACATACCTGCCAGTATATGGGGCTCCGTCTGGTAGTGTGTGTCCATCCCATTGGCATAGATGACCCGCAGCGAATGGTCATTACCCACCTGGTAGCTGTTACGAAGCTGGTCTGTGAGACAGAGACGGAGGGAGATGATTATCATGAATACAATACAATATCATTACAATACCTAACATTGATTTCATGTTTGTTTTCAATGTGGCAGATTTCAAGGGATTTCTTCAAAAACACTATGAAAAGGAGAGAAAATGAAAGACAGAGAGAGGAGAGCAAGAAAATGCATGTGTGTGTATGTGTGTGTGTGTGTATGTAAAGAGAGAACAGAGCACAATTCATTTCCGTGGGCCGTGTTTCAACCTGCTAATGGAGCACAGAGCAGGTATTAACATCCGCCAGCCTCTTTTAATTAGGCTCCCCATGACCTCTCGCAGGACTAATAGATGTGTGTGAGTAAGAGAGAGATCAAGGCTCTCTCGCCTAGAGACAACTTTTTTCTCCCTCATTCTGATCCTTCATTCATCAGGTAAATGATTCCTGTTTTCGAGGGCAAACAAAAAATAAATAAAAATAACATCAACACATTTGATGCCAAAGTTATCCACCAATTTCACACAGCGATAAGTGTGCAGTGTCTTATTTTGTTACACGTTGTATTTCTGAGGGAATTAGCTTTATCAATTATTTTCAAATGTTCTTTCCTTCTAAATTAAATATAATAAAACTCTTTTATTTGAATTTCTTTTAAAATAGTTTTCATCTTGATTTGAGAGCAACTACAAAAGTCTATATTTTCCCCTCCTTAGATTCACTGGGATTCTTTTCTTTTTGGAACTCTACCAAATGTTATTTCACAACGACATGGAGGGAAAACATGCAGCACTGGTTATCTAAATGATCTGGGGTCAAGTAATTCAAAAATAGTTTAACCTTTCAAATCTGTCCAAAATGTGATTCCTGCAAAAAGCGACTGGCCACTGTGTTATTTTTTTATGCTGATTGTACGTTTTGGTTTAATATTGTGCGGTGGATCTGATCCTTCACTCCCACCCACCCACATCAATTTTCTACCACAAAAGAGAGGCTTCGTACAATATGTTATGAATGGGGACAGACAGCACACACAGCTTATTAGAGCCAGCCCGTGATAATGCATTAGTGTGAACATTTACTGTAGAGCCTCATTGTCAAGTCCTGCATGCTTGCCCGTTTTCACAAAGCAATCAACAACAACATCTAAATGACAAAATACAGCATCTGTATTAGCTTGTTTACCATTTCTGGGCTGCACCTACACCTAATATGATATTTCACATTACCTGGACCGCTTGCACATTGTGCAGTTTAGATGATAGCGAGGAGGCGAGAGGATAAATAATGTACATGAATTGATGGAGAGGAATGCTACACTTGTCGATGGCTTTGAATAACTTATTACGTTCGGATCAATACTGCTCTGCCGTGAGGGAGACGCTACTCTGTTTTCCTCTCACTCGGGGCACATGTAGCATGCTCTGAAACAAATCACTGACGGCCACTCTTCAACTGGCTCATTAGTTCAGATTTAACAAGGGCATCAGTGCAAAATGATTGTTTTCCCTCGTCGTGCAGACCGTATGTCTGACATGAAGGATGATAAGGATGGTGAAACTTCTTTTTTCCTCTTGCAGTTTCCCTCAAATCGAGAATGATCATTGATGGATCTCTCAGGTCTATTCTTACAAGGTTTAAAGGTGTAAAATACGAGATTGGGAGCATTTCTTTTGCTCTCAACATGCGACGGCTGAGCTGGCGGCTCGCGGCTAACAGTGCTAACAGCGCTAACAGCGCTACAATTGAAAAATACGGCAAGAGTGCTGACAGAGCTCACCGTGTTTACCTGAGGGGGAACTGCAGGATGGGCATTAAGCTTCCGCTATCTGCTCTTTTTTTCTTTCTTTCAGTTAGTAAGTAGTTAATGGTTATGGATTAGAACAAAGGCAGGTCTTGCGGATGGAATTCATGTAGACATTAACATACTCTATCAATACTGTTAACTGTAGCTCAGTACATACAGTGGTCCCATGGGGCATTCACCGGAGCCAGAGGGTAATATTGTGGAAAGCAATGAGAATAAAACATTTTGCAATATGGCCATTGGTCAGAGAAATATAGATTTACTGATTTGGAGTGTTTGCCCTGGGTAAGTGCTAGGACTGGTGGTGGTGGCTGAAGATTAGGAACTACTACTACTACTACACTTCTGGATTACCATGGTGAAGTTATATTTATAATCATGGTGTTAAGGGAATACTTTAGAGCCTGATATACTCCCAAGT
The DNA here is from genome assembly GCA_032191485.1 of Leptoclinus maculatus. Classification (NCBI taxonomy): domain Eukaryota; kingdom Metazoa; phylum Chordata; class Actinopteri; order Perciformes; family Stichaeidae; genus Leptoclinus; species Leptoclinus maculatus. The sequence goes on from JAVDOI010000009.1 coordinate 19,356,079, forward strand.
GGACGCCGACACTGCAGACACCACAGACACCAAGCAGTTCTGTTTATACTGCTCTCTGGAGTCCACTTGGAGGACGCGTTCCACACATGCACAGTAGATCGGCGTCTACATGATGATGTTTGCACAGAATCTACATGTACACCCTCTGATGACAACATTTATGATGCAGAAAGTATAATACTGGCTTTTCTTAAGGAGATTGGTCTGACTCCAAACTCACAGCAACACTACTGTGTAACAGTTACCAGCCTCAGTACTGAGCAACTACTATCAGCTACTGCTGTTTTCTCTGCTGTCTTTGTAGAGCATACGATGTGTGAAACCTTGCATCTACTTTAATGTTGGACTTTTTCCAAAGTGATTCATTTCTCAAACACAGCCACTCATCAGTGGTTTCAATGGAAACGGCACCATTGAAGAAAAAAAAAGAGCTGTTGAAAAATGTTGAATAGAGAAGACACAGCTCTCGTTTCTACTGGGACAATATCATACAGTCTGATTCATATTACCAAGGCATTTGCAGCACACACTCTTTAGCAAACGTTCTTACTTACTCTGTCACACACACAAACACACACACAGACCTGTACTTCTATCTTTGTGAGGACCCTCATTGACATAATGCATTCCCTAGCCCCTTACCTTCACCTTAACATTAACCATCACAACCTAACCCCAAACCTTACCGTAACCTAAACCTAATTCTTATCTGATCTTATTGTCTGGTCTTGAAGAAGTGAGGACCATACAAAATGTCCCAACTTTCCATAATTGTCCTCACTCTGTTTAACTGTTACTTTTCAATTAAATTAAATTCTATCTGTGTAGCCCAATATCACAGATCACAAATTGGCCTCAGAGTGCTTTACAATGTATATACCGTCCCCGGACCCTGGCATCGGATAATAAGGAAGCAACATCAGGGAGAGCAACAGAGGATGGACAGAAGTGTAATAGATGTGTCATGTGTACAGAATGAACAACATCATACAATTACAACACAGCCAATCCATATGACAGAAATGATACTGAGAGTAGTAATAGCAGCAGTGGATAGAATAGAATAATAATAATAACAAAAGCAGTAATAGTAATAGAAATGTGAATACGCACACGCACACACACACACACACACACACACACTTGCGTAAACACCTTACCCTGCACCAGCGTGTAGAAGGAGTCTATTGATGACAGGTTGGTTGTGATGGAAACGTCCTCATCCCTCCCCGACGTCTCAATGTCCACAGCAACAGCCCCTGACGACATGTCGCCGTGGAGATTGGTCACCACGCCGGTGGGGAAGGTCACATTAGTCAGACGACCCTCACTGTCATAGCTACAAGGACAGAGAGGGATGCAGGGAGGGGGGAATAAAGGGACATTAGTGTCTATTACTGTAATGTGCTTTATGGAACCCTGTAGAAAAGAAATGACTCGACATTACACACACACACACACACACGTGGCCATAGCTGAATGTGCTAGACCTGGTTGTAAAGAATAGCAATTTCAGAGGAGGTGGAATGAAAACTGGATATACCCAGCAGGAGGAAGAGCTTGAATTCCAATTAATCTAATTAGAGGAAGTCAATGAATTACTCAGTTATGAAACTAGGTTTTCAATTATTTAACGTCTCGTCAGAAGACTAATCGTTCGGTGTCCACTGGTCCAACTAAAGGTTACGTCTCGACATAAACTAGTAGAGACAGTGAAGAAATCAAAGAGTGTATGTTATAAATCTATTCGTTCAGATTGATGTTGCCCACTTTGAGGTGATTTGAGCAGATGGAGGAGCTGATGCGATTCTGTCACAAATGTTTTCTCAATGGCATAAAACCATTAAGAGCTAAAATAAGTCTCAGTAACTTGGTAAAGTACCTGTAGATGGCTTATGAAATACAAAAATCCAACTTTATTGTTTGTTTTGTTTTTGCCTTCCATTATCACACAGCAGACATGTACCCAAATATGAACAGAGTAATGCTGCTCACTCATAGAAGGTAGTCCAGCCTATTTGGAGGCTTTTGGTAGCAAGCAAGCCGCTGTTGCCATGGTAACTAAACAAGACCAGTTCCTGACCCTGAGCCGTGAGAGTCTTCAGACCACCGTTAGTCCCGATGGTCAACCAGATGACCTAGACACACACAAACACAGCAACAGCCACAGTAAAACATGGTCCTCAGACAGTAAACATCAACGTTTGCTTCATTTAAATATTAATATTATTAATTAATTACAAAATAGTGTTTTCTTGAAACTTTTGTGAGAAGCAAGATAAAGATGAAACAACAATAAGTGGTTCATTTGCTGGCTGAATGCAGGTGCTTTGATAACTTTAACTTCTGCTCATCTCACCTGGTTGTCAGGGGCAACCACACGTACAGGCATCCTGTTGGTATCTCTACGGATACGGAGGGTGTTCCCGCTGCTGTCTGTCACCGCGGTTACATCCTCCTCATTGCTGAGAGTGAAGGAATGGAGCGTGGTAAATGACAAAGTGAAAATTAAGTTTGAAAAGAAGGACAACAATGAAGAAAGCGCCGAAACTAAATGTATTTCAAATGTAACAAAATATTTCAAAGCAACTATGTGTTCATTTCCACACAAACCAACCTGTAGCTGAAGTTGTATTTATAGTCCCCAGTGACCAGAGACATGGTGAACTGGTGAGTCCCATTCCCATCAAACACATAGAGCTCTTGGGAGGCTGGAGAGGCCACTTCATAGGAGCTGGGACCTGAAGCCAGAGAGCCTGACGACACACAAGCAGATGGACAGACTTGTGATTGCTGTATCATTTACTGTATCTTCTTTTTATTATACATATATTTATATATTATATTATATACGTTGGGAAATATCTGGGACAGTTCTGCTGACCAGCTTGTGCAGCAATCAGAGCCTCAGATCCTTCATTGAGTCTGCCTTGTCAGTGTGTAGCCACTGTTCAAACCCAAAGGATCCTTACTGGCCCAAACACTGGTCCATGTGGTCCACATTCCATGTAATACATACGTCACGGCATGCAAATGAATGGAGATGCCTCATAACACATGAACTCTACCATCTTCCATCTTATTTTTTCTAATATTTGATGGGGGACAACATAAGCGTATTACACAGGCTACTTCAGATTCAGATTCAACTTTATTGTCATTGCACAGAGTACAAGTACTTAAATTCACTCATAGCATTCCACAAAGGGAACTCAACATTATAGCTTACAGTACTGCTCCTTCTTGTCTCTATGAGGGTTTCACCTGTTATAAGTAGCAGGGAGACATGTGAGGTGGAGAGGTGTGAACGAGTAGCTGATCTAAAGAAGAGCTTCACCAATCCTGGTTGGATATTAAAATAGATTATGAAAAAAAAAGTATGAACGCACTATGGTACAAAAATTCACTCTTCTTTATGGCTTCTTTTCACACCCTCCACTGCCTTACATTGTCAAAATATGCTTGGTCTTTTGATGATGATAATTTTAAGTTACATGTTCCGTTGTCGTCTTTAGGTTTGTGCCGTGGTATCGTTTCAGTATCAGCATCGAGATACTTGAGGCAGGTATCGCTTCAAAGCCATCATTCTGGTATTGTAACAACACTAACGGTGTACACATACCAGTAGGTGGCTGGTTGCATCGTATAGCTCGAATCCGGATGTTTCCCAGATCAGCCATGTACAGCGTCCCATCCGGAGACACCACCAAAGACGAAGGACAATTAAGCCTTGCGTCTTTAGCATAGCCCTCTCCTGTTTGATAGCAGTCACAGTTGGCATCGTTCTGCAAGACAGAGGGAGGTCGGGGGTGGGGTGAGGGAACAGTGGGTAGGGTGACAGACAGTGACATTACATGAGCAATTCAACTTGGCTTATGTTATGGAGAGTGGAGAGGAGAAGTGGGCACCGTCAAGAATTCAACTGGTGAAAAACTCTCATCAATCAAATGTTCTTTATTGTGTTATATTACTAATATATTAGTGTTGACCAGATACCAGCTGCAGTCACTGTGCTATTGTTTTACAATTAAATGACATATATTCTATATTAAATTGTATTCATATAATTATTTGACTGCTACACATGTATTGTGGGTTTGCTGACCTGGACTGTACTATATCATGAACCAATGAAGATTAAGATATAAAATGAAGAAATAAAAGAAGGACATGGAGAATGCTTTTCAATGCTCCTCTGTATGTAGTACTAGGTAGATGTGGTACAGACCTTGCAGTCACAGTCAGATGGCTCTCCAGCTAGGTGGGTAATTTCTCCATCAGTCGACACCTGGTGGGGTGAAAGTCACAAATAGACATTTAGCAACAGAAGGGCTCTTTCACAGAAAAGAAAACCACACTCAGTTCATCATCTTCATTTGTCTAATGTTCCTGTATCTGGGGTTCAAATCAGACTTGGTACCTTTGTTGCTAATTACTGACTTGGACAGAGATTCAAAGTTGTGCTTCCTTGATGCAAAAATTGTTCATCTGTTAATCAGGAACTCACTGCACATGAATGTACCGTGTACTGTATTTGCTGAAGATTACCTGTCGGATCCGGTGGATTTTCTTTTCGTCTGTCTCTGCGATGTAGAGGACACCGCTGTAGGACAAAGCGATGGCTGTAGCTCCCTCTAGCATGGTCTGGACCGCTCTCTTCCCCATAGTATATTCTATACCAGGTACCTGGCAGTGCATGGGACGACCTGCCACGATACGAACCTGAACACATACATTTGCAAAGTTGTTACTAGCTGCTAGCAAAAGTTGATTTATTAAACCAATATTTCATGAAAAAAGGCACATGTAGGACATTTGTAAAACATGGACTGTGGTTAATGTGGGTACCTGTCTATTTTCAGTGATCTGCAACACAACGTTGTTGTCCAGGACGTAGATGGAGTTATCCATGGGATTGATGGCTAGATCTGTGGGCCATTCTAACCGAACCTGGATGTTAAGAACACAGAGAGAGTTTCACATGCTACTCTGACTATATACTTCAGTTAAACTATACTGTACTTTGCTATCTGATCCTGTTGATTCTAATACTGATATACGGTGTATTTCCTGGTTTGATAATGATGTGTATAAAATCAAAACCTTCATGATTTCTAGGTCTGCTGCCTCAGTATAAAGAAAACAGGGAGAGCAATCACCTAAAAAAAATGTTAGTCATGTAAAAAATCATGGTTACATGACATAAGGAGTTATTTTAAAGTACTTTATCTAAAGAAAGAAGTCTGGACGTGTTGTTTACATTAAATGTCTTCGATAAACTATGTCTATACCCACAACATGGGGTGTTTTTAATATCAGCCAGTTTATATATTGTCTACTAAATGTCCCCTTTGTTCAAATGCTGCATTCACAAACATATTAAAGTGACTGTACGCTTAACTTGAAAAAGAGCAACATGAATCTACAGAAAGCTGTAGTTGAACATGTGTGGGCTGTCAGTTCCACAAGTGAACTCAAGAGGTCAACTAGATAACTGCCAGAAGTCAAACTGAGCTAAAGTCTGCAGCGGGGAAAACACGGTCAGAGTTCAGATAAGTGCAACTCTGCAAGAAATGCCCCCAAACCACGGTCCTGTGTCCACAAAACAAAGACCACAACACACACACTCTCCCTCTCTCTCTCTCTCTCTCTCTAACACACACACACACACACACACACACACACACACACACACACACACACACACGTTAAGCCTTGTTTAATCTTTTCCTTAAGGTCTAATACTTGACACTTGCCCTGTGTGTGTGTGTGTGTGTGTGTGTGTGTGTGTAAGTAGGTGGTGTTCTTTCCATTCTGAAGTCCATACCATGTATGTAAGATTGTACATTCTCACTAAAAACAAGCTGTAAAAATAAAAATTAAGTTGTTTCCCTTCTTCTATCTTACTCTCTGTCTCTTCTTATTTTTGCCAGTCTGATGAGTTTCTAAAATTAATTAAGGAAAAGTCAGTAACCAGATCTTAATCGTTGCAGAGCATCCTATCAACTGGATTGAATCTCAATCATACCTGCAACTAATTTACGTTTACTGGAAACATTTAAATCCAATGCAAGTGTGATATTGTTTTATATATATATACAGGGAAGCAATCAGAGTCTGATGGGTGCACAGAGCATACTTAGGTACTCCTTGAATGTTACCTGTCTTATGTGCATGCTGGTGTCACAGGTCAAAGGTCGTGCAGAGGTCAGGTCGTTGCTGCCCAGCACTGTGGAGATGATTCCATTACGATCCACCTTCCTGATCATAATCCCATCCACAAAGTAAATCAAACCGTTTCTATCAACTGCGACGCCTGTAGGGAACACAAACACAAACACAAACTTCAGTATATAGTTGTCCAGTTGATTATCAATACATCAACTTTCTGAAAATGAGAGTGAGGTATTTCTCCTGTGGGGGAGTCCGGTTTCAGGAGTGGACTTAAATGCAGTACTGTATGTGTATGTAGGTCAGGAGGCCTATCGATTAAATGTGAACAAAACGTACAGTAACAGCCTAAAAAGTGTAAAATAAGCACGTCATCGTGGCTACAACACACCAGGTTCATGCGTGCATAACCAATCAGTCAGTGTGTTTTCATTCAGTGATATTGACTCATTTAGAATATGTTCCCATCCAGACTTGAAGCAATGATGATATGCCAACCATTAGTGACACTTGCAAATGCAGGGGAGCCTCCAATTTGCATGAAATCTTTATTCAGCCACATTTATTGTCAGGGACGTTGATGCCGTTGAGCTTTGAGGTGCAATAAACACAGACCCAGTTGTGAAGGACCTATATCATCACTGTGGTAGCGGTATCCCCATGTTGCCAATTAAGTAGGAGATGGAAGAATGGATGTGAATGGATGTGTGGAGTTGGTACTGTTTGGTGGATGGAGCAATTGGCCCTTCACTAAGCCCCACCCAAGCTGTTAGAGCTACGTTACCATGGAGCCCACACTGTCACTAACTGCACTCTCTGCCCTAAATATGATCTATTTTTGGGAAAATTAAAAAGCAGTTTCAGAGAGAAGAAGACAGAAGGGTCTACAGTATGTGTTTGAAGGATCTATCCAAGATGTCAAACTGATTCAGCAGCGAAAACAGGTTGAAAAGATAAAGATAGAAGCTAAAGCTACAGATCAGAGTGTAAAAGTGAACCACCACATCACCTGGTGATCCAGGCTATTAGTCATTTATTATAATATATACAGTATTTATTAATAGCTGTTAATAGCTGTGCTATTATTGTTAAAGCTCTCTCTCTCTCTCTCTCCCTGTCCCCCCATGCCCCCCCCTCTCTCTATACAGATGGCTGCCCACCCAGAGCCCAGTTCTGCCCAAGGTTTCTACCCGTTAAAGGGGAGTTCCTTCTTCTCGCCCCGGGGACTTTGAACGTTTCAGTACAGCTCTACAAAATTCTAGCGCCAGTAAGATGATTTTCTAAGGATAAGAAAGCTGATGAAATTCCCTTTTCTAAATGTAAAACCAAATATGTGTGTTGGGACAAACTTCCCACTCAGAAATGTATGATACATACAGGCCAAGATTTGAATTAAGTATGAGTGCACAGGTCAAACGTTTGTGCCCTTGTTTCTGAACTAGGTCTTCCTCAGCAACAATAGTTATGAGGCAGGCTTGAAAAATAACCACCTACCTAGTCATCCCTTGTGTTTTGTGTGTGTGTGTTCTGTGTGTACCTTTTGGTCCCAGTAGTTGTGCCTCTGTAGCTTTTCTTCCATCTCCACATCGTGCTTCATCAAATGGAGGGCATTGTTCCCCTGTACCAGCCACTACTTCTCCATTACCTGAACACACACACACACACACACACACTTGTATTGCAACAGCCCGTATCCACTTTCTTTTTCCCTGCTATGTTACCAGCATTTAAATTGCCGTGGATGAGTGTGTGTACATTACACTGAAATTATCAATTGAAAAAAACTGATTACTTTAATTTCTGTCAACATGGTGTTTTACTGGGGAAATGAAGTGAATGCTTACTGATGAGGTCACGGGCGCCGCTGAGCATCTTGGGTCGGTAGATCCGTCGAGAGTTGGTGTCGGACACATACAGCTGCCCTGTTACTGGGTCGGTGGTTAAATAGTAGCGGTGAGCAGGGTTGTTGCTATGGGGGGGTGGGTAACAAACAGGATGGAGACAAGAAAGAATTGGTTTAGTCGTGCTATATCTTTAACAACGTCAGTATCTCTGACGCCAGGGATTGAACACATAAACAATTCAAGAAATACACCCAGTTTTGAACATGGACACTAAAATCCCCCATGTGTCCTTGATGGATTGTTTCCTTCAGATCACCCTGCTGACACATGATCCAAAGTCTGACTGGAAACAAGCTCACAATGAAATCACCATCAGCAGAGCAGGTTTACTTCGGTTCCAGCGTCATTATAAAGGAAATAAAAGAGACTTTCTGGAGCTGAAGATAATGAAGAAGTAATGAATAAAAGGAGGGTTGATGAAAGAACTGAAAGAAACTGGTGTTAATTTACTTCCAGTGGAATACCAGGTGCTTGAAGGGTGTGTGTGTGTGTGTGTGTGTGTGTTTGTGTAACTCAGGGGAATGAAAGGCAGACACAGTGCGTTGCTATTTCTGTGAACATGTTTTTGATTCTTTTTTCTATAGAAGTGTAGTTGTGATATTCGTAAGTGAGAAAGTCAGTAAGTGCATGTGATATGTGTGTGTGTGTGTGTGTGTGTGTGTGTGTGTGTGTGTGTCGACAGTAGGTTGGTCCCTCTATGTCAGTCTGAACAGACCTACGTGGTTGAGATGGGCCTTGACTTGACTGTGACACATTCTTAATGATGCCTGCCACACTGTCATGTAAAATCCATCATACACGCATACACACGCACACAAACACACACACACACACACACACACACACACACACACACACACACACACACACACACACACACAGCAAGTGTCAAGCATCAGACCTCAACACACTTGGGCGTGGATGTATACATATGCACTCGCCTCTAGCCATGAGTCTCAGCGGTTGGCGATAATCAGCAGATGATCACAGGCTGTTAATTAAGACAGCTAAAAATAGACAGGACTGTCTGTGCTTTTCTGTACTTGTGAGGCCCCGGCGTGCTGCATGCTGCGTGCCCTTTTGTTTTCATTTATCCTTTATTTAAGCAGAAAACCCCCACTTAGAATAAAACGCTTTCAAGATGGAGGATAGGCAGTATCACAGACAAAACCCTGGTACCAGACAGACAAGCAAAGGGACAAGGAATAAGGAGTGATGGATGAGGTGACGCTTGAATAAGGAAAGGATAAAGAGGACAGGACAAGAGGAAGCCTGAACATGAGGGAATACACTTCTGAGAGAGTAGTAAAATAAAGTAAGAATGAGGAAAAGAAGGAGACAAAAGAAGGAACTAAAGGCGAGAGAAGAGACAAGAACTCAAACAAGAGAGGAGAATGAAATAATTACAACCAATGAAACAGAACTCAGAGTCAAGATGGCGTGAATAAGTAAACAAGGGATTTTACAGAGCATTTTGACTGCACAGGAGTCGGCATCAAGAAAATATGAGGGCCGCCAGGGCTTGTGACAATAAGTGAAAATGTGATCGGTCACCCTGTGATGAAGCTTCACTGTTAGTCACCAGGAACACTCAAGTGTCAAAGTCAGACTTTCTTCTCTCAAGGTCACAGTTGTTAAAATTGTTAATCTTCTCGTTGCTCCTCACTCAATCACCGCCAGTTAAAACCGCTCCTGAAGGACATGACAGTGCTTACAAAGACTTGCCTCTCCACTGCCCGTTGGGTGGCTTAGTTGTTCGGGAGTAATTTGCAGAGTGCATTGATGGGAGGCGAAAACCAAGGCCAGCTCTGTTTGATGCATGGAAAGCATTTTATTCAAACTGGAGCCTTTGGCTTCTTCAAACACCAGTGGGACATGTCATCACCCAAGCCTGTCAACTCTGAGGACATCAGAGGGGGAATTCAAGCTTGAGTGGGAATTCTCCACCAGGTTTCAAGATCTTTAGCAGTATTGGGCCAGTGTGTTCTTTGTTGGTCAAGCCAGAAGACTTAAAGGAGAAAAAATCTGGATTTGCCCCCATTTAAATGGATTGGATTTTAAAATGCAGCGTAAGTCCCTTACTGGGACCCATGGTTCCCCCGGGTACTAGGAACCTTTTGAGGAACTCATTGTGTTTAGACTTTTTAGATGTCAGCGGATTGAGCGCTGTAGAAGTTCAATTAACTTTGAGTAGTGTCCGACCGAACAAGATTACTCATCTAGATTACATCTAGATGAGTAATCTAAGTTCTACAAGTATTCAGAGCATTATCTGATCCCCGGCTCATCAAAGGACAAAGAACCATCTACCATCAAGATTGGGAGCGCATGGAGATATCGTGAACTGCTTCCCGTAACCACTTTGCAACAGCAGTGTATCGACTTCAAAGACATTTGCTCGACCCGTTTGGTGGGCGTCTGAGGCCAGCTGAGGACTACCATTTCCTGACTCCTTCAACCGGCAACCATCGTTTTTCGGGAATCATCACCCACTGCAAGGTCTTTTGGAACTATGCTGCACAAAGTAGGAAACTCACACCTTCTAATATGATTAAGAGTTGGTGTCGGATAGCGTTCAGAATTATTAATATTACATTTATAGACCCCCCCCCTGCAGTGTGCTCTCCCCACTGCTCTTCTCCCTCTACACCAATGAATGTACCTCAGAGGACCCGTCTGTTAAACTCCTGAAGTTCACAGATGACACAACGGTCATCGGCCTCATCAGGGACGGTGATGACTCTGCGTACAGACGGGAGGTTGAACAGCTGGTCCTCTGGTGTGGTCAGAACAACCTGGAGCTGAACAAGCTCAAAACTGTGGAGATGACAGTGGACTTCAGGAGGAGCCCCCCAACACTGCCCCCCCCCCCCCCAGTGTCAGTGTTGTTGTCCTTGTTTTTTTTATTTATATTTTTTTATTTTTGTTTATTTGTAAATTCTGTGTATGTACGTGGACAGCAACGAAAAACCGGAGTCAAATTCCTTGTATGCGTACGCATGGCCAATAAAGCTGATTATAGGTTAGAGTAGAGTCGGTGTCTTAGGAAATCACATCCTTCCTTCACTATCCCAAATCATTCCCATTTGCAATTTGAAACTCATTTATTCACTGGTATCACTGTTCATTTGTTAATCCATTTATTCTTTCATTTGGTTTTATTATAAATAAAACACACATCTATCGTCAAGTTATTGTCTGTCATATTCTTTCAAAGCGGGAACTAAAGATCAATGAACGTAGAACTTACTACTGCGATATTGAGACTAATTCATTGATTATCAACTTGTTGAATTCCTTTGATCTATTTTCCTCCAGAAGGAGGTGCAAGATTTAACACAACTGCTACACACCGCAATGTCCTTGATTTATTTATATGACATATTATTCACCTTGTTTATGTGAAAAGAGTGTAAAGAATGTCTGAAACTAGTTGTTGTTTTTGCTTTGCCTGTATGAAAACTTTCACGACCTTGAATGAATTTGAAAAGAACAGCGAGACAGCGAGAAATAAGGAAGACCAGTAACCACGGCCAACATCTTCAACCCCCCCCCCTGACGTCTCTCCTTGCTAGGGGCTGCTGCTAAAGCGATGACTTCATCTGAGCTGACAACGGAAGAATAGGCTCGATTTTGTGTGAACACTTGTCCACATTAGAGAGGGAAAGAGGATGAGACTGAGGGAGACAAAGACAAAACTAATGAGGGGGTTTCATTTGATGGTAGCAAACATTAGGGCTACGTTCCTCTCTCTGCCCCTTAGGTTAATAACTGAATGGATAATTAAATATTTCCAGATGTTACCAGTTGCTTTGGTGAGTAAAAGGTGATCATGACAGAAATGGTGGCCAAAACTAAGCTACGGTAAGCTAATTGACTAGCTGCTGTGAAGACTGTACGCCTGTCTGGTCAAACATCATCTGTTTGTCTGACCCATTTTGACAGCTACTCTACATGATTCATTCTGCAGCTATAAAGCATTAATGGACTTCAGGAAGAAATTATGAATGCTAAATTAGCCTGCTAACAGCTTGATCCAGCTCACTGTCTCCTTGATGCACCTTGGGCTAAGGACGTCAGCGTAAGCAGGTCTGAAAGCTGCCAGGAATGAGCAACAGTGATTGTTTTTATTTTAAAAGGAGATAAGAAGGATGAAAGAAATGTGCAGACTAGAGTCTGGTGCGTCAGCAGCAGAAATGGATGGTGGAATGAAAAGAAGTTGAAAGGTTGAAAAGGATTAGTCACTCTTACCTATGTCTGAAATCTTTGTTTCTTTAATACAGCGCAAGCAAAGGAAGGAAAAAAAAGAGGAAACAGGAGTTAGTAGACAGGTTGTTTTCTAAAAGGTAATGTGACTAAAATCACTGGAAGAAAAAACAAGAGCAAAAGTTGCAGTCAGATTTAGAATTTAAATCATGCTTCAGAAGTCAATAGGAAAACGATTTCAGTTGTTAGAATAGGAGTTAGAGAAATGAGCACTCAACAGTGTGCCAGAAGCACATTTCCAGATTCCGGGCACTAAATCACTGATCTTTTCTCTTTTAGCACTTTGGCTAAAGAGTAAGTACTTGAATATTAATCAGTGGCAAAGTGTCCAATCTGGCCACGCATCTATCCCTCTCTTCCTTTATGTCTTCAAGTACTGTTCAAAGTCATGCGAGACCAATGATGGGGAGTTGAACAGTTGAGTGCCAGAAGGAAAGCGGAGGCAGAGAGATGGATTCAGATGCTAGGTTTAAATTAAAAACCAAGGACTCACAAGTCAATCAGCTCATTTTTCACACATGTGTAAACTGTAGGTCATATTTTCATTTACTCAAATCCACCAACTCTCATGCATTTGCAAAGACCCTGAGAATCCGATGGCAGAGTTTTACTGTTAAATGGATCCTGAGTTGTCTGAGTGAGACCTTTATCTTTGTGACACTCAGGGATGTATTCTCTGGATTAGGTTTAGATCCCCGATCTGGCACCAGCGGCCATCCTCCCTCCCCTCTTACCTCAGCTCCATGACACTGGTAACATTCCCTGAGGGGAAGATCCTCCTGATGTAGTTGAAGTCTCCAACGAAGATGCTGCCATCTGCTCCGCAGGCCAGAGCCAGGGGCGCTAGCAGCTTATTGCCCTCTGCCTGTCCGTTACAGCTGGGGCAGGAGATGCTGCGGCGACGTCCATTTCCTGGGACAGGACGTTGAATCAATTGTTACCGACTGAAACATTTGGTTTCTGCTCTTTCCACAAAACAGACCAGTCCAGTTGGGAGCTTATTTCAAATTCATTATATCCAGTCAGGTTGTTGAACACTGTTCTGGACCAAGCATTTATTTAACAATGTCAAGCCAAAGAAAGAGTGAAAAATGTAGGACTGATGCACTGTCCACCATCTCAGAGACCCAGGGTTTATTCCCTGTAGGGGCACTTCAGAAAAGTTAGCCAGAACTTGTAAAGGCATTACGCAAAACAAGTGGAGCTGAACACTGGCAGTTTAAAAGACCAAAATGTGTCAGACCAGAAGTATTGCAGACAAGGACTGCAGTACAATTAACATTCCTAATCAGTAAAAAACAACGTGAATGAATTGCACTTCCTCTGATAGGAGATGGTGTCTTTCTACAGAAAAGTGTGGCATCGCTATACAGACTGAGATTGCAGTCTTGGTGAGTACACAGAGAAACTACAAGGAGGAACTACACTGGATACGTGAGTTGCAAATGCCAAATATTTTTATTAGGAACTGAACCAAATAAGGAAAAACCTTAAAAGATCTAGCAACATGCTCCAACCCAACGATACTACTGAGTCCATACAATCTAAATTTAAAGTCATCAGTTCTATAAACAACAAAGCCAATTTCTAACTATTAACTTGACCAAACTTCTGAAACTATGAAAGCCTTTCAAAACAACACTGCTATCTTATAATCATCACTCGTGGCTCCGGCCTGTAGCTTACGTTAGCCATCTGTGTGTTTTCTATGCTGTACAGTCTGTGCACACATTGATACTTTATGTATTTGATTGAATCCAATACATAAACTGCAGCCTCTAAACCAGCAAAAATAAGAAACCGTGTAATTCTCAAAGCGCCCGCAAAGGGTGAGATGCAGTCATACCTGTGCTGCCAAGCAAACAGTGTCCCGGTGCTACCTCATTTAAATGAGGTAATATGCAGACATTTGGCAAAACATTGGCCTTTATTTATGCAAATGAGCCTCATTGCAAAAACAGTCCAATTCACAACGATCAGCGCTAATAGTCACGTGCAGTTACAGTGTGAAACAATTAGCGTCCTCAGATAGTTGCTGGTAACTGAAGGGCATTCATAAGAGGTGTCTGCTCAAACTCATTTATTTTGGGATGCAATGACAGAATGCGATGACAGTTGTGTCGTGAAAAATAAATGAACAAAGCTGCCCTACATGTCAATTTGAAGAAAAGGTTATTATATAAAAGAATAAACAGATCATTTCTTCCCTCTCCCTCCTTACACGCTTCCCTTCCTCTCTCTTGATTTCCTTGGGGAGCTTTGGATGGAAGAGGCACTCTGGCCAGATCCTCCTGGCAAGACCTCTGGCTCTGGCTGACTCGCACCCCTCACAACCTACGCATTGGCTTCAAGTGCATTTATACTTTGCCACATGGATAATTGTACTCAGCTGCAAACCTTTATGGACGTGTTTGCGCTGTCAGATAGCAGTTGCAAGTGATGATGGAGCTATCAGAGGCTGTAATCCATTCTCTGTGAATTCACCCCCTCAATTTAGTTTTTCTTTTCACAAAGATTTCCCAGAGCTAGAGAGCAACTAGCACTCAGAAGGTATTTTTTCTGGGTCCCATGAGTTTCCTGTGGCTCTCGCACTTAAACCATTAGAGCAAAATCACAAGTAATTCAACTCTGATCACAAACATGCAGGTTCAATCAAGTCAATTATACTTGAATCTGTATTTACCCATGATGCTGCTGATGACCGGGGGCTGCTGGGATATGAATATGTTCTCACCATTGCCTTTGTACAGTATACCTGGTGGAGAGAAGACATCAAGGTGAGTTACAGAGAGCACAGAAAGGCAGCAGAGAGAAAAAGCAGGCAGACCAATTCTACTTTGCATTAACGTCTGTTTTGTGATTGAGAGTTCAGGTACGTTGGAGTTGAGATTTTATTAACACAGCTGAAATATGGCACAGATATCGTGCTTTTATTAAAACTCTGATCCGGCCTGTCATTGGGGTTCTCAATGGTGTGATAGTGTATTCGCTTGTTCATTGGACTATATTGCATATTTGAAAGTGAGGGTGTTGTTATGAGGTTGGTGGATGTGCCCTTAACCTAAAGCATGTCTATACTGAGCTCATGTTCATGACCAGTCAAGTTGTACTTGACTCAGTGTAACTACAGGATTCACCTTTTATATAACAAATGGATAAAAGGAAAAAAAGGGCAATTTGAGGATCAGGATTTATTTTCACTACACACATGGACTAAAAACAGCACCGCTTCTCCCTAACCCAACCCAAATCTTCAAAATTATGGAAGAGTGTCAGCTAAAACCAAACACTTGATATGGAGGAATTCGCAGAACAGTGCCGATGAGGAGGAAAGTGTAAAGTATGTTTGTGTGTGTGTGTGCATGTATATGCGTCTCTCCTTCCTATAATGTTTTATGCACCCTGGTCCCAAAAGAAGCCCAGACTACAGACAGCATGCACACAGATTTGTTGATATGCTTGTGTTGAAACACATGACACTTTCTCTCTCTTTCCCCACGGGGGTCCCAGAGGATCATACAGATGTAAGATTAAAGGGATGCTGCTGCTGCTGCTGCTGCGTGTGTGTGTGTGTGTGTGTGTGTGTGTGTGTGTGTGTGTTTCACTTTTAAGCTAAGAAAACCAAATCATGGAAATCAGCTGTAGTTTGATGACCGTGGTACTGTATTTAGATGTAGATTTAGTATGTCAGCACACTGGACTCCTACAAAATGTATCAGACTGAAAAAGGCAACATGTCAATGACAAACATTTCTTCAGATATAACGCAACATTAACAACATATTGTCTGTTTTATTCAGATCACAACCACTTTGTTCCTACACTGACAAATTTAAATAGCAGGCTAGCAGCAGTGTTATCAGAGATTAAATGTCTGCAGGGGGAAACCACCTGAATGATACTACTTTGAACGTGTTGTCTTATATCTGTTGTTTTGTATGAGGAGAAATGAATAATTATAACACAGTGCACGGTTCCTTTTAAATGTAGTACTACTACTAATCCATGTTGCTACACCTGTTCAAGGCGGGACTGTTGCTCCATTATTCCGCCTGGTTGTTCTGTATGAGAGGTACGGAGGCAGCACAGGCCTCTACAGAGCCCACTTCTGCGTGAGAGGGACAGCCAGCACGCGGCCGAACGGGTGTGACGTTTTGACGACGTGTTATTTGTGCGCCCTAACCACCGAGATATAAAGAAAAGAAACGCTTGCAGCAGTTAGCAGCTAACCTAGGAGTTCCTTAGCCTCCGAGCAGACGACCTCAACACTCAGTTCACCTGCCATTATTGTTTAGGATGAAAGTCGCTGCCCGACGCGCACGTCATTCGTCACACTACACACCAACGCTATTGTGCTAAACCTCACGCCTCTTTTGCTCCCGTGATGTCGCCGTGCTATCTAAAAGGAGAAGAGAGAGGGGTGTGCTAGCTGACTTGCGAGGAGGTTTATGTGAATGAGTTGTAAGAGGATGAACGGAGGAAAAGAGAGGGATGCACTCGTTCTTCAAAGTGAGACATCAAAGAGGAACCTCCTGTGGTGAGCTGAATTATTAAAGCTCTGCTGCCATCTTGGAAAACCAGCCCACATTACGCTCCATCCGTCCGTCCACCAGCTCTACATTCAACTCTTTATATGGATGCATACACCCTACAATTTACAAGTCCTTCAAACCCAGCAGGACACATCGCTATCGGCGCGTCAATCCTATATCAGTCAACCGACCCTTCCCATCAGGCTTCCTCTACATCCCTCTCCTTCTCTTTCCCTCTATCCTCCTCTCCCTCTTTCATCTCTCCCTCCATTGGTAGATGTTGATTGATCAACAGAGGCCAAGCCGGCAGGGTTCCTCTCATGCTGTGCTGTGGTCTACTCACAGGCAACCAACTATTTGCCTAACTGGAAAAAAAAGTGTGCCTATGTATGTGTGCATGTGAGGGGGGGCAGAGAGAGAGAGAGAGAATCAGAGAGAGAGAGAGAAAGAGAATGAGAGAGAGAAAGAGAGAGAGTGAGAGAGAATGAGAGAGAGAATGAGAGAGAGAAAGAGAGCGAGAATGAGAGAGAGAATGAGAGAGAGAGAATGATAGAGAGAGAGAGAGAGAGAATGCGAGAGAGTGAAAGAGAATGAGAGAGAATGAGAGAGAGAGAGAGGGAGTGAGAGAAAGAGAATGAGAGAGAGAGAGAGTGAAAGAGAATGAGAGAGAGAGAGAGGGAGTGAGAGAAAGAGAATGAGAGAGAGAATGAGAAAGAGAGAATGATAGAAAGAGAGAGAGAATGATAGAGAGAGAGAGAGAGAGAGAGAGGGTGAGTCAAGCTCCATAGAAAGAGAGGCGCATCGAATTGTCCTGCTGTGTTAAAAGAGGGCCGTGAGGATTTCTCACACAGCTTTCTAGATATGTGTGTGTGTGTGTGTGAGTGTAAATGAGCACATTCGACCTTGATCTCAAGACCTTCAATCTTAAAACCCACTAAGGGCTGGCACACTGATCTGATCTCAACAACCTAACGCCAACAAGGTCACAACGATTTGGCTCATAACTTTGGTAGAAGTTTCACTTGAACACACGGTGTTCATAATCCAAATAATCCAAAACAAAACTTGGAGGTGGAATTGAGAATATGTGTTTTTTTTACAGCACAGGGTTCTGCTTGTTCACTGAAAGAAAGAAGGTGTGGAGTGCACCAGAATGGTGAAATCACAGATTGGTTAGTCTGACTGCTCTCCATCGCTGAATGCTCCTGCTGCTGATTCAACAAGGTGAAACGTCTGAGCAGCTGCTGATAACAGCAGACTAGACACAACTGTGCTGCAAGAGCTTCAGGTGTGGTCAGCCAAACAGTGCCCGAGCCTGACACAGCTGGCTGTTAACGAACACACAGCAGCACTCGCGCACATACACCTTTATGATAATAACTACAGGGCTTTACTGCTTGACAATGGATCTAATTGATAAATATTGATAAATAAGTCTTCAGTCAGACACCAGACAACACACACATACTAACTGACACACATGCACACAGCGTGTTTAATGCATGAAGCAAGCTGAATAATGACTGTAGGTTGTCGGTCAGTATTCAGAACAGCCTTCAGCCAATCAGTGTGATTCTCAAAAGATGGTCCCTAATGGACAAATGAAGATCTTTGAGGTCTCTTCATTCAGTACCAGTAAATGGATTTTTACTCTTCATCTCTGCTGTCAACAAGGGCATCTGAAATGAATTTGTAAGAAAAGTCTGTTCTGAATATTTTGTCAATATTCTTATTATATTTACTGCAGTTTCGTTTATCACATATTTGGAAAAAAATGATATTTGATGGAAATCTCTGAATTTCTGTTGAAGGTGAGGGAATGTTTAGTTCATAACTAAAGTGTATTCTGGAGACCATCACAGAGCAGAGGACCAGAAGGAAGCTCAGGAGGGTTCTGTCCCGGGACGACCATCCTTTGCACAGAAACAGAAGCAACCAGCTCCTGTTGCCTGGTGCTCCGCTGGAAGGCTCAGGACGACTTTTGTTCATAGAGGACTTTTTTTAATTTCAGGTCTTTTTAATGAACCATGTTGATACAATGTCCCTTCCACTGTTTATTCATTCACCGTATTCGGCAACTACTTACAATGTTATTGTCTGCATACTGTTCACATTGTTGAACAATAGTACATCTGCTCTTTTTCTATTCATGATTTTGCTTCTGATTAGGAATGCAAATTTTAAGCACTTTCCTTAATCTATCGTTGGTAACATTAACGATCAATACAAAATACAAAAATACAAATGAAAACATAAAACTTTTCCTTATACTGAACAATACCAAATGCATTTTCTTTTCTCAATCAAATGAGATTTTTGTTTGTACTTATTTTAGTCAGTAAACTGGAGATATATTGCTGATGTTGAGATGTTATTGTACATTATTTAGTTTCATCATTCACAATCGTTTTTTACTTGTTAAGGCCATTTTGTTTGTAAGTTTACTGTCCTAAAATCAACTCACTTAACACCTAAATTTGGGATTTGCATCAAGACAATGGTCAGAAAACCCCCCCACAAAAATGGAAAGTTGTCATTTAGATTTTCTTGTGTCGTGATAAAAAGCAACACTTTCTCATGTTCTCTGGAGCAAAGCGTAAAGCTGACTGTGGCTGAGCTGCTTAGTGTCTGAATAATGGAGTGCAGCGCTTCACGGGGCAGCTTACACACTCACACTCCCTCTGCACACACACTGGTGTATGAACACATAGACGGACATGGGCTTCACAAACTCACAAGTACACACAGAATACACCCTCACAAAGCATGCACAAGGAAGCAGCCCCTCTGCCCCTGACACCCCTCTACAGATAAACACACACACACACACTCTCTCTCGCTCGCTCTCTTTCACCGAGTCTTATCTGAGTTGTTCAGCAGTGCTCACTACTCAGTGCTTACAGATCACACAACACCAGGTGTGTGTGTCTGTTTGTCCATCTGTGTGTGTGTGTGTGTATGTGTTTGTGTGCGGACAAGCTCCTGCACACCAATCCAGTGTGTCTCTTTTCCTCCGTTCTTCTCTCTAACGGCCAATTTATTAGTTTATGTTGTTCAATAAGAATCAGCACTCCCTTTGATTTGATGCAGCTATATGAAGATGAACAAAGTGCAAATCGCAAATTGTGAAGTATTGTGTAAAGAAATATATAACTATACAGGAGATGCTGCTGTTCATACTGTTTGTCTGAATCAAAAGAAACAATGTTCGGACTGATTGGTGTTTAAAAGCTGAAAGTGATTATAGATTTCATTTAACATGACATTTGTAGAAATGATGAATTAGTAACATACAGGATTACTGCATAGTTGAAACCACAGATTTACTGTCATAACATTGGTTTTAACCCGAAATCACTCACTCCCACTTACTACCTATCCAGGGAGTTCAATGTAGAGGACTCACGTTTCTATATATACAGTATATATACGTATATATATATATATATATATATTAAGAGAGAGAGAGAGGACTATATAGTGAGCTGATCAGCTAAATGAAAAAACATTTTCATCCATTACTCGGGTCATTTTCTCTGCGCCGTCAATGAAGTCATTGCTGTTGCACAAAAAGGTGCCAGATCATTTTTGTGATAAATACCTTGTGAGCCATTATGTGTAGTTTCCCCACTCAGAGCAAAGTGCTCCAAGTGAATTTAGTTCCCCTGGTAATAGTGATGCAGCGTATGTCCAGGGCTTTTATTGTGAAAATGAACGGAAGGAGTAATGGCATGCTCACTCTGCCGTTGTCAATGTGGGGGTGTATTTTCCCAGAGCAAAAAATAAATAGAAAATACTTTGTGTTTGTGTTGTGATGCTGTGCTCACATAAAATATATTATTTTCCTGCCACAACTCATGGATTTGTCTCTCACTCCTCTTGTCCGTCTGCCATTTTTCCTTTAGCGCAATGCATGATGGTGTATGGTGCCAGTGTTAGTGATCGTCATTGTGTACTTCTTGTCAAGATGCATTGTGGGATGCTTTGAGTCCACTATAGGGTTTTATAATTCTTACTGTGCATTTGGACCACATTACAAAATGGTGAACTCACTACATAGTCTATTGAGTAGTGAGTGATTTCAGACCCTTCGCTAAGTCCCGCCCCTGTAACACAAACCATCCAATTGTTCTTGGTCCTTGAATGGACTAAATTAATAGTTCAGTAAACAAAAGCAAATCAATAAAAATATTTTAAAAAGCAGCCTCACTGCCATCTTCATCTGAAGATTAATATGAAGATAAATCTATAATTTGGACAGAAGAAATCCAGTTAATAAGAAAGTAGCTGATCTTTCCTGTCAAAACATGAAAACACAGAAACAATGAAATCGCTGCCCGACGTCAACACTCACTGAACAGGCATGATGTTTCCAAATCTAACTCGTCATCCCATGCACATCATTAGTGGAGCTACAAGACAAACTACAAAGAAAGCACAGCAGGGGTGTTTGATGCCCCCCCCCCTCTCCCAAACACACACAAAGACAAGATTATTCTAGTCCCTGTGGTGTCTTTTCGTCTCAAAAGGACAAACACACATTGTGCGTTGCAGTGTTGTCCCTTCAAGACAACACATCACACCCACAGAGACCAGTGCACATATAGACAGCAAATCACAAATCACACCAGCATTTTAAATGCACACATACTCACGCAGACACACACGCACTGAATCGGGTGACAAGGTGTTGAAAGCCCAAGAGGACTGCAGGGAGAGAGGGATGAATAGCAATGTGATGGATGAGGTGACAGATAGAGGACAGCAAGGAAGGGAGGAGGAAGAGGAGGGGAGGCGGTTTGTAAAGTCAAAGTGCCTTTAAAGCAGCAAAATTAATTTTTCTAAATATGTATCTATCTTACATGGAACAGTTATTGAAAGGTGAGCTATCTGAAGGAAATGAATCTCTCTTCAGATAAAGGTAATAATGCTGTAGGTCATTCTGTAAAGCGCACAGGAGTGACAGTGATGTATCCTTCAACAAACCAGCTGATTATAACACACATTAAGAATCAGAGAATTAAAAAAAGGAAAGGTCTGGATTCACACTGTGCTGTATGCGTCATACTCATGTGGAAATTAGTGAAGGAGACCTGGTATGGGGCCATTGTTGTAGCATAACTATTTGTAAATGTGTGTGGAGAGTTGTCGAACTACCTCAATCTGTGTGTGCATGATTAGATTTGTAAATGTGTAATAATCTCTAAATGCGTTTGTGAATGTGTACAGGAAAATTGCAAGTCTGTATTTAGAAGCCGCGTGTTTGTAAATGTGTAAAAAGAAAAACTCAAATTATGTCCTCAGATTTGAAAGTGTCTTGAGATTTGCTTAAATAGATTACCGGCTGAAAAGTCTTCGTATTTTGCTCCTGGAAATACAGACAACTCATCAGTTACAGCTCAGGCCTCTCAATTGACCCTTCGCTAAATCCAGCCCCTCAAATCTCAGCCAATCATAGCGGAGCATCGGGCCAGCACTGACCAGGGTCCGAGAGCTACCGGGCTCTGCTCCATAGACTCAAGCAATTATTTCAGGTTTTATTCACGTTCAGACTGGTTTAGTGGATTCTGAGCTAGTCCTGGTTAAACATTGTGTAATAGTGATACTTGCTACCTGGAGAGGTTGGAAGGAGATAAACGTTTCTACATAAAAACTCTGAGCTAACATTAGCAGAGTACGCTAGCACATCATTAACTAGCGTTAGCACTATGCTACACTAGCTACTGAAGGTATACTGAATGTAAACACATGCTGCTTTTGCTTTTTAATGATTGTGACATGAACATTCTTAATTTTGTGACTAGCACTTTAAGATAAAGGATATTCATTTAGTTTTTTATTCTTGTTCTTGTTAACAATATCAACACTGAAATTAAGTGTTTCATGTTCTTGCTTTTTTTTAACTAGTCATACTAATTAGTGAAAAGATTGAGTGACAAAGGAAAAGTCATTAGTTATTTAGTTATAGTTATTAGTTGGACATTAACATCAGCATTAAGTCTTACATTACAGCATGTTGGAGAAGTGTCAAGAATCCAGAACTCTTGTTTTCCCACTCAAACAATATAATCTGATGTACCTTCCAGCTGGAATGTACTTTATACTATTCAGTCAACATACCTCAACCCTGAGGTTTCATTGCATTATCTAAATATAATAATAATAATAAAGGAAATTAAAATAATAATAAAGGCATATAAGATGACAATACACAAAAACAAGCAGGCAAAGAGAGAAGAGTTGACAGAGGAGGAGACGAGGAGGAGACGAGGAGGAGGGACTGTATCTGAACTGACTGTATGAGATGAGAAAGACAAATTGTGTGAGTGTGTGAGAGAGAAAGAGAGAGAGAGAGATGAAAGGCTGGCAAAATACCACTGGGGGGCAGCTGGAACAAATCCAAGACGCCAATAAGGAACACACACACACACACACACACACCACTAAACTCTTTTCCTCCGCTCCATGGACCAAAGCCTGCACGACAGCAATCGTTTGGACAAGTGCTGAGATTAACATACTTTTAAACTGCTATTAGCGTTGTCCCTTTCTTCCACATATAACTAATGATGTGGAGAGAGAGGGAGAGATATGAAGGGAGGCTATGGTTTGTATTTTGAGCTTCACATTTATGGATACAAGAAAACTCTTAACCTGGTCGGGGGGGGGGGGGGGGGGAGCGCTTTCTGAAAGTACAGGAATCTTCAGGGTGGGGTTTGCAGGGATGACCTTTCATTCATGAAACACACACAGCGCCACTGATTCAACTCGTGTGCCACTTCATTCATATAGTAAGTAATCTGGTATCGATGTAGGACCATTTTAGAACGAGCATTTCTCTTTATTCATATAACATTAAAGTAAAGTTAAGCTTTACTGTCACTTCCTGACTCATTTAAACAGAGACTAGTGAAAGAGAGAGAGGTCGCGGAGCGGTACACAGAGACAGAGTGACAGAGTGAATTAGAGAATATAAAAGTTATTTTTTGATCGTTTCATGGCTTTTTGTTCTAAAGCTCAAATAAATAGCAATCAAACATTCAACAGATCTACTGTGGAGACAGAAGCTACTCTGCATTTCATCCAACATGCATCAGTAAATACTATGCAGCAGCAAATGTCATCACAGAGACATGGGAGGCTTGGGAGGTTTTTAGATGTAACGGTCGGTCACACAGAAATACAGGCCGCAGTGTGTTCACCCACCTCAATCTCAAGGTATTTAGACTGCCACACAGACGACAATTGGCTGAAAGAAGGTTTTAGTTCCTTGATAAGCATTGATAAACGCGACCTATGTAAAGCTAGCTGCAGTACAATAGTGCAGGCTCTGGTTCTGTCATGTTATGGCACCTACCGTTTTGTACGTCCAGGATGTGATGTTTGTCCAGCGTCCATCCTCCCATGTTGGATGCATCCAGCTCGTAGCCTTGCAAAATGGCCGTTCTCTTTTCCCAGAGGATGAGGTCCAGGCAGGACTCGTATTCAAACCCCACCGACACTAAGAAACAACAATAACAACAATAATACATTAAGTCACCCAAAGACACTTTACAAAGCAGATAAGACAGTCAATAAATAATACAAATTAACAGTGAAAAGAAAATAACAGTAATGATAATAACAAGGACAAACACAGTAATACAATATCTGGACAGATTAAAACAAACATTTATAATAAACACATTCCGAAGCACCAGGAAAAGCTCATCTATTTAGGTGGGTTTTCAGTTGCGAGTTAAAAGAAGCAACAGATGGCGTCTGGTGCAGACTCTAAGGATAAGCATTACCAAATGTAGAACCTTTTAGCTGTGATAGGTGCTTGGTTACCAAATGTTAAAACTTGGGTAGGTAACATTAAAGAAAGCAGCAAGGATAAGCTAGACTTTTCTTAATGCTCCAACTGAAAAACCCAGCCCATTGTTGCCGTCTCTTTTCCAATGAAAGTCACAAAATCTTGGCCTACCTCCAAAGCCCCTCCCCCACAATTAACATAATGAATTTAAACAACTAACATGGCTATCGTTAATCCTCAGCTGTCACGCTAGCAGCTTGGTAAGAATTTGGTGAAGCACAAAGAGTGCACGGCCATAGTATGCGCACGTACACAAGTAGATAGACCACCAATCCTTTCATGCCGGCCATATGAAATGACTGAATGGCCTTATTACAGTCAAAATTACATTTTTTTGATTGCTGTCTGGATTTAAAGAGCATTTCTTGAAGACTACCAACTCCAGCTTTATCGGGTAATTATGAGGCAATATGGAATCAGCAAATATCCCATAAGCAAATAATGAGCTGATGGAGGGGCAAAGAGGAAGGGCTGGTGTGTTCTGGTCTACAATCAGTTTATAGCTAATGTTTGATGCACAGTTCTTCCAATAAATTCAACCTCGGTTTTAACAATTGCCAGACCAAATATTCTTGTGGTTAGGCTTCCTCATTTTAACTTATGAGCACCAATTTGACAAGTGTTACAAAATGTAGCAGTAAATTGTCTTGATGGTCAACCCATTAAGCTGGGCTACCATAAGTAATAACTCAGTGAGGAGTACGCATGCTGGACTTGTCCCTCATAAAGGTGCAGAGGGGTTAGCATACCCATTAAGTCCAAGCCATTTCCCTGTTAAAGCCTTTCTGCAGACCCTTTTTGAACTTAGCTGTAATTGTGCAGCTTTATGTGTGTTCAGGACAAGTCAGCACTACAGGAATTCCCTCCTCTCCACAGGAACTGTGTACAGTAAGTTGTCATACTTTAATAGTGAGTGCAGACCAGGACTTATTTTGTGTTGAATTGGTGCAATTTAATTGTTGTATACATTTTCTCTCCATCTGTGTCAAATACCATTGTTATCATTTCTAAAGATCCTCCACCCCTGGGCTACTGAGAGGGTAACATTGATCAGATTAACGTATCAATTAACGTAGATTAACGTAGCGGTTCAGACATTTTCTCCTCATTTCACTGTCAATTTGTCGCCAGGAATATCTCAATTCATTCAAGTATGAACATGAACTTGTTTGCACAGACGGCTGGCTTCAATCCAAGCAGCATTGATGTTATACTTGCCTGCTTCACATCCAGGAGACAAACTCAGATTCTGATAAGTGAAGCCAATGCAGTAGTGCCTTAAACCTGCATTATCTCTACTGGCCAGCAGGGGGCGACTCCTCTACTTACAAAAATAAGTCAGATTGTATAGAAGTCTATGAGAAAATGACTGGACTTCTCACTTGATTTATTACCTCAGTAAACATTATAAACATGAGTTTATGGTCTCAATCTCTAGTCTAAGTTTTCTTTAATAAAGCATGATAAATTCGCAGGTATACTTTAGGGCGGGGCTACTGTGAGATTGACAGGTCGCTACTTTGTCTGGAAATTGTCCGTGTCATCTTTCATCTTAGAACTTTAACCCTTTCACAGTGTGTTTTCAGTTCATGAAAGTTAATTGTATCATTTTGGGGGCAGCCGTGGCTTATTGGGTAGAGAGGGTCTTCTGGCAAACGCAGTGTCGGCGGTTCAATCCTTGGCTGCTACGAGTCCTGTGCCGAAGTGTCCCTGAGCAAGACACTAAACCCCTAACCGCTCTCCAGGCACTTCTCTCCCAATAAGCTAGGGATGGGTTAAATGCAGAAGTTACATTTCATATATATATGGACCTAATTTATATGACGACAATAATACAATTTCAATTTCAACATTTTGGTTGCCTGAAAATGTCAGATTCAGCGTTCGGTTGTACTTAATTCCATCCTCTCGTGTCACTTCTGGTAGCAGAAAAACAGGATGGCAACGGCCAAAATGCCAAACTCAAGGTTTCAAAACTGTAGTCCACAAACCAATGGGTGACGTCATGATCACTACTTCCACTTCTTATATACACGCTTAGTTCACATCCTGTAACACTGCAATGTCTTTGTGTTTAATTGCATCTTGCAGACCAGTGACATCACACACAACCAATGCTCCAAATAAACGCAGATACGGAGGTAGAGAGAGAGAGAGAGAGAGAGAGAGAGAGAGAGAGAGAGAGAGAGAGAGAGAGAGAGACTCATTTGCGGTGTTCAGCCATACTATCGTAGCAAGGCCAGGGATTCTAACCAGTGACCTTCAGGTCATAACAACACTTAACCTCCAGGCTTCTGCTCCCATTATTTCATAAAAACAAAGTGAGTTAATTGTAAAATCATTAGGGAAACCACAGTTGCTATTGCATTTCCATTCTCTGTTGTGAAAAGAGAGCTGGCATACTTGTCTACAGAAGTCTGCTGTGAGGCTTTCCACGCAAACGTGTTTCAGATCATACGTTGCAGTTAATTAGCTTGGCTCCCCATCAACTTCAGGAGTGTTTTTAAATTTCACTCTCGACATGAAGGCCCCTCTGTACTAACATACACGCCTCAGGTTCTCAGAGCAGGTGCCTCTGGCTGCTCCAAGTCAAGGTTGAAAATCCAAGGTGATCATGTTGTTGTTGTTGTTGTTGTTGTTTTGGAACAGCCTTTCACACAGTCTCAGAGAGGTCAACACAGTGCACACTTTTAAAAGGTTTATGTTATGTTATTTTATTTGAACTTCGCTATTAACAGCAAACTCACCAACTGCCTCGGACAGTCCATAGACGCGTTGGCCATAGGCATCCGTCTTGTCCCAGATGAAGGTGTAGGAGAGATTTGGTTGGGCGGGGAACCATTTCTGGAAAAGGCGTCCCACCACTGCCACCATCAGGTGAACCTGGAGAAACAGCACCAGACACAAAGGTCACCGAATGGTAGTTCAGGTTAGGGTTCCATTGATACGAGGCAGAACGCTGCAGACGGCTTACCTTCATCAGGTTGAAAGGTATTGATGACTGCGTCATGGTGACTTTGAGGATCGGTTTATACCCCGCTGCTCTGGAGCTCAGGTAGATTAGGTTCAGATCACTGCCTGGTATTGAGGTTTCTTCCTGTAAAACCTGCAGAGTAACACAGAAAATACATCAGCACCCAACACTAGCTTACTGTCTCGAAGCGTCATATTTGTAGGGGAATGGACTGCTAATTGGCTCGCAGCTCGGAGGAGAGAAAACAAGCAACCATCTGGGACCATGACAGGTGTGCATATTTAAGAGCCTGGCTACTGTTTGACTCAATACAGTCAAATGTATGTGTTAGAGCTGGGTGATATGGTTATCAGAAACTGTTTTAAGCAGGATTTGGCTGCAATTTGTCAATTTGTCTTATCAGAACCATAATGCGCCCCCCAATATCCCCCTTTTTAATCACTACTAAGAAAAAATGCTTAATCGAAATGATCAGAATTTGGCAAAATACCTGTACTGGCACTTTCTAAATTAAACTGGATCACATAGAGGTTTACGATAAGTTAAATTCACTGCTGACAACAATACCTATGAGCCTAATTTTGTATCTCCAACAAAATAATGAAGAATACACTTTCACTATTAGGTGCTGCCGGTAGTGGCATCACATAGATAGTATTGAGTCTGTGCGGGGAAGGAATCATATTGGATGAAAACTGATCTGCCAGACAAGGCGGATCTGAGGCTGCGTTGTATTCTGACAAGGTCTACCATTGAGTGAGTGAATGATTACACTACAGCTCCTCAAAATAACAGAAATAATCAAAGATAGCTGTGTCCTAGTCACTGCTGTGTGAGAACATGGTGAAAGCAGCTGCTAACGAAGTCTGGCTGCACTTGAAGCATCGTTTCAAGTGATGTCTCCAAACCTGAGGGGGTGCTTACGCATCTAAAAGTCCACATCGCCTCTGTTACATCTTAATGAACATATTCTATTAGGAAGACTTGCAGGTGAAGGACGAGCAGCAGGGCTGCTCTGATTCAGATCAGAACACACACAAACATGCATATTGACACCTCCATGACCTTTTAAAAACTCACAGTGAGACACCGTTTTTAGTTTCAAATCTGCCACTTCGCTCCCTGCTCACTCACACACATAACCTTTGCTCTTTCTCTGCTTGTTAGAGAGAAGAGAGGGAAAAAAATGACTGAAGGGAATTCATTTACAGGTGTACGTGTGTTTGAGTCATCTAGGCAGCTATATGAATGCAAGTGTTTTTATTTGATCTATCTATGTGTCCTTGTGTTGAACCTGAGCAAGGTGAGCCATAAAGCAGAGGACACGCGACATGTCTCAACGTCACTGATGATCACTGAGTGTCAACAGTGGGACGGCACAGAGCTGCTGGAGGAGAGTGAGGGTAGCAGCATGCCATCAGACTGGCAAAGTCACAGAGAGAGCAAGAAAGACATTTCATCTGGAAAATCCATCAAGTATGAAGAGTTTTTTTTGGTATTCTTATCATAGATTTGGCCATTATTTCTATTAGTTATGATAATAATGTACTCACAAAATGAATTGCTGAGACATGAAGGTTCAAGTTAACCAAACAGTAAAATGGGTTGTAATCCGGATTACCTCATTTATTTCCAGGGAAACCAAAAGTAAAATGTGCAAAACTGTCAGTATACATCATTGCACAGGGAAACTATGTGCATGCACACCTACAGCAAGCACGGTAGGTCAAAGGTGAAGCAGTGAGCTCAGTGCGGCCGACTGCTCGTTTTGAAATGGCCCGCTGTGATTATTTTCAAAATAAACTAGAATATGGCTTGAGCATAGCCTTTTTCTATCAAATCGCACTGTATGTACATTGAGCTTCTTAGTTTGAACAATAGATGTGTGTTTGCTTCATTTGTATAGAATCTGTTGCGGTGATGAATGAGTATAACGTTAGAAGCTAAGCATCAGTACTTCATACACTGATACATGGGGAGTTCTGGCTTAGAAACACTGATCTTCTTGCAGTGTAACTGGTTGAAAACTATGCAGTCACTATTGTTAGGCCCATGACTTCATATATTTGTCTTTGTTTGGCCCCCACTCAAAAAGGTTTATCGAACCCTGACCTAGACAGTTTAATGTTCTCTTCCATGTGGGTTTGTCTGACCTGGGGGTTTGTTAACAACCTTGCTGATCACCTATATGTTTGTGTTTCTTGCCCCTAGAGTTGGCTCAGTTTCCGATTACACTGGTGGGGTCAGGTGTACGAGCTTACACGAGCTTTCATTTTATGCAAACTGGCTAACCAGGATATGTCATAATGACACGATTTGCCCCGCCGGCAAGTAGGGTTTTAGAGACGTCGCTGTGCTTCCAGATGTCAGCAATTGACTTCTTGAGTGCAAAGTCATTATTACTCTGCAGTCCTGCATTTCTAAGGAAGTTATATGATATAAAAGAACACACAACGGTTGAAGTGTGTCATTAGTGTTCACAAAGTGTTCAAGTGCTAGTACTGGTTTTCTACTGCATTGCATGGAAATTGTTCTTTTTTTGGTTTCCTTTCCCACTACCCTCAGATCTGTTTGAGGGTTTGCTTGTTCCACATAATGGAGAAAAAATACAAAACATTCGAAGTTCATAAA
Source organism: Leptoclinus maculatus (assembly GCA_032191485.1). Lineage (NCBI taxonomy): Eukaryota > Metazoa > Chordata > Actinopteri > Perciformes > Stichaeidae > Leptoclinus > Leptoclinus maculatus. The sequence goes on from JAVDOI010000009.1 coordinate 19,386,412, forward strand.
CTCAAATACATTTTCATTTATTCCCATTTTAGACATCTTGAAAGGATAAGGAAAAAAAGAGAAGATTGGGAAGAAATATCAAAGAATACAAAAATGAAACAAGAAAAACAAAGCTCCTCAGGGAATGATCCATTTAGAGTGTTCCTGTGTTATATTTTTCAACTGCACTATTGCCTTTTCATTAGCCAGGCATTTAGTGTTCATTACAGATCCATTACATCCCCTTTAAGACTGCCCTTTTCTCTGCCCTCCTCACTAATGGACTCAGCTCCACCAAAAGCTAAGTAGCGGCTTTCCATTCGTTTGCTTTTGATCTGCACTCAGACACACACACACACACACACACACACACACACACACACAAGCGTTCATCCACACACTTGTTCCCTTCATCGCAGATAGTCAGGCGCATACACACACATGCTTGTCAAATAAAAAAATAATAATAGCGCCCTGGTTCAGGATTGTAAAAATATAAAAACACACATGGAGTTCTGTCATCCGTTTAATTTTCTCTGAGGACTGGTTAAAGCAATGTGACGATAAAGAGCCACACAGATGTGCTATTAGCCTTATAGGAAATTAGAAGCAGGACACAGGGTGGGGCTATGTGTGTGTGTGTGTGTGTGTGTGTGTGTGTGTCCAGGACAAAACCTGTTAAATGTGTTGGCATTGAGCAGTTTCTCTGACAGCTAGCCTTCATGTCATGTTAATGGTGTTGAATGTGCTAGTCTGAGTGTTATAAAGAGAGTATACAACTACATTTTTTTCTTTTATTCAGAACATTTGGGGACTGGCCTCATCTGGTTTAAGAGGAAAAAAGGAGTTATGCACTATATTTCTACAATTCGACCTAATCTGCATCACTCGTTGACTCATTTTTAGCATTATGCCAATTGGAGCTGTCATCTCATGAAATAAATCAGTTTGAGATGAGGGCTGAATCTTACCAGATTCTATTCTTGAATTATACAGTCCAGGGATAAATTGGTGTATATGTGTTGAATATTAAAATATAATACACTGCTTCTTTCTCTTTCTTCTACTTGAGGGATAATACGTTTTCGAACAACAGCTCCCATGATGCTATGCGGGCTGTATACAAGAAGTATGACGTTGCCATGCAGTCACTGAGGAACGCTGTGGGCTACAACTTCAGCCCTGCTTTGTTTATCTGACATTAGTTTACATTGTGGTAGATTGACATCATTCATTATTCTGAATTAGCCACTAGCAGCTCTGTTTTCCTAACTATCATGAGGAAAAAAAATATTATTCTCAAGCAAGTTCTGGACTTATCAGGAGTATTTTTTTTATGATTTCTGATTGGATATATGAACATTTGTTTGTGATGGACCCAGCAAGTGTATGTTATTTAAATTTAAATTTAAATATGTGTATTGTATCTGCATGATCATATTTGAGTTATATCTGCAGAAGAAAGAGGCATTGAACTAAATGAATGCCTTAATGATTGATACTTTCGGCTGATACTTTCCAATTACTTTTTTAACTTAACTAACCGTGACAGAATGATTCACTGACCATTCTAACAGCCTGAGATCGTATTTGTATCAACAGCATACACATTGGCTTTGGATATTGGTCTAGTTACTGAAAGGCCTCCTCTGTGGGATTCCTTACCTGTGTTTCAGGTATGATGGGGCCATACTCAGTTGAACTTCTGTAAAACGTAGAAAGAGGAGATGCAACGATGACAGGACCGGGTCTGATGAAGCCACTCAGGTCACAGCTAGGAATGTCATTCTCCTCCTGAAACAGCCGGACATAACGTGTGACATTTAGTCTTTTCATTGACTGAGAAACAAAGAGTGCATTAGTCACATACATGGCCAGCCAGTGAGTCAGTGTCATTTAGTGTATAAGTCATTAAAAGATTCTAATTCAAGTCGTTGGAAAACATGAAAAAGTCAAAGACAAAAGCTTCAAAATGGTGTTTTAAGTAACTGAAACATATAAAAGTGTAGTTTCTGTCAGGCACTCATCAGTCCATGACTCTGTGATGTGTAGACAGACAGCAGTGACACCGCTCACCTTCTTCATGACCAGTGTGTCCATCACATAGAAGACATTCCATGGCACCCACACGGTTCTGTACTGCGTGAGGAAGGGAGCACGCTCAAAGCTCAGTGTTAGGGATGCCCCACCATTGGCCAGGAGATCGAACCTGCAGCACATCACAAAATACAAATACGTATGAACTGTAAGTGCTAGTGCCCTTACTGTTAACCTTGTTTCTATTTATGGCCCTTATCGCTAACCTTCTTTATGGTTTTGGCCCTTATTGTAACTTGTTTATATTTTTGGCCCTTATTGTAACTTGTTTATATTTTTGGCTCTTATCGTTAACCTTGTTTATATTTTTGCTCCTTATTGCTAACCTCGTTTATAATTTGGGCCCTTATTGTTAACCATGTTTATATTTTTAGCCCCTAACGTTAACCGTGTATATAATTTTGGACCCTTAATATTAACCTTGTTTTTTATATTTTCGCCCATATTGTTATACATATCTGTTTCTTGATATTTGTATTTCTTGATATATTTGCACTCTTTCCTACTTTGTACTGCTGCACAACGACTCCCCTTGGGATAAATATAGGTCTATCTTATCCATATGTTGTTGAGCGTGGGCGAGTGAGTCTTTGCATGTCTTTTGTTCTCTGTGTGCGTGTGTGTGTGTGTACTGGAGTGTGTGTCCTGCTGTGATTGATGCATCCTTTTGATTCCAAAACGCATTTCCAACGCAAGAGTCTTACATTTCTACTCCTGCACACATTCACACCTCTTCAGCCGACGTGTTTGAGATTGAGGATAGAGCCTGTGGAGGATGGAGGGGCCGAGCAGAATATACATTAAATGTGATTTAAGTACGTTCCCTTTGTTTTGCTGAACTGGTTTTTCATCAAGTGTTTTGTGCAATTTGTTAAGTGCTATACAAATATGAGGTAATCTAGGCATTTTCTTTCAAAGATTGAATGATTTATTTGTTGATTAATATTGTTTTATTTCTGTTTGCCTAAAAGATGAAGGAAGTATGTTAATGAAATAGGTTGTTTAAGGAAGGCTTTGCATCCCTTCTAAATGCTACTCTACTTAAGTTACAATTCACGATGTATTATTATATCATGATTGTCAGGATCATTTAGGCTTCTCAGTCAGTGGTACTATACATGTACCACACAAGTACACACAAGTGTTACACAGTTTGATGTATTTTTTTGGCCTGTATGTCAACAGGATATGAATGGATAGAGAACAGTGTTGCAGGGATATAAGAACCATGTTTTGTTATAAGAAGTGTCTCATTTTTAACGTACATATATAATAGAAGTTGACAAATATTGTGCATACATATAAATAATAAATAATCACACACATGCCATCCTTGCGTGTTACAGTGTATCCATGTTCAGCATAGTGGACAAACGTCACGTTGACTCCAATCAGAGGAGTTCCGTCAGCTGTCAACACCTGACCTCGAATGATCGACACCAAGCTGGAGAGAGAGAGAGAGAGGTTATCTTTATTAAAACTGCTCTATTCATCATTTATAATTGTTATATGTTACTGTAACAAATTGAGAAAACGTAGCCATCATGGGGAGGACATACCACCAGGTGTCTTTGACCCGAGTCCCTGTGGTTGGGCTAAACCAGTGCTAGACAACCTTCTAGGACCAGACGTACAATAATACACTCGCATACTACCACTGAGAGAAACCACTGCCTTTCTCATCCTCACTGTTTGTTACGCCCTGTGAGAGGAACGGCAGAGTGCAGTGAGACATCACTTGTGGAGGTAACTGCTGAGCTGTGGGAGCAGGAGCACTGTAACAGGACACTGATGTTACTGCTACACTCATAGCATGCCTGCACATCCTCATCACACTGAAATGCATATTTACACCACAGCACTGCTCTCAGCAGCCACATTCAATTGAACTCAATTTGAATTACCTTTCTTCTTTACCTTACTACTGTATGATTATTTCTCCACTTTTACTTATTTATGGTAGAGTTCCACTGAGAGCAATGCTGCCTTTTTTTCAGGAAGCCCTGGTCATTTACACATTACAAAAGCAGTCTTATCCGTTGAGAGGTTTGGGGATTAATCCTGTCGGCCCAGGGGATTTAACCAACACCCTTCACAAGCTTGCTGCTCTAACCTTTAGGCCTGCACTTCCCCATGTTTAACGTATGTTATGATGTTTACAAGACAACAATATTTTTCTATTTTGGTCAATAACTTCAGAACCATTTACCTTTAACCATTAACACTTTTTTGTAATCTTGTTCTCAATCTCGCACCCGTTTTCTGTCCATTAATGAACATGTCGCAGTGATAAAGGTCATTTAAAATCTGATCATGATTCATTAATATGAACTAAAACATATAGATTTGGGTGTTTATTAGGAGATCTAATAGTTCAAGCTAGTGTTGACAAGTATTGTATTGAGAATAGCTTTCAATCTGACCAGTTCACAAAAGTCCTGTTATTCAGTACCCATGAGGAAGAAAACTCCTCAGAAACAGTATTTAGTTCATCATCGATCTCACCAAACAAATGAAAAATGGGACTAATGAAATGAAGTCAGCCAGAATCTATTGCAGGTTTTACAGCCTGTGGAGTAAAGTGGTACCAAAAAACAATGGAATTGTTTCCGTGGGCAGAGATCTCATATGACAATAACGATTACAACATAATAGAAATTAAAATATATTGATTATATCTGGTCAGGAAGAGATTCTCATCTCATCAGATACAGACTGGATCACAGAATCGGCCTCATCTATCAGTCCAACCATGAAGCAATTTACGCTTTCGGGTTGTGCAGTGCAACCTTTTTCTTTTTTTTCTCTCTTATTTTCCATGTTTTCAATGACTGGAACCCCGAAAAACGTAGCTCTCGCAGGGACCTGCGTGAGTCCTAAACCATCAGCAGGCAGCGTGGGTTAAAAGCACGTCCTGTATGAAAACACAGCTGTTTACCATCAAAATAGCCCCTACACTGTAAAACGTGTGTGCCAGATGTGTTACAATAGTACAGAACCTTATATTGGAATACTGCAGTTTAAACAGGCAGATTCACTTATGTAAAACTATGTCAATATAAGATATAATACATGTTATCGATCAGCCAGACAGCATCGGAAAATAAATTCTGCACACCTGATTGGGATTTTCTTCTTCGGAGCTCTCTTGCATTAAAACAGGTGCTTCTCCCTGCAGTTTCAGTGTAAAACCATCCACCAGCTTATCGAAATCCAGGGTCCTGACTAGATCGCTAGCGCTAATAGCCAATTAGAAAGTCTGGATTTGGACTCGGAAAATTTGCTATTCATGCAGTTCAAGTCACAAAAACAAAGTTGAGCTCTGAATACGCTGTCAGTCATTGTGCATCATACTGATTATGTCTGTATGTGTACTCCTGTAAAGGTGTGCCTCTGCATATGTGCATACACTATGTGCCACCGTGTATGTTTATGTCCCTCTACAAGTATAATGTGAGTATATGTTTGTCAATGTTAGCTCTCAAGGGAAATTAAAAGATCGCTTCTTTGTCTATTAAAGTGTGAACCCCCCCCCCCCCCCCTCCCCGCCACACACACACATTACTGTTTTGGTCTAAGGTCTAATAAAACATTTATATATTGTAAGGTTGCAGGCCCATTCCATTATGGAAATACAGGACATTTATATTACAGGGTTGTGGCCTTCTGCTCTTATGAAACATTCAGGCTACCATAAAAAATGTGACAAAAGACAAACGGCTGAACAGAATTGCCGTCATGTTTCTTCCCTGACAGTGGCCCTGCCTGTCGCGCTCTGTATTTTGCAGACAGCCACCCACTCTTTTCCTCTTATCATAATTAAGGCAGACGTGTGCATAAATGGCTTTTGGCAAGTAAAAAAAAAAAAAAGCAAACCTGTACTCTATTCATCCAGACAGAAAGCAGAGTCAACTGCTCATACTATGGTACATATAAGTAGGGTGAGCTATGACCTGCAGGCAGAAGAATTATGAATCAAACAATCACCGCGACAGAAAGAAAAAAAATATGAATTATCCCATTATGATGAAAACCAACTGTGTGTTTAAAGAAGTGCCGTTCAGTAAAAGCACGTAACAGATGCCTGAAACTGCTCACATTTGTTTCATACCTTATATTAAAGAATACAAATACAAGAATCTCTTCTTTGTGGAGCATCAGTCTTGATGCTTATTACATTTCACTCACAATAATCTTCATCACTCGGTCACTGAAGTTGTTTGGATCAGGGCTCCACACTAACAGTTACAATGGGAAAACCATTTAGAGAAATTGTGGCAACCAAAGGCCAAGAATCATAAAAAAAAGAGACAGCAAAAAGCTAAACCTGCACCCCAAAATAAATGAATATGTAATGTTTTTAGTATTAGTGATATTCAAATATTGTTGCGACAGTCGGAACCAGAAGCAGACAATGCTGGAGGTGCGTTGGTGCATGTACTTGCGTGCACACAGGCATCTGTTTTAAGGACAATTTGTACAGACAATTTTCTATAGCAGGACTTGAGGGTGAATTAGAATCTTAACTTTTATCAGTTAACATCTCGTTAACTACAAAGAAACTACAAAGAATTTAGTTTGGTGGACTGTAATAAAGCTGTTATTCTTTTATGCCATATAACTGCATGGTATCTTAATTACTCAAAATATAAGGTCATGTTTCTCATCAAGGCAATACAATTTTCCGTTTTGGTAACCACAAGCTGACGCTTATTTTAAAAGTGAGTGTTGAGCGCGGATGTGAAAACAAAGAGGAACACATTTAACACTTCCAGAGTCCACTGCATTGAAAAACTGTGCGCAGGACGTCGTGCTGCAAAACCTACTAGATGTTGACAACAAACGAGTGCTTTCGTCTCATGGTCTGAAATGCAGGATTACAATGTGGATTTGCTAACAACCTGTCTGACACTCATGCTGCCCTGCTGATCTTACTGTACGCCCAGAAGAAAACAACAACACAGAGACACCGTTACCTTTTATTGAAGGGGCTGTCTCCAGTGATGATGTGAGTGGATTCAGGACCAACTAAGAAATGGATGCGCTGGTAGAAAGACCTGGCAGCCTAAGGGAAAATAAAAGGACACACATAGATAGACAAATGCTGCTTCCTTTTGTTACAAGAAATGACAGTTAAGTTTTTATTTTGACTTCATTTCTGATTGGAGCTCCTTACTTGCTGAGGAGCCAATGGGGACGGAGACTGGCTGAGCACCTCCCCCGGGTCAGGTGACCCTTTGCAGTATAACTGGTTCTGACAGGAGGGCTGCAAACAGCAGTCTGGGTCCATACAGTCAGTCAAGCCATCTGAAATACACACAAAATGATTATATTCAGAAACCTGAGAGGCGAGGATACGAACCTGAAAATCAAATGGATGATGGAAAAGGTACCAGTGGATGAAAGGAGGACGGAGGGATGAAAACAGGATGAGGATGGATGGATGAATACAGGGACAAGCAGGCAACAGAGGGATTAAGAAGCAATGAAGGATGATGAAGGGATTAAGAATAATAAGGACAGAGGAATCAAGTGGTAATGATGAAGGCATGAAAAAGAGATAAAGATGGAGGTTGATGGATGGAGAGGATGGCCACATATACCATTAAGAATTGGGGAAGAAGAGAGGACAAGTGAGATACTGTGTTGTCTAAATAAGATAATTCAAACATGAATGAAATTAATTAAAAATAAAGGCAGAGATGGAGAAAATGTAATGAAAAGAGAAAAAAAAGTGAAAATGTAGAGATGAACATAAGTGGATGGATTAACGTGTCGTGGCATCAAAGAGAAGAAAAAGATGGATTTTTCGATGAGGGGGAAAAAAGAAGAAATTGATGAATGAGGGAAAAATGGAGCGATGCAGTATAATTAGTATGTGAGCAGTATGTGTTTATTAGGTGCTGCCAAGAGAAATAAAGTCAAGGAGGAGTTGAGGATTGAAGGAAGAAGGATGGAGGACTGCTATGATGAGAAGCAGGGATGAAAATGGAGAAAGAGAGATTAGGGAGGGAGGGATAAGTGAAGGACAGGGAGAAGGAGGAGGTGTGGAGGAGAGAGACAGATGGAGACATGGAAGGGTAGAAGGAGGTATGTAAGGTAATAAAATATGGGCAGCCATTTGTCTCTGTTAGTTTATAAAAGCCGTTGTACATCTGGTGAACAGGCATCAGGGACTGCCATTACACACACACACACACACACACACACACACACACACACACACACACACACACACACACACACACACAGTAATCCCCCCTTCTCTCTGAATCTTCTGTCTTGTTTTCTTTTCTTTCTCATCTTCTTTCCTCTCTACCTTTCCAATGACCTCGCTGCGCTCATCAACCCGAGCTGATAGCTGATGGTGTGTGCTGGTAAGGCTAGGGTTGGCATCGTATGTTGGAAACCATTTTTAAATTGGTTGAAATTCTCTTTTAATCCTGACAGTAATCAACAAATCTAATGCTTAGACAAAAAAATCTGGTATCTAAATGTGGATGATATGCTGAGATTGTCGTGCAACAAGATATTGGTTGGTCACGATAACGACGCTCAGGTATCCACTACTACACAGGCAACGCCTGGGATGAATTGTGGGCTATATTCAGTCTCTTTCTCTGTGCTTCCCCACATTGTTTTTAAAAGTGACAACATACTAGCATACGTCTGGTTTTGTGTTACTGTGGTTATATGATGTGTAATTCATGGTGCTGTTAGATTGCTGCTGGACCGCCTCGTTAATACAGGTGCGTGCGGGAGAGTAAAAATGTTTTGACTGCAGTGAAAATATGGATTGAAGCACAATAGTTTGCTAGACATGTTGTGAATTTCAGAAATTATTACATAAATTCTGAGATAATTACAGAGATGGGGGCTCAGTGCTGTGTGTGTGTGTGTGTGTGTGGGAGAGAGAGGGGAATAGAAGGTGGAAGCCGGTGGACTGTACGTTTTTAATAATAATAATTTGAATGTCAACATTTTGAATGAATCTTTGACTATTCGTTACAGCCCTAGTAATTACACTCGTAGCCCCAACTCCAGCAGGAAAGATGTTCGCGACCATATTTGATGCAAATACGGCTATTTAACATTTCTTTGTTTTTTTAAACCAAACAAAAAAGGAGAGCCTGGAAACGTGTACGAAGTGATGCGCAAGCTCTGCCATAAACAAATCGCGACTTAAGATGAAAACACCACAAATCTCCGGTCTCATCTTAAAACTCAACATCTCACGCAGAATACGCAAGTCTGCAACCGACTCATCCACAAAGAGTAGCCGAACACTTCTACCACGGTGAATAATCGCCCCTCAGTTATCAGGGCTTCAGCAAATCTCTGTCTTCTGCATAATTTGTTGTTATCGTTGTTTCAGCTATGAGTACTTACAAAAGTTCATGTTCTTCGTTTACGTTCATAATGATCATTTTGGGGGAGTGGCCGGCTGTCAAGCGTTGCTGGTTTGGCGACTTTCCCCGTTAAATGTAGTGACTTTTGGAGCTAGTGCTGCTGGCTACTAAGAGTTGGCAACACTGGGCTGGCTTTTTTCGGTTGGATCATTTTAAAAACCTCGTTAACTCTCGCTGCTTTCTCCAATGTTTCTGACCCCAGATTTAAAACACATTTCTAACTAATTCTATTGCATTTATTTTCGATTCCAAGGTTCCAGTATTCCCCCAAGGATTACGACAGGAGCTGAGGAGCTGCAGTTTGTAGGTACAGTAAGTGAACAACCACTGCAGGTACACTACACATCAATGTGCAGCTCTCAGCAGGTGGCAGATTAGCCACTTCATTATTTCAATTCATGCTTTTCATTCCTTTTAGATAATCAACAGTAGAGCCAACATTTATACTGGACTGCTTAATAAGCGAAACAATTTAAATAAATCAGATAATGATGTATTGGCTTTTATGTGTCAACAGAACATATAACATAAACAAACATTTGGGATAAGAATCCCTTGAATTTGGTAGCACAGGGTCTGTATTTGAAAAATAAACCCTCAAATATATCATCAATGCTTTTTGAAATTTGAATTTATTTGTCAAAAACGAGGTGTGATCCAATTTAATAATAAAAAAAGGAATGAAAAGCATTAACATTAGTTGATTCAGGAAATAAATTAATTCATGGCACACTTTTTAAATAACACATTTTGTAATCTTTGGAATTGGGGGAGGGTATCATGTATTTATTTTCAAGTCAAAAGGCTCAGGTCCAAGTAACGTCTCGAGTCATTGGTGTTAAACTCTTGCAGTCTTTTTTGATCTTGTCAAGTCGAGTCTAAAGTCAACAAACCTCTGATAGATCCCATACTGAAGCTAATGCCTGTATTGACTTGTGTTGTCTTACTGTGAGTCAAGTGAGAATGTAGATTTGGTTGATTGGTTGCTGCAAATGAATATTTATTTTTTGAAGGGGGAGCATCAAATGATGGCATAGCTTTTTATATATGATCATCCACACGCTGATGTCTCCGGGACTCTCTACATTATGTGGATGTAATAACCGTTGGGCTAACATTTTAAATGCAAGTGACTTTAACACAAAAGCTAGACGAGGGTTTTAAGACGAGACTCGTTCCTGAACACCCCATCCTATCCATCCATCCGTCTATCCATCCAACAAATAAACTGGTTCATCTATTAACATGGATATATCATGAACACAAATATACCTCCTTCGTTGTCCTTGCTGTCGGCACAGAGTGTTTCCATGGCCACGTGACATCCCGCCCCTCTCCATCCTGATTGGCAGATGCAGTGCCAGCCGCTGGCCTCCAGAGTGCACCGTCCATTGTTGTTGCAGAGACCTGGACAACCCTCTGGGCACAGGAGACAAACGCACGGTTAGAAGAGTTAGAGCAGTGGGAGAGACCGGGTCACGGCTGGCCATCAGGGTGGGAAATAGGCTTCAACCAATATACGTTTTTGAAGATAGGTGATCATAGTTTTGCACTGGAGCTCTGATGGATGAGATAAATCAATAATTTTCACATCGCAACATATTCAGTAATTCCCTCTCAGCTTGGAGTAAAAATTCTGAAACCGCACTGAGACCTTCACAGGAAAATAAAGAGCTGTCAGCCTCAAGGCATGAGGTAGGGTTCATTGCAGCTTGTATACACTGCTGGATGAAATCCTCTGACACCACACTGAAGTATTTCTCAGTTCACCCATCCGACGAAATAAAAAAAAAAATACATATTGTGTGGTCCAGAAGTAACCTTTACTCATCGGATTGATGGCAAAAACAGACTTTGGCTTAGATGTCAAACAAAAAAATCAAAATAAGGAGAGGCGTATAAATTCATCAATTTCCCAAAGAGGTACAATTTGAACTATCTTAAGAATGGTTGATTTGACAAGAATCTTGGTTAAAATAAACTTTGACAGCGTGTCAGCAGCTGCACGGTACTGCAACCGAGTGGAGTTCCCCACTCGAAGGACCGATCCGACCAATAGAAACCTTCTCGTAGTAAGAGTTTATCTGGTGTCTGGGCTTAATTAGGTCATTTAGTGTGTTATTCCTTTAGCTTGTTTTGTTTAAGTTACTGTAGTGTTTAGAACGTGTTATTAATAAACTCTGTTGTATTTTAAAGAGCAGTCTTCTGTGATTACTTGTGCATATGTGTGTGATAACAGCTGGATGTAGTGGACTGTGCTCTAATTCAACCTTCACTGTTCGCTCTGAGTGTAGAACAGTACTTTGACTGTGGACATTCTGAGTGAACACTCATTTTGAGACTCAATTTATAGTTTGGTTATCGGTCCCTGTTCGCAGGGTGGTTCCCCGTTATTATTAGTAATTGTTACCGTTATTAGTAATTGTTAATGAACTTATTGATGTTAATAACTCCATTTCGTTCCCAACAGCAGAAACATTGCTGACAGGAGCGTTTTTAACAGCGCCCACAGCCTAATAGACACATTGTGTAGTAGAAAATAGACTTAAAGCACAAAAATACGCTTAGGATTGAAATTATTTATGTGAAAGACATGAGCTGTTACGTGGCCTGTGTAGACAGCTGTACTGATTACAACTGAAGAGTATCTCTTTCATTAGACACACAAGACAAACAACTACAACATGCAGCTGAAACGTGTCCAGTTGGGACATGGGGGACATGGGGGACATGGGGGACTGCTTCAAGCACCTCAGCTCCGGCCACTCTGTTGAGGAACTTGCAGGTGCGTGGAGAGAACGATGGGTGTATTAGTGAAGCAATCCCAGAAACAAATCTATTTTGAAAAAAAGCAATGACTATGAAAAAAGCAATAGAAACTGGTTCCTGTCATAGATTGTTACCATGGAAACAGCTTTTACGGGGGTGTCTTTTACTGTGACGGAACAGAAATATCATTTTACAAGTGGTGCGATTGCATACAAAGTCAATGGATAGCGACACATATTTTGCCCGCGGTGGTACGAGCTGAAGCTTCTGTGCAAGTTCAAAAATGTGTCAAATTCACTAGAATCACCGGGACTTTATGAATTTCATAAAAGTACAGTGACGAGGAGAAGGTGGAGGGAAAGAACTGAAGCTGAGTTCAGCCAGATGTTCTGGTTTCTGTTTGTACTCCGAGTAGTATTGACCAATCACATTTGAGTGGGCTTTGGTCAAATGCAGGTAAACAGTCCTTGTGCAGAGCAAAAGAAGGGGAATGCATTGGCCGAAAATCTATTTGGGAAACAACCGTCTGTCTACTGACGAAGATTTAGCTTTTTATTGGTTTAAAATGACGTAGCATAAAATGGCTACTTGTGAAACAATCCGGTCGTACACGTCGTCTCTCAACTCCAGTCTCGCTTCTCAAGTTGCTAATCAGAGTGTAAACAACGAGCAGCTCACAGAAGAGGAAGACAAAGCCCGGATATCAGCTGGCTACACTGGAACCCCAGAAACATAGCCCCCGTGCCCCCCCAGAGGCTTATCGTTGTCAGAACGATAGTCGATGGGTTCCGAGATTGTTTTTGGGATAACACCTCAGTATACAACATCATAACCATGCTGCCCCAGTCTCAAGGTCTGAATGCTGTTTCAGAAGCTTTACTCACCTCACAAGACTTCTCAAGGAAATACTTGTTTTCGTTTTTTTTAATTCAAACATATTTCATGTCAACACAGAATGCTAGCTTCAGTCCAAAAATACCTTCAAGAGACATCAAAGACCCATATTGATTAAAGCCTGATGTGTATAAAGGCATTTGGCCCTGTGCGATGACCCTTTCTCCAACAAATGGAGTGACAGACTGAAAGACAGATCGATAGACAAAAAAAGACAGATAAATACATTGACCCACATGTGAGGGACACAAACTGACAGACAGACAGACAAGTCAGCCTTCGGTGAAATGCACTGAAGTTGTAGTTTCACATGAACCACTAAGATTGCCTACAGCCAAAATGGCTACTGTGCACTGCATGGCTTCAATCGGGAAATTATTCAAAGTAATATTTTATCTGTAAACAAAGGAAGAAGGTGTTATTGTTGCACAATATGATGATGAAAAACAGGGCATATGAAAAAAAAATAAAAATAAAAGTTGAAAGGGAAACATTCTGAGGATGTTGAAAATTGTAAACATTATCTGTGAAGTCTAACCAAATCTGAGGGGAGTTTGACACCCAGCCAGTTGACAAAGACTATTGTTTTGCTCTAAAATACGGATTCCTTTGGTCTTGTTGGACTTGTCAGTGAAAAAAACAACATCATCACAGGTTAAAATCCATGTGAAAACACAACAGGTAGACAGATACACAGCGCACAAAGTAAAGGGAGGACAGGGTGGTTTGGACTGCATGCCTAAGAAGGCTGTACTTTTTGTCCCTGTTTGACATTCCTTGATCACAGAAAAGACAGTGAGGCTGGCAATCAGATTAATTAAAGGTGAGAATCAGAACCAAGCAAAGCCCAGCTGGACAGACAGAACAAGGGATGGAGGTAAAGATGGAAGGTGAGGAGGGGAAAGGGAGAGAAAGAGAGAGAGAGAGAGGCAGGAAAGGGAGGAGAAGATATATGGAGGACAGAGGAACAGCAGCTGGCTGACTTCACACATACATATATCAGGCTGGTGGATGCAAGACAAAACAGGAATCACACACCTTGGGTTTGTGTGTGTGTGTGTGTGTTAGCACATTTCTGTTTTGTGAGTATGTGCTTGCGTGCATCTTCATCTGCATAGTCTGTGTTTTGTGTGTGACGTTTTGTGGGTATAACGATAAGACAATACAAAGACACGTGTGCCGTGCGTTTAGAAAGACTGATAGACAGAGAAAGACTGAGGAGAAAAGACTGAGGAGAAAAAGACTGAGGAGAGAAAGACTGAGGAGAAAAAGACTGAGGAGAAAAAGACTGAGGAGAAAAAGGAAAAGACAGGAAAAAATGAAATGAAATGGAAAAAAATCTGAATCAAAGGAAGTGAACAAAGCAGTGCGAAGTGGTGGTGTTCTGGGATAGTAAGGCCTTTATTAAGTCTTTGGCATGAATTACCTTTATATCCTGAGAATAGGAGAGGGCACGAGGGAGAGAGGGAGGAAAATTAGGGAAAAAAAGTAAATTGAAACAAAAGCAGCACTGCCAAATATACTCTCTGTGATGGACAGATGGAAATGGCAGCCAAAGCAAGAGGAGGAGAGGAAGAAAAGAGTTGGGATCACGGGAGTGCAGTAACATAGAGAGAGAGAGAGACACAGCAGTAGAACCTCAACAGAGTCAAAATCATCCCCTCACTCAAAGCGGTCTTCATTCACATTTAGATCACACAAGAGGGAAGAAAGACAAAAGGCAGCGGATAAAAACATTGAAATAAAAAGAAGTTCCAAAATGTTTGCTTTGATTCTCCTCTGATTGTGTTCTAGCAGCTTTCAGTGAAAACAAAAGCATCTGGGTGGAAAATAAAACAGTTGCTTGTCAAACAGAAAGTGTTAGCATTTTGAAGAAGTGGTGAGTAGAAGCAGGATGAAGCTGCAACCACCGCGGCTCATGTGTCCTACGCTGCAGTTCCTCTGATGGCCACTAGATGCTGACTCCAAGAAAGATGTATATAACCCTGGATGATGGCGTGGAGCTTTAAAGACATGGTGATTAACTCGCATTAAAGAGCAAAAGGAGCGTTTGAGTTGCAGCGTAGGATCAATCGTTTTTTGGAGCTTGACATAAATTAGAAGTCAGGATCGGGACAGCTACCATTGACCACAACCGGGGGTGTTAACATACAATCTAAAACACTTGGTCTATATTTTATGGGCTATTTCTATTACTTTTCAGATTTTAAATTTGACTATTTCTGTTCAATTAATACCTACAAAGTGAAGGCTTCATTCTTTTCTCACTAAACTAAACTGTGAAAGAACATTAGACCTTATTGTTGGGAATTTGAAGGGTTGTGTCGTTCACTTGACCTTTAAGCAGCAGACTGGACTTAACATTCTGTTACAGACCAAAAACTAATGTTAAGTGCTTTGTTTTTTTACAATAACTACAATCTTTCCCTGACCTGAACCAAGTGTTTTAGTTGCCGATCCTTAACTTTAAAAACGAAGGTTTAATCACCACAACTGTAAAAACCATCATGTGCGCAGTATGTAGAGCACTCCGATATAAATAACTTGTCAGATGATGCAATATTGTATTGAGGGGGTGGAGGTCGTCTGGACTCATTGTCAGTGTTTCTAAAATTCTGGCTCAGTCACTATATCTAAATTATTACCATATATATAAACAGGATGCAATACGATGCAATAACAAAAGTTTTTTTAATTTATTTTTTATTACAGCTACAAATAGCTTCGGTCAACTGATATGATACTGTAAGGTTGAGTACATGATGTAAACCACCTGATAATCCAAAATATGTTTTTCTTTTTATTGCCTTCTATTTATTTTCCATTGCCTCTGAGCAAGTATTATGAAGCTCTTCATCTAGAATAGTCCCATGTTGCAGAACAATAAAGCTTAAATCAGCTAAATTCCATTTAACACTGTCACAGTGCAATAACCATTTGCTTTGTAATTGTGCAAATACTTACTTACTTAAATAATTACACAAATGTCCTGTCTATCGCGTGAATGACGTCTTTGGCACAAAAGCCGAGTGTGCGAGTCAGATTACGGCTACCTAAACCCACTCACACCCATGTAGGAGTACGTCTGGGTATAAAGACAGGGACGGGAGGAGAAGCAGCTTACAGGAAACCTAAGCCTAAAGCATGTTCAATATTATATTGTCTGTGGTTGTACTGAGTCTTCTAAAAGATAAAAGATGTGTTGACCATCCAGAGCCACTAAGAATGTCAAATATTACAAAGTCAAACTTGGCTCAACATGTTTTCGTTTTCAAGGGTTTTGTTTTTGGAATTAGTTCTGTTTCGTGCTTAATTTCCTTTTTGTCTGTGATCCAGCTTCAACATAACAGTTAACTGCAGCTGTACAGTACAGAAACTTCAAATATACATAATCAATGTCAAACCAATTCATAATAAAATGATAAAAAGCCAGAGACCTCATGTCAATAGAACTCAATACTTTCGAGACTCCTTCCAATTGTGACTTTCTGACCGACATTTGTTTGTAACTTTTGATGGAAAAGAACAAGAGATGCTCCGATACTAAACTGATATAGGATCGGTGCGTCCCTAAAAAGAACAATTCACTGCTAAAATAATAAAAGGGGGCTGGGCAAGAAATTTAGGAGGCTGAAGTTTGGTCGAGTCGATGACAAACACACAATGTTAGTTATATTGTATTGAGTCAGGATGGACTACTTCAGATGTATCATTGTTGTCGAGGGAGTCCCAGTATTGGAGAACTAAAAAAGTCAAGCTACTTCTGAGGAACCAGTGGACAACATACGGAAAGAAATTCATTCAACTCATTCAAAAAAAGCTGTAAAGTAATTCATTCTATTCTATCGGAAAAAACATCGAAGTGTGCAACCCAATATGCAAAAGGAAATAAAGCCAATGTGCATTGTGCTCAGGACAATAATAAAATCCTGAAATGTTCAGAGCAACAGTAAAAGTACATGTTATCAGAGCTGGCAAAATGATAGAGGGGGTGAAGGGAAAACACATAATATATCAAGATAAAGTCTGAATAGATAAGTAAATAAAAGCAGCCACAGCTCCACAGAACACGAAGAGAAAAGCCAAAGAAGAAGGGATGATGAGGAAAAGCTGGTGATGAGGAGAAGAAGAGTACAGTACCTTTTACTCTAATGTCCGGATTGTGAGCTTTGAGAAGGAAGGACAAAAACAAAGGAAGGAAAGAGATAGATAGGAAGAGCATTTAGTCCAGAAGAATAGGCAGTAGAATAGTAACACATATCTCATATCCAGTATCACAGTCAGCAGCTGATCACAAGGGAATCAATGAAAAAAGGGAGAAAGAGAAAGAGAGACAGAAAAAACTAAATCTAATATTCGGAGAACCTCATTAACACAAGTGAATGTTCAGGGTCCAAAATCAGGCCCACTTTTGTTTCTGTTATTTTGTTATTATTCTGTTTTTTCTTTCTTTACGAGAAATACAAATCGTAAACATGATGTGAGCTGGGATATTTCCATGCTGAAATATAAATACAGCCAATTAATGAATATGGAAACAAAGCTACAGTGTGGTCACAGTTTGTAGTAAACACCAGGTATACATGTGATGGTTGGAGAGACGAGAGGACAGAAGAAGTATGAATCCTCTCCCCAGCCTTGCAATCTGTCTAAACAATCGAGCTGTTGGCCAAGCCTTCCAAATGGATTTCCCCTCATCTCACTGCTGTTTGCAACTCTTTCCCAGCAAAAACTGTAGCTGTCTGTCTGTTTGACAACCAGAGAAGGGTTTGGTGGTGAGCTGAAGCTGCTCATCTGCTTCACTGTTGAACTGGTACCACACAACAGGATAGAGTCTCCCAACTCATAGATACTCACTTAAAAACCCAAAGGCATTGTCAATACTGTACATACCAAGCTAATTAAGTGTGTGTGTATATATTTGATTTGATATTTGATCTTATTTGATTAAATTCAGGGGCCTGCGATCGATATGAGACGATCAGTTACATTTCACAAATAGCTCTGTAGGAGGGAGGTGCACTTGGACAGAAATGGTAACATAGATGTGCCATGAATATTTCAAAATAAAAGCGTATCTGAAATATGATGTATTGACTTTTTCACTTTGCATCGATGACATTGAATCGTGGATGATTGAATCGGTATATCAATCCAGATCAATGTTATTGTTCTTAATCTTTTTGTTCATTCTTCTGTGTGCAAAATCTATTTCATTATGATCATCTGAAAGGTGTCAACTCACAAAAAGCACTCTCCTTCTTTTGCGGCTCTGAAAAGCTCACTGTACACTACCTGCTCAGCAGCAAACAGCAGACGGACTAACTGAACTAGGGCCACAGACGCTCACCATCGGCCCAACAATGGCTGACGGTGGGTTTGTCGGGGCTGTAGGGCCCCGAACGCACTGAAAGCACACGACACACACGTTTTGTAACACAACTTTTGTTTTAAAAATCGCCAAACACGCACCAACTGCTTTGAAAAATGAGGACACAGCGACCAAAGCTAGCGGCAGACCAAAAATAAAACTTGGTTGCTGTCGTGTTTGTGTGCCCTCTGCAGGATTGGTGTCTGTATTCAGTGAAAGATTGTTTATGAGGTAAAAGAAGCAACAACAACCACAACAGAGACACGTCGTCCATCTAGCAGATCATGTGACGACTATTTCACATTATCCAGGTAAAGGTTCATCTATTATCCATCATCGTATCCACTTCATAGTTTTGAACCAGGACCTTCATGACTGAGATCAAGTTAAATGATTCAGAGGTATTATAATATTAAAAATATTGCCCTTAGTAGGGACTTTTCCTAAAATACTGCTGGTTCTGTGGTGTTGGCATTTCAAATCACTTCACTGGCCTGCAGTGTGCCATAGGACCATCAATTCTCTTTCACTGCGTTTGGGCCTTAAGAGTCAGATATTCTTCTCAGGAGTAAGTGAAGACTAAACAGAGCTAAGAAGAGAGTGAATATGGGACTAACATTCAACAGTTGGACAAGAAACACTCCAAATTAATGTCAATGTTAGTCTTTATTAGAATCACAATTTATTAATCTCAATTCTAGTGCAGCAACCTGGATCATTCTTAGATAATACTGATCACTATTAACAAGGGTCGGACTATCCTTACAGCACTAGCAGTGTTTTCACTTGTGGACTAACCGCAGGTGATACAAAGGAGTTCATGATGATGTCATCTCCCAGCAAGATGGCAAACCATGACTCACTCTACTGGACAATTTTGTTTTTTTACAACAATGGATATCATTTTCACAAGTGACACTATCGCAGCTCCGGTATCATTGGACGCCAGCGACAACCAACAAAAACATGGACATCCGTATAATTAGCAGCAACAGTTCCCGCTAATCTCACCGTGGCAGCAGCCGTGAAGAAAAGAGGCTGTAATATATCTGTCATGGCGTCCTCTTGCAGAAGAAGAGTTCGCCTACCCACCAACTCTTCTGAGGCTGTGTAGTGATGTGCTACTGTTTTATTGTGTCCGACTGGGAACTTAACATCTTAATCACAGCCTCACTTTCCCTTCTTACACTTGTTCCTGTAGTGTGTGTGTGTGTGTGTGTGTGTGTGTGTGTGTGTGTGTGTGTGTGTTGGTCGTGAGTGTGTGAGGCATGTGATCCACTCACCAATATTGCAGTGCTCCCCTGTCCATCCCTGGTCACACTCACACTTCCCTTCCTTACACACTCCGTTCTTGCTGCACAGAGGGTGGCAGGCCTTCTGGTCACACACCGTGCCTGTCCAGCCCTCCTCACATCGACACGCACCGCCGTAACAGACGCCATGGCTGCCGCAGTTCACCTCGCACACCTCTGTTGGAGCAACAAAAAGAGATATTGATACATGGGAATCACAATGCTAACCGATTTTATGCTTTATGCTGTATTTACTAGCTCATGGCACATCAATACTGTACTTCAGCAAATGTGGTTCAAGGCACTTAAAAATGATCATAAACAATACAGTAAATATGCATAATGTGAAATATGCCTGGATTGTAACGATCTGTGTTGTGAGTGTGTTCATAGGTCCAGAACACAGCAGAACAAACGGTATATTTGTGTTTGTGTAATTACATTTTTTTTGCCTGTGTTTCACAAAGCGACAGCATTTAATTGGAGGTGTGTTTAACAGCCACAGCAACACAAATAGAAGTGAGAACGCGTACTCACACACACACACATACTCTTTCCTGTTTTTATGTCAAGCCATCTGTTACTCCAACAGCTTTTATTATCTCACCTCTTTATCTTAGTGCTGTCACTTGCTGCTGACCTAACCCTAAACTAACCAACCCCTCTCTATAACAGCGGCAGGTCAGAAAACAGCCGTGTGACTTTTGTAAAAGCCGTATTCGTTATCGAGCATTTGCAAATGCACTGACAAGTTTTGAAGGACTTGTTTTTAAAATACAACACTCTGTCCAATACATTTAGGAGGAAATGAAGTGACGGTTATGCTCTGGTAATGTTTTTGACTATATTATAATATTATTGCTTTAGCTGCCAGCAGCAGATATTGTAGGGAAAAAAACACATTTTTGGAAGTCAATGTTTTGCAAATAACATTCAATAATATTGTTTCCTATTTAAAGAAATGTAATTCAGATGTCTTTATTCTATTAGCAGTCGTACAGTATATGATGGTTGTGCATTGGTACCATAGCAGAACTATTTACGGTGTTGAGAGTGTCTCCAACAGAAAGTTCCCTTTTTGTTTCTGAACTCTTTCAGTGATTGTGTCAACGTGTCATGTTTTATCTTACTTATTTATCCACAAAGACCATCAAAAATGTATCTGTGCTACTTTTTTCACATCGCCCAGATTGTTGTACTCTGACTCCTTCCACTGTCAAGAGACGGCTCTTTTATTTGCAGCTACTGCAAAACCACAGCTGCAGGGTGTGCAACACACTGCGAGTCATCTTGAGACCATCGCTCCTCTCTTCTAGTTTCTCTTTATTGGCCCGCCAAAGAATTGATTTGGAGAGGCTTCTGATTTCACTGGCCTGAATGCGGTTTAGCCCCCCAGCTATGCCAATGACCTTGCTCCTCCTCCTCCTCAAAGCAAGGTTCTCCTGGCTCTTTCAAACTCCTGGCTAACTTCTAGAGGTGAACATATTTTTGCCATCAGAGCAGCCGCGCTGCAGAAACATACACTGCCTTTTAAATCACTCCACAGAATGATGTTTACAGCTACTGGTTTTACATAATGGACCGTCTTATTCAGCTTATGCCTCGCTGCTTGTCTTACAGACTATGTATCCCGTCTTGTATGCCTGTTCCTAGAAGCTCACATCTCTAACACTGTTATCTTAATTATGTTCTGCTCTGTAATTGCTTTTTTTGTTTTAGTTGTATGCAGATCTAGCTCTTCTTTATCCACTCTTAATGATCCCGTAAAGCACTTTATTAACTCTGTAAAGCTTGGTGCCATGCTGCTTTTACAAATGCCGTTAAAAATGAAGTCTAGTCTTTTTATAGATTGTATAAGTCACGAGGCGGGAAAGACAGAAAGAAACATCTACACCGACAGATTGTCCCACCACAAGACATTAAACGTGACACGCACCTAAAGAGCATTCGGGCCCGGTCCAGTTCTGGTCGCAGGTACAGGTGCTGGTCTCTGCGTTGTGGGTGCCGTGACCCGAACACTGGTCCGGACACATGGCCTTTGAGATCTCACAGCTGGCTCCGCCCCAGCCGGACTGACAATGACACTCCCCATGAATACACACCCCATGGGCCGAACAACTGGGGTCTATGCAGTCCACTGGAGACAGAGAGATGAAGAGGGGGAGTTAACCGTGAAGCAAATAGTGACTGTCGTACATATAGTACACACACACATACACACACATTACATTTTGTACAGTCTTGTACACTTGAGGGAATCAAACTTAACTAGGGCTGTAGTCAAGCCCACTTAAAGGGATAGTACTCATCCATAGTCAGTATTACCTGCAGTAGATGACAGACGGCGTGCCTCGCGTTTGGAGAAGAAGAATATCAGTGTGCACTATATTTAGAATATTTTCGACATTTTAACTTGCCGTCAGATATCTGTTTCTGACGGGGAACTGAAGCCGTTGTATCCATCTATATCCTCTCGCCAAAGCCACCAGACTCCATTGGAAAAAAAACGGTTATTTTATCTTGCAGAACACATTGGGTTGCTGCTCTCCCTGTTTTTTTGGGGGGGTTTTTTCCAATAGGGTCTGGTAGTTTTGGCAAGAGCAGAGATAATGGATTCAGATCCTCGTCAAAAACAAAGACTGCATAGCTATATCACGGCAAGGCAGACCAGAGAAAACATTTGAAATATAGCGGACACTTCAACTGATATTGATTTTCTTTCCTTTAAGTGTTTATTTATTTGTTTCAGAGAACCTGTATATGAACCTGGACCCCATCCCCCTTCATAGGCTACTCATCAGCCACATCCGCCCTCTTTCACACGCAGTGCCGCTCTTTACAATTTGACTGATACTTTATCATGACAATCCTACATGGCATCTTTGACATAATTTGCTGATTCAGCAGTTGTAAATGGGATTAACACACACACACACACACACACACACACACACACACACACACGCATACACAGGCTCCGTTGTTCAGTGAAAATTCTTTCTCACTCTCTTTATACTCACTCACAAAGGATTAGTGTGATAGAGGGATGAACTAATCTGAAACTAATCTGGTTACCGTCCCCTATGATTCGTATTTGCATTTTTTAATGAGTGTGTATGTATATGCAGCATGTGCACACCTTTGTGTCTACATTGTGTCCCCGTGTAGAGATGCTGTCAACCACTCTGCATTGTCTGTGTAGGTATGTGTGTGTGTGTCCAAACAGCAAATAGCAGATTAGTATTGATCAATTCAGATTAAATTAGTGTCGTGTACAGTTTGGAGCCTAATTTAGCCAACTACCTGTCAGCAATTTGACAGTTACCATGTATAGTTACACGTGTAATTGTGTGTGTGAGAAAGAGATTAGAGTAAATGAATTTAACCATGTGGTAGTGCTGTCTTAATGAACAAACTGTCAGCAGCTGCACTTTAGGGCTGATGTTAGCTCATATTTACATGCAAGTAGTGGGATTATAAGATTGTAAACTTTATAAAATGACTTCAAACCTACAGAACATAAGATGTACCTGTGACAAGTACATGTTATACATGGAAAGATCATGACATGAGGTGAATTACAAAACCTTCAGTTTTTTGCCTTGAGGGATTATTCACCCAGATATGGAAAACATGTTCTTATTTCACAGAGCAGCAACATTTCACATATAAACATGGAGAACTAATGAATTGGGATATTTTGGCACAGTAGGTGTAACAAAGTGCGAAGGAATAATCAAGTGTCTTCTTTACATCTTCCAAAATACCTCCATGAACATATCGAAAGCAGTTTAATGATCCACCTAATAATACATGGCATTCATTTAGTGTCCTGCAAGGTCCTCAATAATGTTGGTTAAAACGATGTGAACTTTGCAAGTGAAACCGATTATGAATTATTATTATTCTATTCTAACAAATTGCATGGCTGTTTGTATTTCAAAAGTAAATGTCATGGATAGCAATAAATGTGCGCTAAATCAATTATTTATGTTGACATTTAAATATGTAGTAATGTTGTCACCAAATTCCAGCACGTCGATGGAAAATGAAGCAGAGCAGTGTTAAAATGTCCCAGAGCAACGGGGCTAACTACTGCCAATAACATAATATGTAACTAATGCACCCGTTTGTGTTTGTCCTTGGATGAAATTAGTCTTACCTTCCTCACAATTGTCGCCCTTATAACCAGTATTGCAGATGCAGGCACCCATTATGCAGATGCCGTGTCCTCCACAGTGGATGTCGATGCACTGGTTGGCTGGCACGTCACACTCAGTGCCTTTCCACCCGCTGTAGCACTGGCAGCGGCCACGGGAGTACTGGCCATTGCCACTGCACAGCACTGGGCAGGCAGCTGGACCAAACACATGCAGTACAATGGATCAGTTAGACATGCTGGCTTTACAGACTCGTTAAATCAGACACTTGAACCTACAAAGTTCCCCTTAAGCTCACAAATTTTCAATTAGTGCAAATGACTATGTCCACGGACAAAAAAGACAATTGATTCCAACTCCCAACAATTACTGCCTCTCTATGGGTGGCAGAGTATTTGTATTTGTGTGTGTCTGATTACCTCGAGAGCAGTCGGGCCCCAGAAATCCTGGGAAACAGTGGCATATTCCTGAGAGACAATCTCCGTTTCCATGACAATTCTGAGGACACTCCATAATCGACTCTGATTAGAGTGAGAGAGAGAGAGAGAGAGAGAGAGTGAGAGAGAGAGTGAGTGAGAGAGAGAGGTGGTTTAAAGGAGTAAGTTATTGGGTAGGCTGGATATGCAACTGTACATCTTAAAACAATAACACACACATACGTGCACACAGCATCGGCCCTCTGTGGTTGCCGTAGTTACAGCCAGTCCAATCAACACATTCTAACATCCATTTATCCCGCTGCCTTTCTTTGGCTCTCTCTCTTTTTCTGTCATACACACACACACACACACACACACACACACACACACACACACACCATTGCTGGCTCTCTGCCACACCTCAACATTTCCTGCACACTCTTGCATGTAGAAAAAAAAAAAAAAAACGTTGGCAAAAATTCCAATTGTTTCAAAAATGTCCCATTTTAACAATAACTACCAAGTAAATTTCTTTAAAAAAAATGATTTGACCGACTACATGATCTTCTGAATACTAATAATATACAAGATGAATTCCAGTCTGCCTATCAGATCCACCATAGAACTGATTTATTAAAGGTAAGAAATGACCTGAAAAGTTCTACTGATTCAAACAACACAGTTGTACTCTGTACTCTTTCTGTTAGATTTGCTCATGGCAGACATTGGACATCGAATACGGCACCCACACTGCTTTGCACTGTTTCGTATTATAAAAATATGTCGTTTTTATCTGACTTCCTGTAATGACAAGGTTGTATAATGCAGGTGGGCTCACAGTCATTAAGTAATGCTGTATGATTGTTGTCATGTGTACTTTAGAAGTGCACCTACACCTCCTAACAGTAACTCACCAATAAACAAAACGTACAGTATTCACTTTACTACAAAAATGCTGCTTCCTCTCACCTATGACAATGGTATTGTAAGAGACTTGTTCTGTGTTGCGTCCGTCGTTGTAAAATGCCAGATGCCAGATTCCTGTGTCCAGGTACTGGATGAAGCCAGCCTCGTGCAGGTTCACTGAGCGTGTGCGACGGGCTCCTCTTCCAGACTCCTCCTCATGTGCACCAGCTGGGTGTGCATGTCCTGCGTCCGTGTCACTGAGCGCTCGTTTGTCTTTGGAAATGAGGCGACTACCGTCCAGTAGCTCCACAAAGTCGTACTGGAAGACGAAAAATACACAAGACATTGAAGATATTTTTTCTCGGTACAAGATTTAGCATAACTGTAACAAACTTAAAGTTGTACAGCATGGTATGTGTTACATTACTGGGGGCAAGGCCTATGGATTAGCAATGGTGCTCAGTCCGACTGTCTGTCCATCTTAACAACTAGCCTGATTTCCATTGAGTTTGGGAAGATCATCTATGAACTTCAGAGAAATATGGATTTTGGTAAGTCTCTGACCTTTTATCTCGCATAATAGTCAACTAACAAAACACTTTGGTCCATGACAAGGTATATCAATCCCTAACGGATGGATTTACAAGGAATTCAATTTAGATATTTATGGTCTTTAAAGTTTGATTCCTGATGTTTTAGATGTGGGGTTTAATAAACAGCCTTATGTTTGCTACTTTTTTCATTTAATTCATAGATGACATGGAGGATAACTGTTAATTGATTCAGTCTACTTGTTGATAGTTTGCCTCTGATCAAATAACATTTGAATCTTTTAATCACAAGCTTAGATTAACACACAGGTCACGGTGAACCACCAAATTCTTATCAGTTCATCCTCGAGTCCAAGCGGACTGTTGTGCCTAATTTGAACAAATTCTTGTCTGACGTTCCTGAGGAATCTAATTCACAAGAAGGGGCCGGCTTTGAGGTCACATTGACCTCAATCTTTGACCTTTTACCACCAAAATCCAATTACTTCCTCTTTGAGTCAAAGTGGACTTCCAGGCGTTCCAAAAATATCACGTTCATGAGAATGGTGGACGGACGGACGACCTTAAAACATAATGCCGGGGTGGAGCCATAAAAAAAGAGAACTTAGATGGATTAAGGTTACGACAAGGACACACACAGCACTGTCGATTATCTAAAGTGCTAACATTGAGCTGTGATAGGGGTGGCATTGTATGAAGCTGTCTTTTACAGATAAGTGGATTAGTCCCTTGATAGAAGACATGATTCATCACACAGAGATGTAAGTGTAGTCAAAGGGTAGTTTAGGTTTGTAAGAAGCTTATCTGCTTCATTATTAACCAAGAATCCATAAAGCACTTGACCTAGACACACTTGCTAAGTTGCAAAAGGGATTAATGGTTTTGACATTTTGGGAGGCAGAGTTTTTTCATCACTTATGGTATTTGTTAAAAGTAGAAAGGCCAGAGGATTCTGGGTGGTTGAGGGCAGACTTTCTTAAACGCTATGTCAGAGATCTCCAAATAATGGTGGCTACTGATCTGATGAGATAACATTTCTTTCTGTGGACACAGATGAAAACACCGAATCCTATCTTGAACACAGGGTTGTTATTCAGCAGTGGACTCAGGTGCTGCCCTAGCTTCAGTGAACTTTGCCTTCTCATATTGTTCTTCCTCACATGTTGGTGGCAGTTTTACCATGGCATCTATTTCAAGCTTAACTGTCCGAAAAGTGGATTCCCCTCTGATTTGCACACGCTTTCTCTTCCAAATAAGGTTCTGTCGAGGTTTTCATTCTGTGCTCACATGTGTTGGTGGTGCTTAGTGATTCAAGCCCTTTTAAGACACGGATAAGGTATGGATGCATAACAATGCTGGCTTCAACTATCGGTTAAAGTGATGGCATTTTGTCACTGCTTTATAAAATCCAGTGGGGCACAATGACAAGACGTTTAGTTGGAACTCCTGTTATCTTCTTACTTGCTCTCATGCTGTATGTAAAGCCCTTTGCGTGGTATTCATTTATTCGTCAATGTTGAGTCAGTGTATTCTGAAAAGACACTAGGCATTTAACAAGCGTACACTGACACGTCGTCCCTGACACGTCCAAAACTGACACTAGAGGGGTAAACTAGAGCGTTATAGTCTGAAGCGTAGGGTCACTGAATTAGCATGTAATTGTATGTGCATTCACATGCATGTGTTTGTGCAACCAACCTGTGTGTGTGAGGGCGGCAGGCCTTTGCGTCCATACACTCCAACAAGAGCGTCTTTCTGGACGGAGATGTTGAATTTCAAAAACTGCGGTTGGTCAATATATAGCTGAGACCTCCAAAACACACCTTGAATAAAGAACAATAACAAACCAGCAGGAGTCAAAATCTGTCTTTTGTTCTTGATACATGTTCAGAAATCCCCTCTGTTTACCACATGAATCAATATGCTCACACAACAATACAATATAAAAGTCATGGATCATAGATACTTTTTTTCTTTGCGGCTGTGTTGATATTAATTATTAATTTCCTGGAACTGCTGTCAGTATGCTGACTCAGAGTTATTTAGAAATATAGTATGTCCCAATGCTTAAAAACATTACAATGAATTATATTGCAATCAGCTAAATATTTAATCTTTAAAACCACTTAATGATTATTTAGAGAGGCTCAAAAAGTATGTAAACGATAATGTCATAATAAATAAGGGACAATGTAGGCGAGCTGGTCATTATTGCAAAAGGAACCCCCACAGGTTGAGGACCCTGATGGCTACTTACTAAAGAAATCAATCATTTGTATCAAAATATTGATTTGAAAATGTATTACTTCCAAAGAAAAAATAGCCCTATAGCTTAAACTGCAGCCATAGTAACGGTCTGTTATTCATAGCAGCTGTCTGCTAAACAGAATATCAGAACTGAATATTCAACTAAGCTGTGTAAGAGAAAACAATAGTCACCCTCCAATATGCTTTAATTATTAATGAGTAACGTAACTAGCATTCCTTATTTCAACTTTACTTTGTTAATGATCTTAATTCATGGTTTCGCTTACAATATGTCCAACCATACTGAACTATGAACTATCTTAGTACAATTATTTGTTTGATAATTGTAGTTCCCATTTATGGTAGCCCAATATTCAATGAACACATTCACACTAATATAAATGGGGGAGACACAATAACAGACACAGTCAGTGTAACACAATACAATTCAACTACCAAAATGATCATACAGTTCAATCATCACCTCTCTAAAACAGTGAAATGACTGTATAACGACACGGTAGTAGGATATATTGCAGGACTGTGGGATTAGACTTCATTAGTTTCAGCTAGGGGCACTTTAAAAACTGGCAATTTAGTGTATTAAGCTTTTGCGAGTGTATCTTTGTTCATGACACATTTGTGTGCGTAACTTACCTGGTGGGACATCTTGTATGGCTCGTCTACCCACGTCCACCTCTCCTGTGTCTATGGTACTGTTCTCCAGAAGAAACATTTTACCTGCAGAGAGATTAAAAACAGAGAGTTCAGGAAATGTAAATCACAGTCTTGACCCTTCACTAAGCCCCGCCCTCCGCTGCTCCTCCGTCAAGCTGTCAGAGTTAACACTGTGGAGCCCACACGGTCACAGGCTCCACACCCCGACAAAATGTCATACCTTATTTGGGAAAAAGTAAAGGTGATTTAAGAGAGAAGATATATAATATATACATATACAATATGTTCTTTGAGGGATCTATTCAGGATGTCAAACTGATTCAGCAGTGAAAACAGGTTTAAAAGATCAAGATAGAAGCTAAAGCTACAGAACACCTGGAGATCCAGAGAGAAGACGATTCAATGAAAGAATAACACTGTTCCTGTAAAGCCAGGTAGGTCTTAATTCACTGCTACAATCACTGAAAAGCAAAAGCAGCATGTGTGGACATTCATTCATGTGGCGACTGTGGCTCAGAAGGCAGAGCGGGTCATCCCTCAATCAGAAGATCGGTGGTACGATCCCCAGCTCCTCTAGTCCATTGTTAAAGTGCTTTGACTGGTCAGAAGTCTAAAAAGGGCACTATACAAGTACAGTCCATTTACCTTTATAGTGTGCTGCAAGAACGTGTCTTAAAACCAGGAAATGAGTAGTAAGCTAATGTGCACCTCCGGTTCCCTTTTCTCAAAGTCAATGTGTTTTTTGAATGTATTTTTAGATGCCTAACACAAGGTTAAATGACTTTAACGTGTTGTTCTATGATATTACATTTGGCAGTAGATGTTTCACCTGTCTTTAAAGAGCCAGTTGCTAAAAACAAAAGAGACTTAAAAGAGCCATCATGCCAACTCGTCTGCCTGTACAGACTCGTGTTCTCGCACTCATATGACTATCGTGTAGTTTGTTTATAGCCCGACGTTATCTTTTTACTCCTGATGCTTGCATCCAGCTTCAAACATTATAAAAGTGTTGTTCGTCTGTAAAGATTAAATTGATTTAAAAAAATAAAAAAGTGTATCATATACCTTGTTTGCCGCAGAGCTAATTTTCTGCAATAATCCAATATCCAATCGATAAAATCCCATCGGCCTTTGTCGAGTGAACCAATGAAATGCTAACTTCCGGGTTGGCCTACAAAAATACAACATCCCTGCATCACGCTATAACCATGTCTAACTCCGAATCCACAAAAGCAGCCTGAAAATGAAGAACATCTGAAACCACTGCAGGACAGTCTTTGGAGCAGAGCTGGACAGATGTCAGAGCCTGGTCAGAGCTGGACAGATGTCAGACCCTGGTCAGAGCTGGACAGATGTCAGACCCTGGTCAGAGCTGGCTGATGCCACGCTATAATTGGCCAGTCTGCATTCTAGGGGTAGATTTAGCAAGGGTCAGTTAAAATCATCCCTTTTCAATCATTTAACTTTTAATCCACATTTGTCTGAGCTGTACCTCTCCAACATGTTGTCGTGCAACATGACTTATGAAAAGGTTCATAACCTCAACTTCAATTTGGTTAAAGTTTGGGGGAAAGTAGAGCACTTCACACAGTTGTCTCAGTTGGGACCCAGACCTCCGTCAGTGTAATTGAATGTAAATAGTGTGCACTATGGAGCTGGAATGGTTTGAGCGCTGTTCAAAGTTTGTAATTTCATAGGCCTTTCCTGTTTAGAACATTACACTTTAACAGCTTAAGTCATGACATCTGGGCAGTAAACCAACACTGACCCTCATCTGTGTGTGTGTGTGTGTGAGTGTGACAGTCTATACGTTAAGCGCATTCGCTACA
Source organism: Leptoclinus maculatus (assembly GCA_032191485.1). NCBI lineage: Eukaryota > Metazoa > Chordata > Actinopteri > Perciformes > Stichaeidae > Leptoclinus > Leptoclinus maculatus. Next base: position 19,417,013 of record JAVDOI010000009.1, read on the forward strand.
CTAACGTGAGCTTCAACATATGACACAAGTCTTCAAGCCCAGCTTGAAGGCACACTCCTCCATCTTTATCTCTAACACAACACACTCACACCACTGGCCTCTCTCTCTCTCTCTCTCTCTCTCTCTCTCTCTCTCTCTCTCTCTCTCTCTCTCTCTCTCTCTCTCTCTCTCTCTCTCTCTCTCTCTCTCTCTCTCTCATGGCCGGAGCAGACCATTCTGTTTTTAAGTTCTGCAGAAGCAGTTGAGGACAAACAAAGTTCAATAACTTGACTCTGCTCTTAATTTCTCTCAGTCACTTCAATGTGACCCATGGGGGGAAAGCTTCCATCAGAGTTACTTTTTTTTTGTAGCGTCATTCCTCTCTTGAGAAAGTTGAGCTGCTTCTATTTCATATGGCACATTGGAGGTTTTTAATAAAAACAAAAGTTGACAAACCGTCTATTTGGCTGGTGTATTATGATGGGAAAAAACTATATCCTGCATATTTAAAGGTACATTGAGGAACTTTTATTTTGTGTTGATATTTGCGGTCCCTGTGACAAAAGCAGTAGTGTGTTTTCCACACCGGAGTCCCTGCAGCAGGGTCTGACAGTCTGCTCTGTGCAGTCCAGGCTCTAGTTCTCCGGTGACCCCCCCTTCACTCAAATATGACCAGCTGAACCTGCATGATTTTGTCTGATTTATGGCAAAATCGGATCCGGTGGCCACAATGACAAGCATTAAGAATTTCTGTATAGAAATAGCCAATCCCCTCGCTGATGGTTTCATTTACTTATGTAGGTCATATAGAGGCACCATTATTAAATAGAGACAGTTTAAATGTTTCAAGTCCCTCAGAGTAACTTAAAAAAACTAAAACAATATACACTGTTGTGTCGAGGTCTGTTGTTCCCCCATTAAAAAACTGATGTTCCCCAGAACATCCCCGTGGTAGATCCTGGTGACTTAGGATATTTGCAAGTCTAATATGTAACTGGTACTGAAAGGCATCTCTTTGTCATGTAATAGTATATAAATAAAACCCATTCCCAATGGAACATGTTTAAATAGATGAAAAACGACATTAGCTGACATATACAATAATGACAATAGTGTGTGTGTGTGTGTGTGTGTGTGTCTGCGTGAGAGAGATACCTTTTAAATACATGTCTTAAATGTTGCAGTGTTTAGTAGATATTCACTTATTGTATGTACCGGTATGTTTGTATTTCACGCTTGCTAAAGCTCTTTTGAATTGAATTGAAAATTGAAGAGAGAAGCCTTTGAAACCAAGAAAACCCTTTCACATGAATTACTTATTGTATTATTACTGTTTGTCCATTGTGTAGTGGTCAAGTTATGTACTATTGGCAAAACATTTTTTTTACAAATATATTTCAGAATGAACAGGAGTTCTGTAGTACATTTCAGAAGGGTCTGGGTTCATTCAAACATTTTGCTGTTGCTACAAGATGTTGGACACCTAGTTGGACACATCCAATAAAGCTGTTTTCATGTACCGTTCACAGCTATACCCATATGAAAAGTCATACACTGTAATTCATATATTACCCATGTAATTGTGATTCAGGACTGGCGTCCAAGACCGCTGTAAGCAGTAGTAAGTAAACCTGGATTTATTTGTCACGTAACTTCCACTTCCATACTTATTTTTACCCAAAACTACAATATTTTCCTGAACCTAACCAAGTAGTGGTTAGGAGCACTGATCGCTTGTGTTTTAAAGATACCATATGAACCGTTGTATGAGGATACGTTGGTTAAAGTGACGATGAACTAAAACTTCAACTTGATGCTGGAAAAACATCTTGACTGGAAATGGCTGGGTATGTCACTTATACATGCTACTTTTCACTATTCCATTTGATCTGAGAACGACTAACAGAAGCTCACGTCTCAAAGAAAGTCAGAGTAGTGTGTGGAGACCGGCAGATGGTAACACCAGGTAAACACTGCAGGCTATACTGTGAAAGGATGTGTTCATTATGTTCAAATTACCTGACAGGGCGGAGGGAGGGACTGTTTACTGGCAACCGTTACGACGAAGAATTACATTCAAATACGCAGATTATGTAAAAACCCTTCTGGAGGAAATATAATGCCACTTACACCATGCTTTTTTAAATCCACATATCAGACAACATACATTAACTGCAAGATGTTCTGTGCCAATGCATTTTGCAGATATGTTCGTACTGAATGGATCTTCTACTATATATGTGAACGCAGCCTCCACTATCACAGTCAAACACTATCCATCTCCGTGACCTCTGCACCACACTACTTCCTGCATTGGCACTGAACATAAACCACAATTGCATATTAGTTGCATATGGATTTAATTATCAAAAGACAACGGGTTGTCTGCAGTGCTGCAATATGAGGATATGTAACATTTAAATACTACAGCAGGCAGAGCTTTCCCTCAGGTACAACCATGTCTGTTTGAGGCTAAGTGGCCTTCTTACTGCGTCACAAACTGTCACTGGAGCAAAACATCATCTTCGCCAACGTTTCTCACGTTTTTTGTTGCTTTTCTTGTCAGAAGAAAGGATTTTAAAAAGTGTTTAACTCACCATTGTCTGTAGACACCATAAAGGTGTTGGGAGTTGTATCTCTTCCCCCTCCTCCGTTTTCAAACGCTCCATATCCCTCACTCTCCTGAAGCTGCCAGTTTAGACCAAACAGGTGCATCGCTAGAGATGAGGAGGCAGAAGGGGACACAAGAGGGAAACAGGTAGGTCAATACAGGGTGGGAAATGAAAAAGAAGATAGAAAAGAAGAGGAGAGGAGAGGAGAGGGAGAGAGGAGGAGAGGAGAGGAGAGGAGAGGGAAAGAGAGGAGAGGAGAGGAGAGGACAGGAGAGGAGAGGAGAGGAGAGGAGAGGACAGGAGAGGAGAGGAGAGGAGAGGAGAGGAGAGGAGAGGAGAGGAGAGGAGAGGAGAGGAGAGGAGAGGGAAAGAGAGGACAGGTAAAGGGAAGATAAAAGAGGAAAACAAAAAAATTATAAAAACATGTCTGCCTGAGCCACTAACAGACAAAAGAAGAGTGAACATACAGTGTATATATATATATATATACATATGTATATATATATATATATACATATGTATATGTGTGTGCGTGGCTGCTGGCTGTGTTAAGCGTACTGAGCACCAGCAGTATGTTTTTGGAAACATGAATAACAACTAAAATGCTCTCAGGCTAGATGCAAAAATGAAATGGGCACTACACACACACACACACACACACACACACACACACACACACACACACACACACACACACTGAAGCCCATATGGAAACACATACAGTAAAAACTAAAATAGTGCCACACACTCATTCTCTCCACATACACCAGTACCCAGGGAAAGATTCAATGGAGTGTGTTAGCATCAAAGGACGCCTCCAGCAGCTAACCTCTACCACCTACATGTTTCCTCTCTTGCTCTATCTGTGTGTGTGTGTGTGTGTGTGTGCACGCCCACCTTGGCTCGTAAATCATCTGCTCACTAGCTATCTCCCTCCTCCTCCCTGCATCTCAATTGACATGTAACCAGATTTTTTCAGGGGCCAAAAAAGAGTCAGATTGGTGCAAACCTAACAGAAGAGACGCAGCCACACCGGTGAGTCCATTTCTATTCACCATCACACCTCCCTCCTAAACTTCACTCCTACATTCTGCATGCTGTCTGCTCAGCTGTGCTGACTGTCCGATGAAAAGGTGCAGAGGGGGAATCGGGTTCTCTGCTTTGCCTTGTCAATCCAACAGAATGAGACACCACAGTGTAATAATGTAGGATGTTGTCTGGGTTTACACTGACGTATCGATATTACACAGCACGTTCATTGTTTCCAGTCTCATTTAGCTGGAGTCAGGCAAAAATGTAAAAGTGATGTTCAATATAAAGAAAAGTACTTTTTATTCACCAGAACTGTCTGTGAACCTGATTTCTACTAATATCTATAAGACAGAAGATTATAAGTGTTCAGTATTTAAGGACCTGTGGAAAGCTTGTCCTGAGGGTGGTGCTAGAGGAAAGACTACTGAGGAATTAAACATCAATGGGGGGGGGGCATAAATGTGCTCATGTCTGCTCAAGCTCTATACATCATTTAGAAATTATGAACAAAATGTTCTCCAGAAACGGGAAAGTGATCGGCAAAGACTGCTTTAAAAGAATCCATGTAACCTGCAGAATGTTAATATTTGATCAACTTTAAGAGAGAAATGATTGAAAACAAACCTCATATCATGTTGAGTGTGTGTACGGCAAAATGTATTTCATTCATTGGTATTTTGTGCAGTTGAGTTCCTTGTAAGTTAAAACATGGAGGCATTCTATGACAACCTGAAGATAATCGAGGCATTTAATCTACATTGCCTGTAGTCCCTAGTTATGTCACGTTGAGAGAAGTTAGTTGTTGAGCGTGTGAGGTGGCCCGTGTCCCATGGCAGCGTATGACATGATAAGAAGTAGCACTAACCTGTATGTGCTGGTTAAACATGGAAGGAACACATGATGGAGGAACACATGAGGAGCCTGGACTGGATTCCTCACACAGCAGATATTAGAGAGAGCCGTGTCAAGAACCAATTACTGATTCAACTTGGGAACATTTAGAGAGAGAAGCCCAACTCACACACACACACACACACACACTAATTCCGCACACACAACTACACCTCGATGCCTCATTCGATGCCTCATTAAATTAGAGCCGTGCTGTGCCAGCACGTTATCCACAACCCCTCCTGGTGAGGACAGGAGCAAAGGGTCATGGGAGAGTGCTGGCTAATCGACAGGAGCCTGTGTGTGTGTGTGTGTGTGTGTGTGTGTGTGTGTGTGTGTGTGAGGATTAATGGCCATGGTTACCAGTCATACAAGACTGGCTTCCCCTAAAGGAACCTTTTTAGGAAATTTTAGGAATCAACAGAACATTTCAGAGAAATGTAGTGGTGGATGTAAGGAAGTTAGGGTATGAAGGTCATGGTAACATCTACTGTTGTTAGGTTGCTATCAACTACCCAATATTTCCTATTCTTTATAAATATGAACTGCTTTGTGATTTGAAGCTGTGAGGAGAAGTCAGTGCTGGATACCATCCTAAAAAAAATCCCTGCAGCAGCAGAAGTACTTGGATCGATGGAAGACAAACTATCCCACTGTGTTCAAAGAAGGACTGGAGTCAACAACCCAGCTCACACGGTCAGTCTTTGCAAACTGATCCCAGTTCAGCTCTGATGATCTGACGCACACTGAGAGGGACTGCAGCGGCCTGATTCACCCCTTTTTAAAGAAAAGAAGTGTAAGGACATACCAGAGGAAACAGTTTGGCTTGTTCTTATGTTTTAGTAATAGTGCTGTATTCACAGGTGTAGCTGTTGTAAATAACTCATCCCCTGAAGAATGTGAAGCAACTATAGAAATGCTGACAGAAGAAGAAATGCTCCCATCACAGCCGCAGTCCACCCACTGTTTCCACTTATGTTCTCTGATTAGACTTCATCTCAGACTGTCCTTAGTGGACCTTTACCACAGAAGGCATTTTGACTTGACCTAGGAGGGAAATCACAGGTGTGACTATGAGCATTAATATCGGCTCCATCCCATTTTAAATGGGACATATCATGCTCATTTTCAGGTTCATACTTGTATTGTGGGTTTTCTACCAGAACATGTTTTATGTGCTTTAATGTTCAAAGAACACATCATGTTTCCTCAGACCCGTATTAACCCTCTGTCTGGAACGCTCCGTTTTAGCGCCTGTCTCTTTAAGGCACCGTCCAAATCAAGTCCAATCAGCTCTGATTGGGCTTGCAAGAAAAATATGGTGCACCCCTGCAAAGATAGTTCTAAAGTCTGTGCGGCATATTCTAATGAGCCTGCATGTGACAAGAGGAAGGGGAGTCAAATCTGAATGGCTTGTTGAATCAAAAGGCTTTTTTTTTTTTCAAATCCAGGCAACCCACAAAAAACTGACTGGATTGTCTTATTTCACAGTTTGTGGGTTGGTAGGCACTCCAGATACCCAAATGCAGGAGTTTTTCAATATATGTCCCCTTTAAGTCCATTGAGTAAGTATGCCTAATAGCAGAGAACATGGAAATGGATTGCAGCCACTAGTTACACCAGTCCATTTCTCGCTGTGATACATCCCCTCTGTATTTTGTTGCACCTTTATCATTCTGATTTGTTACATGGAAAGTGAAAAGTTATTCCAGTCCAGTATCCCGAGGAAGTGCATCCATATTGGATGATTCTGCACCACACGATTTATGTCCACTGCCACGCTGAATGCCAGTGGAGGGAGTATTATGACTTTAGGTAGTGAGGCTGAACCTGGATGGCTATATAGCTTGTCTGCAGACTTCCATGCAAGAAACATCCAGACACAGACCTGTAATTAGTGTTTGCCTTTTATTTACTGTGACATCGATGTCTTCCCTAAACTTAACCAAGTAAGTAACCTTAAATATACCCGCAGTGTCATCAACCCAACCCATATCTCAACTAGAGCTGAACGATTAATCTAATTCAAGTTCGACATTGTGATGTGACAGAATGCAGAATTTTCAAATTGCAAAAGCTGCGATTAAAAGAAAGAAAGTTTGTATTTTTAATGCTACACAATCTAACCAGCCAGAGGGTTGGGAAACACCTGGCAAACGTGGGCTCCACCTACGCACACGCTGCGCTATGCTCCACCTGAACATGAGCAAACAACAGACAAACATCTCCCCTGTGCTGCCCAATCACGGTCCGCAAGCTGACGCAGGAACAGTTAACATGTTAACAGCCAGGCTTTGAGTTTTGTGAATGTTGATGTCATGTCATGATGATTATATTACACGCTTGATGTTTCAAGTTATAATAGATACTGAAGGTTTTTTTTACGATGCAATAGCTAAATAAAGATACGGTATTCATATCCATTCATGCATCAGTTCATCTGATGGCCTAAATGAAAGAGCAGTTTATATGTTGTGTTGGTTATACTATAGAAGGATTTATTGCTTGTGTATAATGAACAATACAGAAGATAAGGAACTTCAAAAAATCAAATGCTGAATGGAACCAACACTTCAACCTGAGCAGAGGTCTAATGAATGTCAGTGAGTGGAAACAGCTACTGCATGTGGGCGTGCACATCCTTTCAAACGCTTTATTTTACGTTTCTAATATTTTCTCATCACATACATTATTCATTAATATGATGTAAATAATTCATACTATTTAACCCCTTGCTTCATTACTTTTGAGGATAACGTATGTATTAGACAACAGACAGGCTGCTGTATTTAATAATCCGCAGTAAGATCAGCTGACTCTGAAACAAGTGGTATCGATAACTAAATGTCCAGGTATTCCCCTGCAGCTCTTTGTGTGTTCGGGTGAAATGATACGATATGGAAGGCAGCAAAAAAACAGTGCATTTTCTATTTCAATAAGAAATTACAAGTAAATGATAGCTGACATCTAGCACACAGAAGAATTAAAGAGATAATAGGCTAAACCAAGAACCACTTCCATCATTTAAATGAACTGATTCATAAACATGTCTTGGAGCTATGTTTTGGACATAAAATGCTGAGCAACGTGTGACATTGTGTCCTTGTTGTTTTCGCAAACTACTGTCCTGGCAGAATCACAAGAGATTCAAATTAAAAAGCTAATTATTACAAAGCATTAGGCGTTAGCTACCAAACGGATACTAGACCCATGGCAATGAAGCTTCGGGCCTGCGTGCAAATGTTGCAAATGCAAGAGTACGAGCTGCTTCATGGAATGATTGAGATGAAGCAGTGTGTCCTCACTCTTAAACTTATTTGGACTCACGCTGATGGGAATAATCAGATGAACTGGTTTTAGACCATTGTGGTTGAAGAAAACTCTTCTTTGTGCGAGAGACGTACGGGACCAGAAAAGACTTGAATGAATGGATTTTACAGAATCATTCAAACTCAGCACACCCCAGTGGGAGTCACAAAGAGACATTCATGGTAATGGTTTACTGAGTGGGAGTGTAACAGGTCTCATAGCCGCTGAGGATTAGGTTTGATGCCGGACCTTGTTTTATGGGGCACACCGTGGCTCAGTTCGTAACAGGGGAAGCTTTATGTGTGTCTGTATGTTAGTTTGTTAACACAGTTCTTCTGCCTGTTAGCACATAAACTCAATGACTAGAAAAAAAAACAGCAACTCTGGATCATCCTTTCATATTTGCATATGCGTTGCTACAGGTGCATGCATGCAGCAGCTGGTATATTTACATGCGCTTTGCATGTGAACTATTTATTCTAACAGACTTTTGAAGAGGAGCAGTGGTGGGTGCCAGGAGGGGAGGTCTGAGCAGTAGGGCCAAAGAATGCTTACAACAATGCAAAACGTCTTTTTTTAAATATTCTATTGTCCCTTTTGGACGTTTACTTCACTGTGTAAATGTGCTTCTAACCTATTATTGTAGTCATTTTCTCATGACTACAGACTAGAGAAGACTTTCTCCACCACATGTCCACCACACTGACATGATACACCTTCAATCTAAATAGAATGCACAATCCTGGAAGAGGATTTTTCTTTTAAAAAGTCATTTCGACAATATTAGTAATTGTATGTCTTGGTCTGCCTCCTTCATACACCACTGTAACACACTTTTCATTGTTCATGAAATAAAATCTTTCTCTCTCTCTTTATATATATTTGTATATATATTTATACTTATATATATGTGTGTGTGTGTGTGTGTGTGTGTTGAGAGTTTATGTGTTTGTGAATCATACAATCCCAGGAAACTCTTAACAGATGCTTTGAATGAAAAAAGAAAATTTAACAATGCTGCATGTGGAGCTCATGATACACACCCACACACACCCACACACACACACACACACACAAACACCCACACACACACACACACACACACACACACACACACACAAACACCCACAAACACCCACACACACACACACACACACACACACACACACACACACACACACACACACACACACACACACACACACACACACACACACACACACACACAAAGAGGTCTCCAAGTCCAAGGACCATCTGAGCTCAAATCATTTTGTGGGAATCAATGACCTTGAGAAAAAATACCACTCTTCCACCCCTCTGACTCTTTTTTGTTCTGTCACTCCTTCCCCTCTCTTTCTCGCAAGGCTTTTTAAAAACAATATCACTCGCATACACTCTAACAAGGGCCAAACTGCCGTGGCAGTTCAAAAGCACTGTAAGGGAGAAGGGAAAGTGGAAGCAGTTAAATGAGCATGCAGAAACAATGTTCGTTTTCAGCCTCTGAAGGAGTGCTCGACCTCCGGTACCCTCCCCATGGGTCACTACTTTTATGCAAATGAAAACGCCTGTTGGTATAAGCTGTTAGCCAGACGCTTCCAGTGAGTCCGGCAAGGTTGAAGAGTTTAATGACTTCAGTGGCACACTCTTAAATTGAGTGTGGATGTCACAAAATGTTCTGTTTAAGGGGATGTTTGTGACAAATATTAAATATGTAAGAATAACACATTTCAGCACTGGCTTTGCGAGATCTATCTAAACCTAAATAAACCTGACAATAAACTCTTTGAGTTATTACTCTGAGAGGATTCCTGCCTTTCATCAGCACCCTGAGGGAAAGTGAACAAAGCATTCCTCCAATTTGACAAACTACATATTTGTCCGTCATCACTGGTCTGCAGAGTTGTTCTGATAAAGAGAAGAATTGAGGTCTTTATCAATATTCTATTGTGACTACATTCAAATAGAAATAGAAAGGAGAAATGATCATGTGAACCATTTATTGACCCTGATGTAGTGATGTTGAAAATCTGACGGTCCAGCTTGCCAACAATTCATCACGGCTCACTGTATTATCAAAACCATATTTCCAAAAGAGTATTCCAGCTACAATTTACCGTGAAATCTGCCCGACATATTAGCCTACACGTCACCTATAGCACATCCTGGAACATGGCGGAGAGAGGGAGAGGGGGAGGAAGAAGGCCTGGAGAAAGGAAAACCCTGGCAGTCTGCTTATCTGATGGGCTCATACCACGGAGTGAAAACCAACACATGCAGCAACAAGAGTACAAGAAGGGCTGATACAGAGAGAGATAGAGAGGCAGGGAAGCTGGACAAGATTGGAAGGAGAGAAGAAGTGGGATTAACTTTGGACAAAGCAGAAAATAAAAGTCCCATCTGTCATCCTGCACCTGGGCCAAAATAAACCTTTCAGACTAATGTGTGTGCATGTATCCACAGCACTGATTAGTGTGTGTGTCTGTGTGTGAAAGAGGGAGACAAACAGAAACAAGGTGTGTGTGTGTGTGTGTGTGTGTGTGTGGTTTTACCTATGCAATAACAGAGCAGGACAGAGAGCAGTACAGATAGTCCTACTGCACTGAGGGCTGTACACCTGAGGGAAACAAAACAGAAAGATGGTTGTTGTGTTGCTTCATCAGTATCGGTTTTGTCTGAAATAACCTCCACAATATCAGACACATTTTCTAGATTCACTGCTGCAGCTTCGCAATTGCTTAATTTTGGATGTATGATCAACTTCCACAATACACTCTATCTGCAAACGACTTTATTCTTTCTCATCTGTTCCTGGAATAGCCAGTGCTCACTGAAGTGCTACACTCCCATGATGCTGTGCAGCAACATGCCAGAACTACACAATAACTGGCCTTAGCTAAACTTGTGGTTAGCAGAAAGACATTTTAGTAGCGGGGAAATTTGCAAATATAATATTACATGTAATATTGTACAAACGTGCAGTTGGACACAGGAAAACCGCCAACATTCTGCAAACTGTTATTATTAGCCAGAAAACCATGTCAAATGTTATATTTTATATTGATTTAACACCCTGGATGCTCTTGTTTGCAAAGTCTCAAACCCAATTAGATGCCAGCTGGCCGGCAATTGGTCAACTTGAAAACTTTGTTAAATCTGGTAGCAATTCATTTTGTCTTCAACTTCTTTTGTGACTGGAAAGTAGTTTTCTGTCCCAGACAATGTTATTCGTAGGGAATTCTAATGTCTACCCAAATGACCACTTCCACTGACAACTCCTCTCCAAGACCTTCTGATATTTTCTTCCATCTTACCTCCATGAGCAGTATTTGGAGGATTTTTTGAACTTGAACGCAGAGCGGGACAGGGTGTTCCTCGGCAGCGGCCTGGTGGGCGGGGAGTACACTGAGCCGGTTGCCATGGTGTAGCCAGGGGTTGCCGTGGAGAAGAGGGGGGTGCTGCCTGTACCTGTCTTAAAGAGGAAGTGCCTGGAGAGCGGAAGAAGAAAGAGAGGGAGAGAGATTAGTTATGGTACATTAGCTTTGTTTATATGCACTGACGGTGATCTGCAGCACACAGTTACCACACAGTTTACATAACTGTGTGAAGTATTACTACTCTATCCACGGGTTCTATAAGGATATCCCTTCTAAACTGCTCCAGACAAACAGGGAGCCCTCGGCAACACACACAAACAAGCAAAGATTTATTGCAAATGATGGGGTGGGATTCTATTATCATGTCTTTCAAGATTATTGCGATCAAATAAAAAATGAAGCAGAAACAACCATTCATTCATTTTTCTTGCTGAAAAAAAAAGATTGCCATTAATTATTGAATGTATGAACTGTGCCTGAACAGCGTTTTGAATACATTTGGTTTCAAACTGTAACATCATACATTGCTGTAAAACCTAATAGAAACTTAAGTTTTTCTTTTGCCAACTATATTTAATTACAATCAATAAGGATGGATTTCATGTTTCATGCAAAGCAGCCTACTATGTACACTGAAACATTACATCAAACTTCACTATGGACAGCATGTTTTTATTGTTACTGTGTTGTGCTGTAGCCGACAGACATTTACATTACAGTCATTTAGCAGACGCTTCTATCCAAAGCGACTTACAATAAGTGTATTCAACATCGGTTTGAGAGAGAACTACTAGTCACCAGAAGTCATAAGTGCATCTCCTGTTTTAAACAAGCATCTAAGAGCATAAACCAGAGCAAAGGTACAGTGCAGAAACAAACGAATGCAATAAGTGCAACAAGCTAGTATGAATACAATAAATGCTAAGTAAGTGCTGAGTGGAAGGCTCAGGGTAGTACTTCTTGAAGAGGTGAGTTTTCAGCCTGATGAAAGATGGGCAGTGACTCTGCTGTCCTGACGTCAGTGGGGAGTTCATTCCACCACTGTGGGGCCAGGACAGAAAACAGCCGCGACAAAGCCAGACAAAGTTAACACCATTCAAATCCCAGTTATGAACAACATGGATCAAACATATGCGGCTGCTTTTAAGTTTTTAAAAATACATTCCTCCGCATTATTATTTCATACACAGTGCCTGTCAATTACATCCCCAACACACCTCGTCTGGTGGAATCACAAGCTGTCTAGAGTGACCGCGATTAGCTCCGGCCGCCAGAACGCGGCGCAGCTACTCCCAACGGAATATCGATCTGAATCCACCTGCAGCTGTCACCAGCTCAGGCAAGTGTTATCATCTTCTCTGCTTTCCTTCATGTTTTATTTTGATATCACCTCTCTCACACATTGTGCTGCTCATCAACTATACAAACAATAAGAACTACCACTGCCATTGATTGGTTTTATGTCTCCGAGTAAAAAACAAGATGTGTGGGGCTCTACGTATTTGCGTATTCAGGGTATAGGGCAGGCTGGCACTGACGACACTCCATATCATGTTTACCGGTGCTTACCTGTGACATTTCCAAAAACTGCACTTCTTTCAAGCGCACTTACGTGTCTTGAAGGATAATGGCATTTTAAATGAACTCATGTAAGTGTCTCTAAGCCATGTTGGTGAGTACAGACTTTTCATAGCCAATGGAACTGATGACAAGACTATCCTTGCTTTTCATTAGTATAATCTGTTCTCAGATCTGTTCTGAGTTTGAGGCTGTTGGTTTGGCTTATGTGGGTTTTCTGGAGACTAGAGAGAAAGCTCTGTTCTTTAATGTGAAGCAGCAGCAACGATAAATGTTTGGTTTGCATTAATGCTAAAAATACACAACTCAACAGTGAAATACGGCTGATGTATGAAAGTAGAAACAGGAACAGTGACAGGATTGAAATTAAACTCCAAACCACAGGGATTCAGGTCGAAGCAACAGAAGTCCTGAGAGCTGAACACAGAGACTTTAAGAGCTTTCCAACAGGGAACCAACAGGATGACTTTTATTGTGAAGAATTTATAGGAAATGCTGTGTGTTAGCGGGGCTTCATTAGTGTTGCTATTCTTCAATAAAAATAGGTCTAATCAACACACATTTTGCTCTATTTTGTCAGCAGATCAGCTGTTTAGGTTTACTTACCAACAAATTCTCACTCCTAACTCTTCAGATACCGACCCTTGGTCAGGGGCCTTACGCTTCAAACTGTGTCGCTCTAGGTTCCCCTCTAGCATCAGTTTTGGACATGTCAGGGACGAAGGGTACATTTCCTCTTGTTACATGCATAGTGTTAAGGCAATAAAACCACTTAGTTTGATTTAGGAAAAGAGCAAGTTTGACTTTAACTTGGCTAACGACTCACGTGATTAGCAAGTGACAAACGCGTCACATGACTAGTGAATCGTGTGATGCACGTTACTCACGGGACTAACAGCAACTCACAGGTCTAATGACTAACGAGACAAAATGTCATCAATTACTTTTAGTTTGACACGGGACACGAACAGCCTCCTGGAGGAGAGTCCTTGTGTGAGCCATCGACCATCCTTCCGACCCGCACTGTGTGGAGTATCTCACTCTTTATACGTCAGTTGCTCGAGCAGACTAATATTGAAGCAAGTGGGTTTACATTGGTGCTAGTGTGGTGCGTCAGCATTAGATGCCAAAAGGGCACTGACCGAGCGTTGGTATTTGTCAAGTGTCAAGTAGGGCTGCACAATTAATCGAATTTTAATCGCGATCACGATTATGGCTGCCACGATTAAACGAGCGTGATCGTCGGCGATATTAACATTTAAAATGCGTGCTCTGCTACATATCAAATCAAGCGCTTCCTCAACTAAGAGTCAGCCAACCACCAGGGGGAGAACGAGATGGGAGGTGTCATGCACGCACCCTGCAGCGGCACACCAGGTGTGTGTCTGTGTGACTCTCACAGAGGGGGCGTGTCTGCAGCACCGGACTATGAATCACTCCGCCGTGGTGAAAGCGGTCACAGTCTTTTCCTTGTCGTATGTCTTTCTTTTTAAATAACGCCTACATAACGTAACGGTTTTGTCCACCACCCTTATCCGTCATTATACTTTACAGGGAAGACAAAATGATCCCAAACTTGTGACTTAAATGACCCGGGGGCTTCTGAAGCTCCTCCGCTCGCCGTGACTTTCACCGTTAAATGCTTCTAACCTGCTCCGTTCACGTGAACACATGCTTTATATCTGTTCACTGACACTTTGCATTGATATTCGGGGACTTGTTACTTGAAAAGGAACAGCAGCAGTAAAACTGTATTACACACTATGATTACACTGTAAAAAAAAAAAAAAGAAGAAAAAATACTCAATTGATCCGCGGATCGACCCGTGATCCGTTACACCACTAATCGTGATCAATAATCGCGATCTCAATATTGATCAAAATAATCGCGATTATGATTTTGGCCATAATCGTGCAGCCCTAGTGTCAAGTGACATCGGGTTTGTTCTTGTGTCTCTTAAATGAAATAAGTTTAAATAAGTCAACATATCACACAGGACACGAAGAGCGGTCTCCTGAGTGACAGTCATGAGTTAGTTTGACCCAACCACTCCCCTGACCTCCTTCATACGCTGACTTTGTCACTTTTTATGCTACGTAACCTGGCTTCCCCCTTTACTTCAATCATAAATATGGCCACTAGAGGTTGCAGCCTAACAATGTTGGACCTTCCTGTGGTGATCCAGCATACAAATAGATGATAATGGCCTACTGAGCAAATTAGGAGATAGAGTGGGGCCATACCACGTCAAATCTATGCTCCCGATGACAACTGATAACAGCCACTTAGAGGGCTACTAACACTTTAAGCAGGTGACACAGATGGGCCGCTGCAGTGACATGGTATAAGCCACTATGACACACCATGACGCTCCCTTTAAACCAGTGTTTTGTCTTTGTGTAGACCACAATGGCTGTGACTCTCATAAGTCAGTCACAATGCGTTCTCATACTGTTTGCACAGTGAGGTGAGAAAGCTTCATTATGCTCATTAACTTGATTAATGAAGCCTGTGACATGCATCTTTTTGTCTCATCTCTTAACTCAATCACAACCACCTTCTGCAACCGGTCCACAACTCATTTATAGACTATAATTCATCCACTATTAATTCTCCTGATCAGTGCAATACAACAACAATGTTGCCAATATTGATCAGGGAACTCTGAAATGGTTGAGATTCGTTTTGATTGCTTTAACAGGGAAGAGTTGGAGGCCTTCATTCTCAATGAGAAGATGCTTTCTGGTTTCACCAAAACAAGAAACTCTCAAAACACTTATGTGTTATCACCCAAACAAGCCAACCAGGTGACAATGGTCTATATAAAGCTGGCATTTACACTGCTGCCCCACATGATAGCCAAACTGTTCGTCGTTCCCACGGAAAAAAATTTCCACGAAGAAAATTGCTGGCACACTGTGAATGTATGGCTGCAGTAATTACCAAGGTCAAAATGTCTAATTAATAACAGAACCCCGGCTAACGAGCATCTGTAATTACAATCAGACTGCTCTCTAAATAGGCTGTGTGATTAACAATTATAACCTATTATAACAAGGGTCCTTCAATTAATACCTGCCTCCAGGCAAGAGAGATAGAAGAAGAAGACAGGAGTGTAGGAGACTGAATAAATAGACAAAGACACGGAGCATTACTGTGTTTCCTGTGTGAGTTCTACAGCAGCAGTTAAAGCACAAACATATTGTTAAGCATTTAATGAAAAGCATGAGATGTATTCAGTCACACAGGCAAACAACAAGAGGAGATGCTGTATTTCAGACATGATGAGGCAATGTCATCAGATCTGTTCTTTATATCGATGTTCATCATATCAAATCAGGCAACATTAAATCATTCGTTTACGGACATGTTCAACATCCACATGAATGAAAAATTTGAATAAGTGCAATATCCCGGAGTGCTCTTCTTACATATACTACTATACTATTCTGTTTTTCCTTTGGTAGCTACTTAAAAACACATTTTTTTATTCTATCAATTTATCAATCTGACATGAAGCTTTGGGAGGTTAACAAGTATCTACTTGATGTGATGATCAGCAGTTTAAAGGTCAGAGAAAACCCATTAGTATTAGTTTTTGACTTTAAGTGGAGCGCTGTGAATGAGTAAAATACCTGAGTGGTTCTCAGTCCTGCTCCTCAGGACTCACAGCACTGCTGCTTCTTTATCTGCTAGTTCATGCCATCTCCCTGGTGTCCCTGGTGTAAACCAGGATGGATGGTAGGGATGGGCCATTCCAGGTTTTTTTACAATTCCATACGTTGCTGTATTTTTATCAACAGGTGAAAAGTAGTGATGTGACCCGACAGATGGTTTATTACACAGAACCATCTGAGAAGCAAGTAATTGGAAACTGCATGGAAAAGGGAGGGTACTTAATACTTGGCAGGTGATCAGATGACCCATCTGTCAATCACACTCTTGCCAAATCCATTCGGAAGAAGAGCAAAAACACTTTAATGTTACTTTATTAGGTTTTATATTGGGATGGCAAATCTCTTAAATCTTTATCTCTTGCAATGTGCATCACATTATGTCTTTCCCTCCGAGTGGCTTTTAACATAAACTTCCTGATTTTGTGCTTTCATTTTAAGTTTGTAAGAACAAACTTTGTGTTTGTTGAAATGGAAAACCAATACTTCTTGCAAGTGTGATCTCTATCTGACATGGTATCAGATAGAGCTCTGTGTGTGTGTGTGTGTGTGCGTGTGTGTGCACGGGTACATCTTTATGCCTGCCACTTCATTATTAATCACCATATTAAACTGTGGAGTGTAAATGAAATATAGCCCCATTTCATTGTGCTTTCATTCAAAGTGAGAGAGGACGAGACACAGAGGCCAGGCGTGGACACAAAATGACACACATATACACACACACACACACACACACACACACACACACACACACACACACACACACACACACACACACACACACACCCACACACACACACACACACACACACACACACACACACACACACACACCTACATGCATGATTTGATGGAGATCAAAGGGCAATTCAGGAATGTAAAACGTGGCAATTTTTTAACAAGCTTATGTATAAAAAAGAAAACTCAATCTAACAAAAACAAAAAACCTGAAATGTAAAAGCTTGTTTAGTGAGAAGCTGTCACTGATATCAGCTGAATTAAACATCAGTTGTTAGTCACGTGACTCGCTCGTCCGTTTGAATGACTTATGTCACTTTCATGGGAGTCTGTCAGTCAAGTTAACGTCAAGCGTGATCTTTTATAAACCGAAGTGCTTTTGTTGCCTAAACTTCCTGTAAAGATGGAAGTCAGAGACATTAATTACATTTTTTAATCACTTATTTAATTGTATTTAAGTTTAGTTGTATGTAAGTAAAATTATATTGTATTTGATCATTAGTTTATCAATATTTTTATTACAAAATGTTATTGTACTTTATAAATATGTCATTGCACTTAATGCGGTGTACTTTTATATTTTATTGTTTTTTTTATTAATTTAGCTTTTATTTCAAGCTGTTTTATTCATTTATTGTTGAAGTTATATTGTATTTATTTACATGTTTAGCATCCTATTTTTGAACACGCATTGGTCTCAAATGATCAAATTGTTAAATTGCTGAATTAATCTTTTTTGTGGTTTGTACTGTTCACATTTGTTCTGTCCCATTTTCAGCTTGTCAGTCATCTGTGAAGTATTTTGAATTGCACTAACCTGTATGAAAGGTGCTATACCATATTCAGCTTGTTTGATTGATCTGTTAGTAGTTTGTCATGATGGCATGTTCTCCGACTCCCTGTAAGAGCTCATCCAGTTTAAGACTCTGGTGCTAGCCTACAGGGCAGTGAAAGGAACAGCTCCTTCCTATCTCCAGGCCATGGTCAAGCCCTACACCCCCGCCCGACCACTTCGCTCTGCTGCCTCGGGGCGATTGGTTGCCCCGTCGCTCAGAGGTCCCTGCGGCCGATCGACCTGGTCACGGCTGTTTTCTGTCCTGGCCCCACAGTGGTGGAATGAACTCCCCACTGACGTCAGGACAGCAGAGTCGCTGCCCATCTTTCATCAGCCTGAAAACTCACCTCTTCAAGAAGTACTACCCTGAACCTTCCACTCAGCACTTATTGTATTCATACTAGTTTGTGGCACTTATTGTATTCGTTTCTGTACGTTTGCTCTGGTTTATGCTCTTAGATGCTTGTTTAAAACAGGAGATGCACTTATGACTTCTGGTGACTAGTAGTTATCTTGAATACCGATGTTGAATACACTTATTGTAAGTCGCTTTGGATAAAAGCGTCTGCTAAATGACTGTAATGTCATGTAATGTATTTTTGCATGCTTAGCTGAAATTACAGAGAGAGGAATCAGATTTGTTTTACAACATCTGTCACCAAGAAGAATTACAGTTTACCAATACTCATAGGAGTACATATAGGAGTAAAGGAGCAGTTTTCCCACTATGGTTTAAATTCCACTCAGATAAGATACATTTAAGGATACAGCCGGATCCTTGCATTTTTTTAAATGATTTAGCATGAAACTAGAAACCTTTAAAGGATGTAAATCAGCAGCTTTGATCATTAGTCCTGGTATTTGCATCATCTCCACTGCAGGTTATTGTTGTATAAATCCAGCCATAGTTGGCTGTAGACAGTGCTTCTTGTGAGATTAGTGACATGAGGTTTATCATGACGCTGCTGCACTGGGACATAAACCAGGACTGTGACAAACATGCAGCAGAGCTGCAGATAGCAGACCAACTGGTCTATATGTCTTTGTGTTTAAGTGCCAGTCAATTACAGCAGACAGAGCGAGGATAATCAAGTGTAAAATGACTGTTAGCTGAGAGTAGCATGTTGTCAACCATAACTAATCTACTAGTCCGCTCATAATAGCAGCCCTTGAAATGCCCTATTCTACAACCTGCATTTACATTACATTAAGACTATTTACACCGGGCCTTTTAAGTGTCTCTAACAATAGGAGCAACACAAGGAGGCTGAGCTCGTGTGTGCGTGTGTTTTAAGTGTGACATAAAGTAACAAAAGAGAAAACGCAGACAGGTTACGGATCCTCGGGGGAAGAAAATGACTGTAACTAATGTGTGGATAGCAGATGTTTGCAGTAGCCTAGCAGGCATGTCTAACACTGTGACAATAGCCAATGAACAACAGCTCTCTCCATACATTCACGTGCACAGCCACTGCCTACAGTATGTGGGATAAAAAGAAGGATGTCGTTTACATGTCACCATTTAATTGCTCTTCCTCATCATGCCGAAAAAACCCTGCAACCACCCACACAGACCTGTGGAAATGAGTGCCTCTGATTTGTGTCTAGTTTGGCTGTGGTACATAATGTCCTGTCAAGAGAACAGGGAGTTTACTGTATACCAGAGGTGGCCACACTTCTGATCTTGGGCCATATACAGAAAAACTTAAAGGGCCAAACAACAGTGAATGCATTGTTTTCAACCAGTTAAACCGCAAGAAAACCAGTGTTCTAGACCAGGAAACCCCATCTGACAATTCTTTTTCTATCAAAATAACTACACAACACCACTAAACACTTTAACATTGGACATTACAGTCGTAAACTGGTGTACACATACTACAAAACGTCTTTCTGTATCTGCTGCACTTCAATACTTTTAAACTCCAATACAGTGCATGACCTAAGTCCCCACTTAAAACATTAGGATGAAGTGTGTAAATAAGTAAATAAGTAAAGTTAAAACAGGCAGAAAACAAATATTGGTTTCTGTTCATGGCCTAAGTGCCTTAAAATATGATGATGAAAATGTAAGATGTCTAATATCAAGATGTAACAAACATAACAGGATACATGTTAGTTTCTTTGTTAAGAGGTTAGGACAGAGATGATTCATCTACATTTAATCAATATCTAGTGTTTAAAACAGGATGTGTAATGTACTTAAGGTGTAATTCATTAGAAATGTGTTTGAGCAATATTTAAGTTTATTTCTAAATATTCACCATAGTTTGCCAACCCAGCAGTATACTATAACATTTAACTGGCTTATTGAAAAAGATTGATTACAATACCTATTTGTTTATTCACATTCCACCACAGTGGAGTAATGAATGTGTGAAGAGTATTAAAACACATTCTGAGATATTTTTATTTCATTTATTTAATGTAAAAAGTGTACGATATGCAGCTAGCATCTGCAGCTACTCCACCAAATTCCATAGAGACTTGAATCAATCAATCAATCAATCTTCTGTTTTCTCCTTCTATATCTCTATTCAATCTATATATTTTATGGTTTAAAGGGTTTTGGCAGAAGCATCTCCAACAGAACCCTAGAAGGTAAATGAGTGTAGCCATGGTAATGCCTGGCAGAGACTAAGAAGCCAAACTAAGCTGAGGAGGAAAAAAGTGTGCTTTTAGAAAACACATATTCTAAAATAAACAAGATCCAGAAGTACCACCCTGACTGAAGCTAGCAATGCAGTGGCAAGAAATAATAGGCCAATAAATGAATACAAATAATTATAATTTAATGGTGACGAGTTGCTATTGAAAGTACTTTAAGGTTGTTTTAGTTTACAATAAACCCTTAGGGCATGAGTTAAGTTAAATATGGCATACACTTTTAGGATAAGGAAATACATGTATACATGTTAATTAAAACAATAATATCAATAATTAGCAGCACTCATAGTTTTATATTAAGACATCAGAGCATGGCTCACTATTCCCATATACTATCTTCACAGTATATTTTCATTTCGGGACCCAATACTGCAGCTGTGTGTGTGTGTGTGTGTGTGTGTGTGTGTGTGTGTGTGTGTGTGTGTGTGCGTGTGTGTGTGTGTGTGTGTGTGTGTGTGTGTGTCTGTGTCTGGAGAGAGATTGACGATCAA
Source organism: Leptoclinus maculatus (assembly GCA_032191485.1). NCBI lineage: Eukaryota > Metazoa > Chordata > Actinopteri > Perciformes > Stichaeidae > Leptoclinus > Leptoclinus maculatus. The sequence goes on from JAVDOI010000009.1 coordinate 19,438,197, forward strand.
CACCTGCTCAATCCAGTGACCAGTTGGGTCGAGTGTCCCCTGAAACAACAAGTGCACATTAATGTGTGTGTGAGAGACTGATTGTCAGAGGATATGTCTTTGAGAGAGTGTGTGTGTGTCAATGGAGGGATTACCACCTCTAAATGAGGATATTCACACCCTCCTGTCATATGTCACCCCATTCTCTCCTGCTTCCATCTCCTAATAAATGCCCACAACGCACCTCTTTACTGTCTCTGTGTCTCTATCGACATGTTTATGTGCTATCACTCACAGAATCAGCTGGAGCTAATAGACAATACAACACTGTCAACATAAATCCTACACACTGTATATAGTGTGTAGGACATCTCCACAGGTACACACATAGCACAATACTCGTCCCATCCATATGCACTCATTGTCCTGTCCACATTATGTCTCTTTCTGTGTGACTTCACTGACAGCTATGAAAGAACGAAGTCCTTCACAGTTGGCCAATAAAGGTGATTCTGAGGTAACACTTTAGAAAAAACATCAACAATAGTACATTGATTATCATTGTAATTGTTAATGGAACTTTAGTTAATAGTTATTTTGCTGTTGACAATTACATTATTATGAATATTGTTTACTAATTATTAGTAATGCTAATGTATGTGATTCTATCATAGATTGTCTTTTTAGAATAATTTACATTTTTTTTTTGTGAACTATTTATTAATAGTTTATTGTTACACATTAGAACATTTTATAAACTGTTCATACAACTGTTCTAACTAAGTATTTTTTAATGACATTAGTTTGAAAAACATCTATACAAATTAAAAATAGATCAATAAACAATTATTAACCATTGATGAACTTAAACCTATCTATCTAAATAATGTTTAAATATATGTTACAAAGTATTAACCATTTACCAAGGTACTTTATTATACAAATAATGAACAATTACTTATTATAGTATATGAACTGTTATATAATGTGTGCAACAATAAACTCTTAATATCACATAAATTATAGCATCATCGATAATTAGTAAACATTGTTATTTATCATTGTTTGTTAATAGTAAAATAACTATTAATTTTAATCAGCTATCAATTTAATATAAAATGTTACCAATTCTGAGCTACAAATACAAAAAGTGAAGCTGAAACTGAATCTGTGTCAGAGTTCCACATGTATTTGATACTTTCCTCTGAAGTACTGTCTTCTATCGACTTTGAAAGTATATCATTTGCATTTAAAGGCTGCAGGCTCAATCCTCTCCCTGGAAAGATGTAAAACACACATGTCCTGTTTTGTCAGCAAATCATTTCCAATACATTCTATTTTCAAAGTATCTGTATTTTCTCTATTCTCATTGGAAAGCATAACCCCAGTTTCTTTCAATACATGTAAATGAGTTTGTGGGATGTGGAGCAGATAGTGGGGGACACACTATCCATGTGATGGCAATATACTGGAATGAATATATGTCTTTCCGTAGTTGAAATAATATCCCTAGAACTAGTACTGTGTATGCAGAATATGTACTTTTTGGTATAAAACATGAAATTTGACGGATTCATTTGCATGTCAAAATATGTTTTCTTTTGAAATGTTGTACTTGTCATGTGTACTTTCACACAGAAGACAAATATTACGCAGCAAAGTAATTCTTTCCGCGGAGAGGTTGCTTTTTCTGAGCACTCGCATTGAGAGAAAAGGCTTCAACCAATCACGTTGTGTGGATTGGACACATTTAAAAAGTGTGGACGAGGGTTATGAGTAGGACAACACGGAGGCTTCGTATAGTCCCAAAGGGTCAACCTAGAGGGCAACCTTTAACTCTTTCATAACTGTTAACCACAGGGAACACAAATTCACTTAAACATTTAGCTAAAAGGAAACTATGAAATATCTTACAGATGCTTAGGCTGTACAACAATTCCCCTCACACTCTGGGTCAATAGGATCCTGGTAGTTGGTCCACCTGCTGCACAAATCTATTCAAACCTTTCATTGAACAAATGTTGCAACTGCTGCAAATTTGCATTTCTGGCGGTATGAATAGTTTTGATGCAAAATATTCGCATGCAAAGAAAAAGCAGGGGGACAGGAAAGACAGTCAAGGTATCATGTTTTGTGTGTGTGTGTGTGTGTGTGTGTGTGAGTGTGTGTGTGTGTGTGTGTGTGTGTAAAAGAGGGTCAGAGAGAACAGTATATAGGGTAAAGGTATGTGGCAGTTGGTGAGTGTTTTGTCTGTGAAGATTAACTATAGAGTCTATATGATACCATGTCTGTCACACACACACACACACACACACACACACACACACACACACACACACACACACACACACACACACACACGCACACACACACACACACACACACACACAGGTCTATCTGATACCATGTCAGCTGACAGGAATGTTGAGGAGAGAAACAGCCAGTGTTTGAACAGGACATAAACCTGGACCAGACGGGTGTGTGAGAGTGATATTGATCTTTACATCAGGTCTGGTATGGTCAGCATGTCAAACTCTAAAAAGACGATCATGATGGAGTTTCATTGATTACATATTAACTGTAGATTTAATCAGTTTGTTGTGTATGGGACAACCTTAGTGTTACAGCTTCCAAAAAGTCTTTGCATCACCACGGATTTATATACTTTGACTTAGTTGTGTACTTTGCCATATTAAGAAGGTGACAGGGAAAGCTTTGAAATCGTCTCATCTTTTTCTTCTTTAAAAAAGGAAAATATCCAAACAAAAGACAGAGCGACACTGACTGAAGAGTTGAGTGTGAAACTTGAGTTGCTGATGAAATATTGGTCTTTCAAAGTGATCTGTCGGTTTATACTTAAAAGATTGACACAGGTTTGAACTTGTTGTTTTAGGCCAAATTGCTGATGAAATTGGACTGACAAGAGACATAATATGGGAATTAAAAGTGGAGGATCTTGAGAACATAGTAGAACATAGAAGGGCAGACCTTCATCTGCCCGTGTAACTGCCACATAACTGCAGGGCTGTGACTGAGAAAAAAACAATTCACCGCAGACATGAATGCTGATGAAAATGTTTTACCAAAGGGATTCATTACATGTTGTACTCTTTATGAACATGGATGGTCATTAGACACCCTATGTTCGGATACTTGTCACTGTGGATACAAGACTCATACTAGTCAGCATACATCAACTATCTTGCAAAGTGGGGATGAATGCTGAACCTTTTTTGGAATGTAACACTATTCTATGTAAAATGCTACCCTCAAACACAATACTTTATTAAAGTGATGGTTGTGGCCTGGAAGAACGTAGAACTATGAACTCCTTCTCTTTCCCAACTGGTCAAATTGGCCCTCGGTTTCACATTTCTATGTACCCCTCTGGCGTCAGTTTTAGATGTGTCGTGGGTGGTGTGTCAGTTTCCACGCCTTACACGTGTCGTTTCAAAATAAACTTCCATGTTCGTAGGAAAACGTACAGTTTCGGCTCGCATACAGTCTCTCCAAAATAAACATGCGACGTAGGTTTAGCTTTTAGATATATTTACGCTTTAAAAAGTACTTGCTAAGGTTTAGGCAAACAATAACTTGGTTAGGATTAGTAAAAGACCATGGTTGGTGTTAAAATAAGTATGTTTTTATGTAACATAACTATGTTTGTTACATAACTGGTGTTAGGAAAGTACGGAAGTTACTTTGGTAACTATGGTAAAATAAGTCAACATAGACTTGATTTCACACGGGACAGGAACAGTGGTCTCCTGGGTGAAAGTCCTGTCTTTGTGTCAAAAAAACTTTTGGGGCAAGAAACTGACAGTAGGAAGGACGGACCAAGCAACCAGTAGGCGTCAGTACATTCAGCTTTGAAGATGTTGGACTGGAGCGCTGACTGCTGAATGTGTGTGATTTGCCATTCAGGCAGAGCCTCCAGGTCACACGGCATTTATTTTTCAGCTCCAACCCGCAAGTTGTCTCATTTCCAAGTCTGTCTGAGTGAGTGTGTGTGTGTGTGTGTGTCTGTGAGAAAGAGAGAGAGAAGTACTATTTCTTACACACACCCTCATACATACCACACTCACAGGGACTGTTTTTTCAATGGGGGGGTGGGCTCAGATTTGAAAGATGATTCTCTGAACTCTGCGTGCATGTGTGTGTGTGTGTGTGTGTGTGTGTTAGCCTTTCATATGAATATAAAGCTGTGCCAGGGACATGGTTTGGCTGTCCCAAAGGTCCAAACATTCTCCAGCACACACATGCAGCCAAAGTGCTGGGGGTTGTTAAGATCTTAGAGACAGACATTTCCCCCCTCTATCAATCTATCAGCATCCCCTTTTTTCTCTCAGGGAATGAGACAAAAGAGAGCGAGACGGAAAGAGAAGAAAGAAGGAAAGACGGAGTTGGCTACAAATTGTCTGGTGAAATAAAGGTGAAGGTTAAAGTTACCCTCATAAATTGCGTGTGTGTGTACTAGACCTACATAAGGATATACAACCACACCAGGGTTCACGGTTTGGCTCTCCCAAAAGTCCACACATTCTCTCAAACACACACACACACAGACACCCCCACGCACACACACACACACACACACACACACACACACACAGCCCAAATACAATGGCAGACATTTCTCCATCTATCAATCTGTCACCCTCCTTTTCTCTGTGGGTGAAAGACATTAACGAGTGTGGGACAGAAAAAGGAAGACGGAGTGGGCAAGAAATTGTCGGGTTAACAGAGGGTCAATGTTGCCCCCATAAATTGTGTGTGTGTGTGTGTGTGTGTGTGTGTGCGTGTGTGTGTGTGTGTGTGTGTGTATATGGCCAGATTGGATGCAATAGGCCATTACACTCACCTGCGTGATGTTACACTCTGCTGGAGAGAACTGTGATTTTTTAAATATCAGAGACCGGCGAGGGGAATTTGTGTTCAACAAAGACAGAAAGAGAGAGCTACAAATTGTTCAGTGAACAGGATTCAAGGTTCAAATGATCCAATAAAACCCGTGTCAGCGCTGAAAAGAGACACGCCGACCTCGGGGTGCTCACTTGTGCTTTGAAAGGACAACTGCGATTAGAACTGTGATGCTGTGTTCACACTAGGAGCGACACAGCAACACACTACAAGTCATTTTCAATGGAAGCCAGTGACATGAAGCGTCAAACTTGAGGCCCGACACTTGTTGCTATGTGACAGGCGTGACACGCTACAAATCCAATTTTTTTTTGCGCTCCAACGATGTGGTAAAGCGTCAACCAATCTTTTTTTTTTCTCTCCCTGTTCTATTCCGTCTAAAATGCCTTTAGCCTAATGCCAGTGCTATTTAATGATATTACTACATCAACGAGCGCTTGAGCAACATTTTGACAGTTACTCAGCAACAAAGTAGCTGGCTACGCTTGGCCTTTTTGTTGCTTTTGTTTCTCGTAGTTTGAACATACAGGTCTGGGAATAGGCTTCAACAAAGTTGAACTGTACACTCGGATTGACAGTCTGTCTAAAAGAGATCGGAAAACGAGCAGTTTATTGATAAGATGTCCTAGAGGTTGGTTGGAGTTCCTTTGTCTCCTTGTCACATTACGTCCACTAACAATCACTCCCCTCCATCTTGTTCTGCTCTGACTGCTTCATGCCAGACATTTTTTTAGAGGCTTATGACATCTCTGGTAAAAGCTCTTTGCGAGTTCACTTTCCAGACCTTTAAAGTAGTAAAATGAAACTTGTTCAGTCTCCCTTTACATCATATAATACGAATCCAACCATAGCCGTTGAGTTTTCGGAGGACCCCTCTATTTAGGGAAAATCCTGATACACAGGAAATGTTTAACACAAATAAAAGGACGGTGCAGAAATAAACACAATTTCATACATAGATTCCTTCATCACAAGCTACTGTATGCTGGTTCAGCGCCTTTGTTGGCTGAAGGTCGTGAAAGTGTTTCACATGTTATTCCACTGGTGTCCCCCACAACACCAAAACAATTGGGGTGTCAGTCCATTTCACTTTGTCACACGGTCACGTTCAAATCAATGTCTCTTCCTTTAAATCTTTTATCCTGCCAAGATCTCGTATGAATAAATGATGGGGTAAACTGTATTTCCTTTTCCTTTTAATCATACGAGGATCTGTTGAAGATCTCCATGGCACCCATGATGAAGTGGCGATCCTGTTTCATCTTTAATACTGGTGTCACTCTCCATAATACAGAGTGAAGGCGTGGGGTTTTCACATGACATGAGATTCAGCTTTCAAATAGAAAACAGCGTATGTTTTTTTTAAAAATGAAAATGAATAAATAAACAGCACAGCAATGGGCATTAAGATTCTTCTTGAATCACTTGAATCAAAGATATTATTATTAGTCTGCTCCTCTAGAGTAATGTATTTTAACACATCTGAAATTATTTTTAATGACCCTTAAAATTAGAATAAACCAGTTTGCAGTTTTTCGTGACATTTTCTAATTTCTAAGAGTTTCATACAACAAAGAATATGTTCAGGATGAAAAAGACCAGATCAGGATTGGCCCTGTTGCTTAGGTCATCTCATTATTATTATTATTATTATTATTATCAATCAGGACAAAAAAAGACAAAAGTTGAGACAAATTTAAGAAAAGGGATTTCATACCTTCTTGTAATGTGAGGAAAACAAATCAATCTAGTTTTAGTTTGATTGGCGTACAGTTAGGGAAGCTGTTACACTTGTGTGTGATGTGACATCAAATGTACTTTCTTCTTTTTAGGGTGAAGAGTCATTCTGACTGTTTAGGTTACGTGTGCTGCTTGAGGACACTTGTGTTGGTGTTAAACTTTATAAAAAATAAAAAAGTTGAAAATCTGGAAAGCCCCACTAAGCATTAGTCAATGACATCCCTCCATCACCCTGGTGACCCTGCTGACTCCAGCTATGGCTTTTTACTTGGATACAAAGTAAGATAGTCAGAAGTTGGTTTACCTTGTTTCCAGAGGCACATTGCTACCCAGCACCCAGCTGTCTTGCAGCGGGACGCTCTCGGGGGGCGTGGTCTGCAGCTCGGCTGGTGATTGGCCGGCCACAGGGGCCGGGTTTCCAATAGGAGGGGTTAGCTGCCGTGTCGAATTCAGCGAATGGCCAGCGTGGTGCGAGGAGCCCAGGGACTGGTTGAGAGCTGTTACTGAGGGATGCTGTCGGTGAGGGGGAGGTACCGGAGGCAGGGTGGAGCCGTGGTGATTGGATGGTTGCTCTGTCAAATAAAGAGGGAAAGCATGTTGGTCATTGTACTGCATTTATTAAACTTATTTCTATCCTGCTCAGGGCTGTGGGGAAAATATGACATTATATATCTATTATATTCAACACACACAGGAGCAGATTGTTTGCTTCCCAACTCAGTTGATCCCTTTCCTCACGTTGCCAGGTTTGCAGTTTAGAAGTGTTTTTTGGTTTGTGTTTTGTTGGTGAGCTGTCATTGGTTACTAAACGTTTTAGCATTAGTTTCAGGGAGAGTGTGACAGGACCTGACAGATTTGTGATTTGGACTCCCCTCAAATCATAGACAGACATCTGCATAGTTAACAGGAAAAATCCATCAGATTGCACTTCAGTTCACGCATCTCCATCTTTCAAAAAAAGAGAGAGAAATCTGTGGAAGACTTTTACCGGTCATCAAAGTAAATATGAATTCCTGTGATGCAGTAATTGGCAGAAATCTAACTATGGTGCCTGTAGCAGTTCAACCTAATGAGATGATTCCGACGGTGACTCTTTCTTAGAGTCAGACATCCCCTCTAAATATATCAGCCCTGAGGCTACAGATGGACAGATTGAAGATCAGTGGCAGAACTTTACTTTAATGAAGGTAGTGGAAATGAAATGCAAAGTTAAACATTCACCTCCACGTAGTGTTCTGTGTGTGTGTACAAGTCAGATTTTGGTTGTCAGATTAGTTTTAGTTTTTCTTCAAGAATGTTGTTTATATTTAGTTCACTTTATGAAAACCTGTTACATGTCTTTTTCTCATTTGAGTTCATAATAACCCTGGCAGACGCGTGCCGTTGCCGAGTCCTCTCATGTCCTGTTAAATGGTATAGCCCTGAGCTGCCATTCACCAGAGTATCACGCATTCCTTGTTTACTGCCAATGCCCGATGAGATTTAAATCAATTGTATCACGGTGATGAAGAAATTCAATGAAAATGTAAATGTGTCGACTCCATCTGCTGATGTCAACATCATCTTAGACAAATGTCAGGAAGAAGCTTGTAGCCGTCAAATTCAACATTTACCGACTGTGGGCTTGTATGTTAACCACTATGTAAATTCCCTTGCGGTCAAGGCTGGTGAGAATTGTGACCCAGAGCTCAGCCAGGCTGAATACTGATCTGTGATTGGCCTTCACGAAACCCTGCTACGCTTTCTTAAAAATATTTGTTTAAAGTTGACCTGGCTTCAACTTTTCCCTGCTGTATTCTTTCCCAGTGCTTTTTGGCTTCTCTTCTGTCCTCGGGGTGCTCTGAAGGAAATGAATGGCAATGCTGGTATTTGATTTGCATAAAGAGCATCACGTCTCCATTTCCCAGCCCTGCTGTTATTCATTCTCCACTGCCCTCACTGGAGAAAATAGAAAGCAAAGAGAGAAAAGGAGGGATATGTGCAGGAGCAGTAGGGTGGACGAGGAGGAGCTTTTTGTTTGACGAGAAAGTGCCCCCCCCCCCCTCTCTCTTGTCTCTCTCACTCTTTCTGTTTCTCTCCATATGCTGTTTTGCCAGCTTAGTAATTGCTCCACTTATGCAAACCTTCAAGGCTAACACACGCACACACACACACACACACACGCACACAAACGCACAAACACACACAATAAGTCCGATTTCTGGATGATTGTTGAGGCATCATTAACAAGTCTACATCTGTGTATCGTCACTGAAAATGTATATCTAAACACCTTTTATTCACTTGGATGCTGAAACACACACACACACACACACACAATATTCTGGGTACTGTTTGCCTAATAAAAAAAAAATCCTGTGAAAATGGAAGTTTATTTTGAAAGGACACTATGCATTTAATGAGCATATATTGACTCGTGGTCCCAAGAGTTGGGAGTGAGAATGTCTTGTTCCATGTTGTAATGCAACTGCCGTCCTGGTTATGTGTGGATGTGAATGTGAGTCCCAGCTTGCAGGGACAGCTACTGTGCCCCACCAGGTGACATCCAACTGGGACATGAGGCCTCTCAAAGAGCAGCCGCAGGCAGCTTTCCAGAGAAATACAGGAGTCATCAGTTCAGCCTGGTCTATTTTCTAGCTGCCACCAAAAATCACCTGTGTGTTGATTTGCTTTTCTGGTTGGTAAACATGTCGTCGTCTTCTACCTGGACCTGCATCACATGTACATATTACATCTAGGACTGTCCTCGGCCTCGATATATATACATATATGTATATATGTATATATGTATATATATACAGTATATGTAATAAACAACAATATTTATTCAAGTTTCTCAAAAACTACATTTTACAAGATTAAAAAAGTTGTTCACAATGTTGCATTATCAGCGAAAAAATAGGATGCAAAAGACAGTTAAACCACAGGTGTGTACGACTAGATTGCACATGTGCAGTGAGAGTATACTTCATGATTTACTTTATAATAGTAGAGCTGACACAGTCGTTATTTCTAGGATTTCCCCTTTATCAGCCAGTGAAGAGCTACTCAAAGCTTTTGAATGTTTTATGAAAATGGCCCCTGAAGTGTTCCATGAATCATTCATCGCCATTTGCCAAAACAAATTGGCATGGACTCTTAATAGTCTCTTGTCTGATTTGATTCCTCTCGCATCAAGGCATTCTTTGGTCATGGTTTCCACAGTCATCACTCATGTATCACATCACAACACGGTTGTCAATGTAGTGATTAATGACATGGTACTGTACTGTAACTGCAGCTCCAATAATCATCCGCGGCGTGGAGGAGGAATGGATCGCCAGTAAAGTCAAAACTGCACATGTCGAAGACAAAGTAAATAAAACAGTCAAGGGCATTTAAAACACAGTTCATGTTTACTGGTCGAATATGAAAGTGATATGACTCGGTTCTACCACTGAACCCACTAACATGGTCAATGGTTTCTTCCTCCCCTGCAGCTCTGCCAGGGACACAAGATTTGTGTAACTAAAAAGCTGGTCAGTTACACAAGTGGACTTCACTACCCAATATCAGTCATATATTGCAGACTCAAATAAGATAGGACAAAGTGTAAGTTAGCTGAGTTCAAATCAATTTCCCTGTGTTCCAAAAAAACACCAGGGAGGAAACGGTCTATTGTTAAATACTCCTTGGGCTGAAAATGAGAAAATAAGGCAGATAATGATCCGTTATACCCCAACTCCCAATTCCTGCAGGACAATAAACAGTCAGGTCACAAACCAGCACACACACCCCTTTCTTCAATACACATTGGATTTTCAGTTGCTTTGTCTTATTTCAGCAAAATAACCATCCAGATTGAGAAAAATAAGAGCGAGACAGAGTGAAGAGAAGACGGGGGCAACGGACCCTGAGAAGAACAGATACAGGTATGCAAATCAATGAAGTGAGATTGGTGGAGTGAAAAGCAGTGGTGCCGCATGAGAGGGGACAACGATATTTCCTGTCTCCCCACTTTCAGGTGTTATAGTAATAAAGCGGTAACGTCTAATACAGGTATTACGGTCATACTGATGTATAATAATAAATAATGTCGAAGCATATGTCCAACAGGTGGGACCTTTATCCAAACATACTCAAACTTGTGTAGCTTAATTCAAATGAAATTAAAGGGATCTGACATCCATCTCGCCAAAGTTTCAAAATAATCTGCTTATAATTTTACACAACTCAACGAATGAAGGCCGCGCAGTCTGCCCAGGGGACTCAACTCTGCGGGTCGCCATTCAAATTAAAAACAAAGTTCTATTATAGATGCAACCTCTTCGTTTTGCTTTCAACGTTCTCTAGAATAGAATTTTTGAGTTTGACATCGTTAGGTTTAGAAGACTTTTCTATAATATCATCCAGCACATACATTATGTCATACTTGTAGCAGGACTAATTTAGACTTGTGATATCCATGCTTATTAAATCAACAAGTCTTTCTCAAATGAACAATACAGAATTTAGCTTTTTAGTTCAATTTCAATTAAAAGTTGCTTTTATCTTCAAATTAAATTGCAAACTCTCAGTCAATGTGTCTTCTTCTTTTACTCAGTTACATTACCAGAAGGTATTTGGTCAAATGAGCTTTTAACATATATTCCGACTTCCTCAGTTACATTTTTTTTGTTTTTAAATCAATGCACAATCAGTGTTGTGGAGAGGCTGTCTTGCAGCACACGTCAGTCATACTAAAATGATGTCACATTGGGAAAAAACACTATCTAAATATGAGATGATGACCTAACTGTGGTGTTCCGTGGTTGCTCTGTCGGCAGCCCCTCTGCCTTTGGTCATTGACATACCAAAGCACACCAGAGCCAAAATCACATGGTTTAGCCCCCTTTGTCACTGCTTAATTACCTCCCAGAGGGACTTTGCTGTGCGCTTGAATTGTTAAGTGAAGAAACATACTGTAAGATGAGCTTGATAAAAGAGGGAAAAAAAGGAAGCCTCATTCACGATGAACGCCATGCTTCTGTGATCCTCCTGGAACTGCTCTGTGTGAGTCTCCGTACTGTAGTTACAGTGTGAACCCTCAGGCATGATTGTACTCCAGAATGTGAGTGTGTAGTTCGACGGTGTAATGGACTGATGCACAGTAAATTGCCATCTCGGTGGAGCAGTGAGGTAAGGTGCTGTTGAGGGCAGAGGTTATCTGTCAAAAGGTAGTGCAATGACAAGCTTCAGTGTGACTCCCTCTCAATGTATGTATGTCTTTATGCCGAGAGCTCACTCTTTGTTCTTTTACGGCACTTATTCTCTCTCTGCATCACCACCTTTCAACTCTGTCTCTCATAAACCGAGTCAACAGATACACATTTCTGTCGTCAGTGTTTCCAGGGTTTTATTCTTCTGTTCTTAACTAAGAATTCTGAGTAGACTAAAAAAAAAAAGCAGATCTCTTTTCTAAAATTAACATTTAAAGCAAAATATGTCTGATGCAAAGGAACATAGAGCCATGGAGAACTAAAAAAAGCTTTTGAAAAGATTAATAACAGATCTAAATAACTCTTCTTAGTGGGCGTAGGCAAGAGAGAAAATATGACAAGCAGCAACAAAGGTTCAAAATGAGTATATCAGTAATGGAGTGAAATAGAGAAGAAAATAAGCAAACTGGTCTGGCTGCGGGATCCACCATCACCCCTTAATGACATGTCTGTGTGTTTGTGTATTCTCAATCCCAACTCGTCAAATACCATTGCTTGGTCAGTGGCACTACGCATCATACTATGATGCTCTAGTTCAGTGGTTCTCAACTGGTCTGTCTGCGGGACCCACCATCACCCCTTAATGACAAGCCGCGACCCAAATCGAGGACAATGTTCAACTTCTCAAATGTCTTTAATGTAAAGATGGTGCAGTTTGAACCTGAGCTGAAAATGTCCTCTGCAGTCGTAGTGTAGGGAGCTCTCTTGTGCAGATACATTGTTCCTGTCAGTCCCCGTCCCACACATGTTTCAAGTAAACGAGTAAAACTGCTTTGTTTGTTATGTCTGTAGATTCCTCCATTTGTAATGCAGAATGACCACTTGCCTAAATTGGAGCTGTGGTCTGTTGTTTGATCTTCAATTCGTCTACTTATAGTGTCATTTGACAGAGGTATAGTTTTCAGTTTATCCCCTGCTGATATTAGCATTACAAGGCATTAACGCCAAATATTGTTAAGGAGTGTGAATAGACGGCACTCCGCTGCATAAAAAATCCCCTTCAAAATAAAAGCACGGATTTTTTTGTATTTCTTTTTTTTCAGGCAAAGCCCCGCGACCCACCAGTTGAGAATCACTGGTTTAGAGATTCATGGGATACATGTGCATACCAAGTTTCATACATGTACCTGAAATGTAGGGCTGGGGCTGCTCTTTTGAAAATGTGTAGGGGGCGCTATGGAGGCAATTCAAATCGGCCAAGCCCAAATCCCATATAAAATATGTCTTCCCATGACCTATGACATCCCAAGCCACTGAACCATCAATTTCCTTTGTCATGGCGAATGATGCGTTGCCACGGCAATAGCGTTCAACGAAAACTCACAATATTGATGATGAAGCATCTTCAATGTCTTAAGGCTTTCCATATCAAATTTGAGTTTGATCAGAAGAATTGGGTAGGAGGAGTAAATAAAAGTATAAAATGTGACATTTCCTTTTGCCAGTAGGTGGCACTATGAGTTATTGAAAATGTTGGCATTGATATATGCTCAAGCTTGAAGTAGCGTCATGCATAATAAGTTTTGTGCAGATTGGAAGATGTACCTTGGAGTTATAACAACTTCCTTTTTCATGCTGAATTAGGCAAAATGGCCGCCACGCCACGTCAAGGTTCTTCAATGAAATTCATCACAAAGGTCTGAAGAGCATCCTGACCAAATTTGAGGTCGATCCCACTAATTCTGTAGGAGGAGTTCGTTAAAGTACAAAGGCTGAAAAGTGCAAAAAGTGACCAAAAAGCACAACATGGCGGGTTTACTGTTGGTGATTTTAGGACAAACGGTTGAGAAGTTATGTGTATTGATATATAAGCCACGCCCCTCAGTTGTTTATTGGTCCATATCTTGTAAACGCATAGAGATATCAAAAAGCTTTTAATAACTTTTGATGATGTAGATCCAATAATGATTCACAGCAAATTTGGTTGCTATCGGACTCAGCATGTAGGAGGAGTTTGCAAAAATGTGTTTTTCACAAAATTCAAGATGGCAGAAAATTTCGGTTTGGCGGAGCTTAGGGGTCTGAGAGGCTTTTTTGCAGAACTAGCGGATTTGGACATGTGTGTCGAATTTCAAGTAAATCGGACATACTGGCCGAGGGGCGTCGCCGGTCCAACTTGTAGGGGGTGCTAGAGAGCCATTTGTTTACACACAAAAATGCAACCTATATCAGATGACTATTTTCACCAGGCATGACAAGTGTGCAACATTTGGTGAGTGTTGGAGTATGGCAAATACTGCGCCCAAAGTTTAAAAATAAAAATCAGAATAGAAAATAATAATAATCCTTACAATTACGTTGTCTCGGGCCCTGAATAGTGAAAACATACGATAAAACAATACATGAAAGGAAGGCCAATTGCAGCTCAGGTCAGGGTTTGTGTTAAACTCTATCGCTGTTGACAGAAAATTTTACACGGGGAGGAGAAAAGAGGGTACAGAAAGAACAGGAGGTGACACAAGAAGTCAATTAAAAGTTTCAGAAGCACAACAATGGTCAACGGAGTTTAGACGAGGTTGAGAGAACAACATGGCCTGAAAGAGGGGCACAGCAAGAGGCAAAGGAAAGAAAGACAAAAGAGAAGAAGGGGCAGGAATTAGAGATTTCGAGGAGAGAAAAGAAAAGAGAAGTGAGAATAGATCCTGGACATAGTGAAAGAGGTCAGTAAAAGAGGTAAGACTCGTGGTTTTTGAGGCATGAAAACTCATTCCACCTCTGGACTCCCAGCAAGGAGAGGGAAGTGAGGAAAGTGAGCCACAGGCTGCCTTTGTGGGGCATGTAGTTGGAGAGTGCCCCTCTCTGCTCAATGACCCACACCAGGGCAAAGGACAGAGAGAAACACAGGAAAACAGAGACGGAGGGCTGCAGAGATGTTTTGAAGGTGGGATAATTCCAGTGAGACAGGCTTAGTATTAAATTGCAACAAAGATCAAGAATACCATTTTACTTCAGATGTGTTTAGCCAGTGCCAAACTACAGAGAGAGAACTGTTTTAGGAGGTCAGACACTGGGCGAGAGGTTCATAGTTTTGACACAAATAGACAGAAATGTCTGTAATGAAAACATGAAGCATGAATTCTTATGAATTCATGTTGCATAATCAGACTGAAACCCGGAGGGACAGAAAGTAAAGGTGTGCATTGGGCACAGAGCATAATATGAATTCACACACACTGACACAGTATGTATTGAAACTTACATAATTAAAAGCAGTGGTGGGCCGTCAGGGCCAGCAAAGCCTTCTCTGCTGGCCTAAACAGAATCACAAAGTTATAGCTATTTTATCATTTTATCATTTTTCATAAATACACTAAATGTATTATAATTATTTTTCCAATTAGCTCATTTTCTCATTGCACAGCTCCTGTCTTCCTCTGTTGCTCTGCTTCCAGCCTGCAGCGCTGCTTTCAGTGCAGCTTGTTTTAAGTAGAGCTTTTAATCCAATCAGATTTCACCTCTGTGTCTCTAGGTAAGAAGAGAGGCCCGAGGCCCTCTAGGTAGACTTTGTAGATTAAAGTATATGGGGACAATATTGTTGATTGTCATAGTCTTCAACCAATCAGATCTTTAGTTTGACATGTTGGGCGTATTCTTTGACGTGCCAGAGCTGTCTAGGTAGTCTACAAGTGCGTTATCATTAACGTGCAGCTCAGCATTAACGTGCGCCGTGATTGGTCAGTGGGCTAGCGTGACTGTTGTGAAGCAGCTAGCAGAAGTTAGTCATAGTAGTAAGAGTTCAAGTTGAAAGATATGTAAGAAGTTATGACATTGACATGACATGTTCAGCGGTTTGCTTGGTGTAGCTTTGTTTTTTTAACACTCAATGGCTGTGGTAAGTGAACTGCTTTTGTTTTTTTACATCTGCAGTAGCGTTACTACTGTGTTCATTTGTCATGGTTATGATATGGTTAATATTGTTCCCTCTGATGTGAATAATATTTGAATGGCCCGTGCTCTTCAGTGTGCACTGGAATGCGTGTCAAGAAACCTTCACCCAGACTTTAATTGAAAAAGAAGGGAGTGCATCAGATTAATCTCTGGCTAAATTGCGCTGTATAACTTTTAGAATCTAAAGAGTTTTGAGCTCTTAACGGTTCGTTCTGTCCTTCATAGTGATTCTCTGCTAGCCTACAGCCCTGCTCAATGCCTGAGGGCCTCTTGGTCACTCACAACCACATCAGGAAGAACGTGCGATGCAGCGTTCATTAACTCTGCTTCAAAGTCTGGAACGCTCTCTGTGAAGATATTCAAAATCACAGACTGTGGATACTTTTATATGATGAAATATGTTTTAGTATTCTGTCTCATCTTTCTGCATGTCTTTTTACCTCAGTGCACTTTGACCACCATGAGCTATATTTTATGTATGAAATGTACCTTACATATAAACCTGAACATTATTAATACAAACAGCCACAAAGCACAATGTGGCCTTGAAAGGGCAGAAAACAAGGGATTGAACTACTGGGGAAACTCCCTGAGAGATGTGAGGCCATTCGATACCTTCATTGTCAACTGGGTGGATTGCAAGACCTGAATTGATTAAGTGAAAGCACCATGTGTGTATCTAGCATAAGAAGACCAGCTCTGATCCTCAGCCAAACATTTTAACTGGCACTCGGGTCATCGGCAGATGAGTTAGAACCCAGACTTTTCTCTCCAGACAAGACTAGAAATATAAAACTGTGTATGAGATGATGAACAGAGCGAAATGCTGAGTGGAAAAGTCCCTGACGTTGGTTGCTCCAGACAAATGGCTGAAAACCATAATTCTGCTAGTTTCCCAACGGAAACAAATCCCATTCCAGTCTGTTAATGGGGCATCTGTACGGAAGCCCTCAGAGGTGAGTGAGAAAAAACATTTGGGTTATTTATTTTCTAAATCTGATAATCATAACGACTAAAGAACAGGTGAAAACGATTTTACCTGGATCATCTTCCTTAATAAGCATGATGTTCCTTTCTTTTTCACAGGTGGGGGGGAAATACATTTCGCCAGGTAAAAAAAAAAACATTTTTGTCAGGATCATTAAGAGTTTGTTGTTGTAATACTCATTCCTGCCACAAGGGGCTGAAGTACACCACTACCCATGATCTAAACAGAACCAAAAGCTTACATGAGATTTCATTTACATAACTAGATAACACACACTACATGGACCTTGTGCTACGAGTGCACAGAGATAAAGTAAAACTCACCTAAATGAAAACATGAAGGCTTTTAGTGTTCACGAAATTAGTATTTCAACAAGAACGTTAACCTGCCAAACATATTTTAAAGATGAATGAAAAAGTAACTAACAATTACTTTGATTGAAGACTTTTTGTAACCTGGAATTATTTTTCCCACCTGTTTCATGGATGAAAAGTAAATAAATAAGGGACTTAGAAAGATTATTTATGCAAAACCTTTTTGCCCTGTAAAGTAATAAACACAGAAGTGAAACTATTTCGATCACATTTAGAAAAAAGATCACCATTTTGTATTCTCACTTGCCTCTGAGGGCTTCGCTACATCTGCTTAAGATATGATACCATTTTCTTTCCCTAAATAGAAAGCTTAAGCAGTTTCAACTTTTTACAATAAATATGACAGATCAGTTTTGAACGCAATGTTTATGGTGAAGACTGGGGTTTGGGACAAGATGCTAGCCAAACAGTGCAGTAACTGAGGGGCCTGAAATGAAATACAAACGTTGTTAAAGCGTTAAAGCAACTTTACAAATGTGTGTGTGTGTGTGTGTGTGTGTGTGTGTGTTATGGTGGCACTCTTCCTCCTCACTCCTCTCCAGTAACTCCTGTTCCTGAATTCCTTTGCTGTAAAATTGGTGTTTTCATGGTCACTGCATCTGACAATACACATCACCTTTTAAGGAGAAAGAGACGTGGAGAGGAAGAGAGAGAGCGGGGGGGAAAGGAGGAAGGGGAGGGCAAAGTGAAGACCTGGAGAAAGAAACAAAGTGACACATGTAAAGGTATTAAGGCAAAGTGAAAGGAGAAGAAAAAGGGGAAAGGAAAGCATGAAATGAAAACATAATGGGATGCAGCAAAGAAGGGAAGGAAAGTGCGTGAGAGGGAAATGGTAGCAACGTCACAGTGCTTCTACAACAACAGGTCGTGCCAGGACTGACAGTTTGTACTCGGAGACCATTATAACGGCAGCGTTAGCATCACAGTAATCCTCTTAGACACAAGCGCATCCTCTTCGACACAGGGGATTTCACTCCATGTAATTAAAGAGGCCATTTAAGCTACAATGGTCCACATTTATAAAAAAAAAGGAAAGTGGGGCCACATTGTACTTTCAAAGTATTTACCTCCTGTAAATTAATTTCTGGTGCTATTTCCACAACAGGAATCAGTGACTCTGAACTCTAGAGTTCAATGAGACATTTTGTCAACTGTGACGCCCTTGCAAATACATTATGGAGTGGCATTACAGTGGTTTCTATCCAGGAAACAGTGCTCTGGAAGCTGGATAGGTTGATCTCACTAAATAGTGCAATTTCCTAAAAGGAAAAAAAAAAAAAGTCTTAACTAAGCACAACCATATCTTTTTTGTCAATCTAAATATTCTTTTGAATGAATTAATCAGAACTCAGATCCACTACTGATCTGATAACCAATTTCCTGATTAAACTCTTAGCTATATTTTAATCTGCACCGATATTTGTATTGTAGTTGTGAAGGCACAGCATGATTCCATGCCTCCAGCTCATAATGAATGAGTCCTGTCCAGTGGGGGGGGGGGGACTCAGAAATATAACAAACAAGATCTGCTTAAGTTGGTGTCAATTCAATTCAAGTCAAATGTTTGTTGTTGTTTGTAGCCTATAACTTATCACACATGAGAAAAATAGCACAGAGGTCACCTTTGTAGCCAATTACATTTTGACCTTTTAGGAATGAAATTCAATAGTATGCCCTCTATTGTAACGTGTGAGGGAATCCTTCCAAAGACAGCTGGACCAATAACAGCTGAACCTCGACACTAAGTATCCCTCACACACTGAGAAACAGACCAGCGCACAGGCTTTATGGGTAATACAGTTCTCAACACTATCCGAAAAACAGTTGCCTCACTATTACTAACTAAATCCTAAATTATATTCAACATTTTCATCCCAAAAAAGTGTTCATTTGAATTTGATTGTTATTTTTTTTCAGCAGAATAACCACATCTAATGAAACATGAGGCTCAAAAAACAGCAGGCAATCTGGATTATCTCCTTGTATACCAATTGGTCAGTTTGTCATTTCCCATTCTCACCATGTATCAGTGATGGGCAAAGCAGGTGAATGAATGAGGCCATGTCTGGGTACCAGTGAAAGGTAGATATACTATACATGTGGAGTATCCGCTGAGTTTAGATGTCTGTATGTCCAGTTCAGGCTCTCTTCAGATAGAGGCTGACTGTTGCTCTGTGACACTTGATCAAAAATGCCTTGACCTTTTTAGTACCATCAGGATAGAGCATGATCTTTGTCATACAAAATACACCGTAGAATGAAGTCCAACATTGAGACTTCACAAAACAACCATTTAATTGGTTGACTTGAATCTCATCAGGTACTTCAGTGCTAATGGTGGCTGACTAGCACTTGTGCCAATGACGCTCATTTGGTTGAGAGTGGAGCAGCTGATGATAGGAATAGTGATGGTAACAAGGAAACAAGATTAATGAAAAGAAGGAAGTGGAGAGATAAACCATGAGATAGAAGAGGGCATCAATATATGTTCACATTCAATTGATTTGGACAAAATATTCTTCTTCGCTCCAACGTTGGCATGGCTCGATTTCCATCTTTTCTTTCTCTCCCTCCACATCTTCACATCACCTCTTCATCTGACCCCCTCTCTTACTCTCCTATCCTCTGTTGTTTAGTATAGGCAGCTGCAGCCTTCTCAGAGCCTCTCATCAGTCCACATTTCTCACTCCTTATTGTAGCACCAGTGCACTGACCCCTCATCCACCCTCCCTCTCCTCTCTGTCTCTCTCGCCCTCATTCCCTCATTCATTTCCTCCTGCCAAGTCAGCTCTCGGTGCCCTGTCTCTCTCCTTCCCTCCCTCCTCCCTCTATCCGTTCTTTTACTCTCTAGCTGTGGCCAAGTCGTTTATATGGAAGACTGTGTTCCTCAAAGCCACTGGCTCTTCCTTTGCTTTCTCTTTTTTTTTACTCTTTCATCTGTTTTCTATCCTTTTTGTGTCACAGCCACCAGGATGTGTTTGAACGTATGTCCCACTCTTTGTTTTCACATTTCCATCATTATTCCCCTTTTTTTCCTCACTCTCAAAATTTAATTTTCTTTTTGGGTTGAGTATGAGATGAAACATATTACTGAAATGCAATTGAATCTCAATAACAACCAGAGTACAAGCCCCTTGAGACTACAAGGTTCCCTATATGAAGATTGCTGGATGGAGTGCACATGCTCACACTTTTGCTATTGTTAGAGTTTTACCAGCAGAAGTGCTATACCAGACGCTTGTCATGAGGGTGATGCTTGAAGAGAGGATGTGGGTACATTAAAATGAAATGGGTTTTAGCCATGGGACCATGTCCTCACCAGAAAAGCCACTACATCAGTTGTGTTTTCAAACAGCTTAAAATAAGACAAGCGCTGCATTTTCTGACAAGCACCCAATTGCAGTCATGAGAAAAACGAAAGTGATGGTCATTTGATGACACAACAGAGTATTACAATCACTAGTAAAGTAATCATGACGTATACATACAAATATTGAAGGTTTGAGGTTGAGGTGGCTCATACATCTCCTGACTTTGACAGAGGAGACTGAAGTCAGTGTTATTTATTTAATAAATCCTGACCACAAGCAGCTTCAGTTGCCAAAACGTAATGGCACCGTGAAAAATAAGACTGCATATAAATCTACCACGTTCCTTTTGTGAGTAACAAAACATTACCGTAGTACAATTACACTCGGTTCTGTTGTCAGTAATTGAGTGAGGGATTGTGTTCAAGACCAACATATAAAAGAGCTTTTACTGTGTTGTCTCGAATTTCTTGCTTATCTCCTCCTCAATTTGCACATTTAGGGCGTCATTTATATATTGAGAAATGTTCAGGTTAATCGTACCCACTATTGACAACGGAGACAAACTTGTTTGTAATTGCTCTGCTTCCATTAGAAGTGTGCTGGCAGGTTTGTTTGGACCTATTTTATTCATAGCAGCATGTATGTCTTTTTCCAGACAGACGAGAACAGGGTTTCCATAGAGACCCCGGGTACAGAGATTTATTGGTCGATATGAACACTAATTGACAGGGCTAGTGCTGAAACCGATTCTACTGCGTTCCGTCAAGAACAAATACATTTAAACAAAGTGAAAATAACATAATTATACACTGGCCAAGGTTCCATTTATTCTGGCCAAGATATGACATTTTTAACTGACACATGCAGTGGCAAGATGGTGACCCAAGCTGGTTTCACTCACAGGGCGTCGAGTACAGGCGCTTGGGCGCACAACGTACCCTAAAGCATCCAATGTTAACCTATTCTTGTCATTATTACACAATCAGAGCAACGGACATAAGTTAAGAGCAAGAGGAAGTCTGCAAAGGGTGGGAGTGAGGGCTTGTTGGATGGGTCAAACAAACAGGATTTTCTCCCAGGAAACTGGGTAAACTTAACCAAGCAGTTTTGTTGCTTAAACCTAGGGTTGTCATGAGAACCAATTACTCAGTATCAAGTCCATGCCAAAATTCTGAATTGCCAATTTCACAACGTTAACCATGTGTTCCAAAACTAACCTTAACCGTGTCACAACCTTAACCACGTGTTATAACGATAACTGCCAGTTTCACAATGTTAACCACGTGTTACAACGTTAACCGCCACCATTTCACAACATTAACCATGTGTTACAACGTTAACCGCCACCATTTCACAACCTTAACCGCGTGTTACAACGATAACTGCCAGTTTCACAACGTTAACCTCGTGTTACAACGTTAACCGCAACCGTGTCACAACCTTAACCTGGCTTTACAACGTTAACCGCCACCGTTTCACAACGTTAACCAAGTGTTACAACGTTAACCGCCACCATTTCACAACGTTAACCACCACCATTTCACAACGTTAACCACGTGTTACAACGTTAACCGCAACCGTGTCACAACCTTAACCTGGCTTTACAACGTTAACCACCACCATTTCACAACGTTAACCACGTGTTACAACGTTAACCGCCACCGTTTCACAACGTTAACCTCGTGTTAAAATGTTAACCGCAACCGTGTCACAACCTTAACCACGTGTTACGTTAACCGCCAATTTCACAACGTTAACCATGTGTTCCAAAACTAACCGCAACCGTGTCACAACCTTAACCACGTGTTACAACGATAACTGCCAGTTTCACGTTAACCTCGTGTTACAACGTTAACCGCAACCGTGTCACAACCTTAACCTGGCTTTACAACGTTAACCGCCACCGTTTCACAACGTTAACCACGTGTTACAACGTTAACCGCCACCGTTTCACAACGTTAACCACGTGTTACAACGTTAACCGCCACCGTTTCACAACGTTAACCACGTGTTACAACGGTAACCGCCAAGCAAAATACCCAGGACTTGAAAAAGACCAACCATAAAACCCTGCAAATCTTTGAGAGCAGTGCAAGGCTGAAAAACAATGAGAGATTAGCACCAAGGATGTGGAAAAATGTCAACCAAAATAAAGAACTTTAACTCATACATTGACACAAATATAAACTGGATTAAACTCAAACAAGACAAACGGGTTGTAGTATATCATTTCAAAATATTCTTCCATCTGTCTCATTTCATAGTCAGGGCAGTGCACTGGCTGTCACACACATGCACAAGCACACACACACCCTTCCACTCTATCTCCTTGTCTGCCTCTCTCTCCGTCTCTCTGTCTCCTGGTATGGAGTCTGCTACAACATTTTGATTTACTTAAGTGACTCCATTCTGCAATCAGCCTCAGACGTGAGCAGTGTGTTTGTGCCTTTTACCTTGTATGTGTGTTTGATGCTTGAATACCAGCCACCAGCCACTACCCTGGGGTTCATTAGCCTGATCAATGATTGACTCTCTTCTCATTCTCTCCCCTCTTACAATTTTTTTTCAAATATCTTTTCTGCAGTTTGACCCGGCTCTGTGCCTCTATCCATTGATTCCTTCTCATGTCAAGAAGGGTCCTTTCTTTCGTTCTTCCTTCTTACTCTCCATCCCTTCCTCCCATCATTGATCAGGTCTGGTGTTGAGGAGAAATATGTTTTTCTCTCTCTCTCTCCTTTCTCCCTCCTTCCTCTCTTCCATTCAATGGTCCATTGATTAGTTCTGGTGTTGAGGAGAATTGCATACTTGGTCCCAAAGTAAAAAGCACTAAGTGTTATTCGTGTTTATCTCTCCGCCTCGGTCTGACCTCCCTTTTGCTTTCAGCATAGACGCTGTCAATATGCCTTGGCGTCACCCCCATTTGCAAAGAAACTTGTCTGTTTTCTGTTGCTTTTTCCACTTCGAGCTGATAGCCTCTGAGGCATCTAAAGGCTGGATGCTGGAGGGGTTTTGGCATCTTTTTCACTCTCGGGGAGAGCTGAGGAGTGGCGTGCTATTACACCGTCTTTGTTCACTTGTTTTAAAACAAATCCCACTGCTGGGTTAAAACAATTTTAATGGAAAATATATCTGGTGCAGTTTGTCTGAATAGTTACTTTATTTGTTATATAATTAATCAATATCACATAACCTGAACCGAATAATGTGACATTTTGATCAGATAAGAAATTGTCTTAATATAACTAATATCCTGTCTTTGAATAGGCAATTTTAATTTGGTAGCTAATTATTGTTTGTAAGTAATTATTACACAACACATGGCTAAATACGTAGCAGGTAACCTGAGATGAGATGAGTTATACATGCAAATTGTAGCTGAATGTAAGACAGTAAATGACAATAGAAGTCCTGTGACAACATGTTACTTTCTGGTATTGTTTTGAGGATCATGAAAGACTAGTTTTGTACCAGATTTTTTAATCCAGAAAGAGTCTATTGTCCATCTATAACTTTGTAGTACGTGAATAATGAGAGAAATAACCGTTGTCATTCTGAGAGACGCATTACAAGAATGGGTTGGACACTGATCAAGCAACTCTGCTACACCCAAACAAATTCAGACTGGAAACTGATTCCCTGGTTGTCTATGTGCTTCGGTGATCAACAATAATTTAACAGATGTTTATGATCTTCTTAGATTTTTCTGCCAGAGTGAATACATTTTTGTCCCTCAGAGCAACACCGCGGTGCTGTTGATTACGGTGAGAATGCAGGAGGAAGCTTTAGCCTGAGGCAGCAGTGTGAATACAATAATACCGTGTCCGTGCCACACCCTGTGTTACACTTTGAGGGAGGAAAAAACGAAAAGGATCACTGTTCAGCCTGCTCTTGTAAACAAAGAAAAAGAAAGCTGTGCAAGTGTGGGAGAGACACAATAGAGCTCAGACTCTAATGTCGTCAGGCAACAATTGTCTTCCCACTGCAGAGACGTCCATAGATAGAAACAACACTGTCGTACCATGCTTTAAAGCAGTGGTTCTCAACTGGTCTGGCTGCGGGACCCACCATCACCCCTTAATCATGTCCTCAATGTCAGAAAATCCATATCTCATGTAGTCGGTGTAGTACTTGCGTTTCGCTCAATTAGCACATGAAAACAAACGTTGCGGGTGTTCTGCTGTGAAATGGCGGGTGTCTATTAGCATTACAAGGCATTAACGGCAAACACTGTTAAGGAGTGTGAATAGACGGCACTCCGCTGCATAAAAAATCCCCTTCAAAATAAAAGCACAGGATTTATTTTTAGTTGTTTTTCAGGCAAAGGACCACGACCCACTAAAAACGGGTCCCACCAGTTGAGAATCACTGCTTTAAAGTCTGCTCTATTCAAACACCTTCATCTGCATATCGTTCTTTTACACTCTACAGAGTGATGTGTCAGTTTCAACACTATTGATATGCAAGCCACCACATGTTTTCAGTGCCTTAAGTGTGAATACAAACACATACGCAAAGGCTATGTTGAATGAATAAATCAACCAAATCAACCCTTTCTGTCAATTCAACGAACAACAAAACGGACTGATACTTGTATCCTCTCGTGACCACAATGTGATGCCCTGCTCACTGGTCAGCCAGAGACATCAAACACACTTCGACTCGTACAAAATGCAGCAGAGTACTAATAAAAACAGGAACAAGAGAACATATCACTCCACTGTTTATTTAATGATGCATGTGATTCTGACTTGATTCATTGGTTGTAGCCTTTTATGTTTTTTGTTCTTGACCATGACTCTTGGTCCTTTAATATGTTATTTCATATCTATTATCGTACTTATATAATCATTGTTATAAACAACAAAAGTGGTTTCTTGATTTTTTGATGAATGAATATGCTACATGCACATTTGTATGAGCACTGTACATTACCAAACAAATAATGCTCTGGTGGTAAATTCAGCATCACATACATGTCTACAACAACAGAGTGATCCTCACCGATCAGTTTCCCTTTTTTAACATAAATACTGTTTTCATCCACTAATTATTTTTAATCACTTCTACGTTGCCTGTTTTTTTCTGATAGTTGTTAATTTACCATTCATGAACTTTCCTGTATCCCATGTCTCACATTAAAAGCCAAAGCAGGAAAGGGATTAGATTATGTCCTTTGAGCCTTGAGCTGGAAGGCTTTTAATACGAAACACCTGTGGTTCTTTTCTTCATTTCTGTAGATGAGGTAAATAAAGGCCACCATTTAACGATTTAAGGTAGCCACTATTGCCAATAGCTGGAGTAAAGCAATGGCGTATTTTACACTGTTGACATTTAAGCTTTATCGTCATTACATAAACCAGCAATTGGGGACGAGCACACGGCGTGGCTAAAGTGGCTCAAGCTGCTGTTACGCCATTAAATCAAATAAAATGCTGTCGTTAAGATAATAAGCTCCAAACTGTGCTTCACGGAGCACCGAGCAAAAAGTGTGAGATGGCTGCAGCGCATTCAGACCTATAAATAACAAAAAACAGCCTTTTGCCTGATATCACATTGATTAGCTTCTAAAAAATGACACTCACTCCTGTTGTAAGGCAGTGTAAAGTTATTTCTCATTTAAATAAATTAGCCATCAGCAGCAGAGATGTATCTGCATTACAACTGCAGTCTCTAGTTTTTGCTTTATAGCAGATATATATCTTTTCTGCAGCGATCGCACTGTGGGTACTTTGAAGCAACCAGACTCTCCTGGTAATTGACCCTCTGTTGAATATAGTAGTGGGACTGTTGTGCACATGCATACCCTCATATGACTAATGCAACCCTTTAAAATATGTGATGAAAAACAATTACTCAACATATGTTGTGTTGATGAAGATGTAGCCGTTATTGTTTTTATATACTCACTGAAAGGAGTTTCAGGCTCTCTGGAAATTCAACATCATCTGCTGATGAATAAATATTTGGGATCCAAGCACGCAGGCACGCAGGCATCTTCTTGTAGTATTTTCTTCTTTTGAGGTCTGATTTGTGGCTTTGCGGTATCACTGGCAGCCATACTGTAATATTAATTATTGATATTACCTGCTTGCTAGTGCTAGCTTTAGGGGTAAGATAATGTAGTCAGTTATTCTTCTTCCTTCTCTGGTGTAGTTTAGCTACGTTATTTGATATTTACCTGGAAGCAAGTTGGCATATTTGTCAATGATATAATGTTCATATTGAGTGCTGCACATTACAGTGACAAAGCTCTTTTCAAGGAGGTGGCAGAGACAGAGGGAGACATATCTGAGGAATGTGGAAGCCTGCTTTCAAAGGTTGTCAAATACCGACGCGTGAACCTTCAGTGTAAACTACACAAAAGGCTTCGTTATGGTGACGCCAGGGGCTCGGCCACTGACCTGGTCTGAGAAGGCAGGTGGCACGAGTGAATCCTGGTCATTCTTGACATCAAAATGACACTGTGCTGTTTGTTCGAGACTTACACCAGTGCAGCCAGGTTCACAGAAACCTCACTGACATGCAGACAAGGCACGATACTGTGCACCTTGATGCAGCACTGCCAGTTCCAGCATCATTTAGATTGATACAATATGTCCTCTTATCAGCCATTAATGTCGCCTGTACATCACTGTCGCACTAGTTTGTAAGAATGGCCTGAACCTAAAACCCATTTTCCCATGTAGTACAGCGAGGCAGACTTTCAGGAAGAGACTTTATGGGCATAAAAAGTACTATTTGCCGCTGTCTCTGATGCTTCACACAGTACTTGGCTGTCCCAATAAATAGCCAATAAAAATGCGTGTTCTGAGGGAAGAAGGGAATAGAAGAGCCTGGATTCTCTCTTTCCTTCTCACACTCTGTGTTTCCCCCTGCTCAGCATCCTCCTCCTGTAAACAAGGAGTTTAAAAAAACATTGGTTTCGGCATTGATGTACGTTCCTCTTCATGTGCAAAAAAAAAATATATAAGCTCGGGGCCTCTGGTTTACTTTGCCTTAATGCTGGACTTCCCGCAAAATCACTGGTGCAAAGAAAAGAGAGCTGGGAGGAAGGATACGGAGTGATATGAGC
This sequence comes from Leptoclinus maculatus, assembly GCA_032191485.1. NCBI lineage: Eukaryota > Metazoa > Chordata > Actinopteri > Perciformes > Stichaeidae > Leptoclinus > Leptoclinus maculatus. The sequence continues at coordinate 19,465,706 of JAVDOI010000009.1, forward strand.
GAATAAAGAGAAAAAAAAAGCATGTCTAAAGAGTGCAGGAAGTGGTGAGAGAGATATTTTAGATGTTTGGCTGAACATTGCTTGGTTAGGTCAGGCTGGGACTGCTTTGGGATAAGAGGACCACACGCACATCCACAAACACCCACACATGCACAACCTTTTAGCCATTTAGAGACCCTATTCCAGAGCTGTTTCTGATTATGTTTAGAGGGCAATGTATATACGAGGAGACGTCTGTCTGTCTCTGTATTTCCTTCACTCCATGCAGCTAACTTTCTGTTTCTCAATCTCCTCCCTCTTTATTTCTCCCTTTCATGCCCTCTGCTGATGCAGCCTGACTCTAATTGTGGTTGTCTTAGTTCCTTTCTTCAAACCATCAAAGTCTGTTTCCTATCAAACTCCTGACTATAAGAAGACTGATCCAGGGTCATTGGCCAGCCCACACGACTCTGCATCTGGTCCTCGTCAACCAACGCAGGCAAACAGATCTCAGATCAGTACTCTGATTTGATCCAAACTCAGCCCCTTGTGGTCCCATGTGGTTCAAACAGCCAGACTTGGGTTTCATCCTCAACTTTTTGCAGCCTAACATTTGCCATGTGGAGAGCTTCCAGGAGCAGACCTGATGAAACATGGCTGCACCGATCATAAACGGCAGCTGTCTCACCGTGGTGTGTCCATTGTTGAAATGAGAGTTACTGACCAAAACAACAGGGCCTGATTTGATTGGTGGAATTGATCTGAACTGTTTTAATTCACCCCACTTATTTCCCCAAAATGTTGATTTCAGCTGAGTCATGCCTTTTGGAGCCATTTGCAATGTTCCTCCAGCACGTCTTTCTTTACATGACCCAATGAGAAGCAGAGTTTAAGTCGGGCAGCAAACTCCTGGTCTGAAAAGAGAAGCCAATGCCGAGCTGCCTTTAACCTGCATTCTCTCTACTGGCCAGCGACTCAAAGAGAAGTCTGGTTGTATAGAAGTCTAAGAGAAAAGGACTCCACGTCTCACTTGATTTATTACCTCAGTAAAGATGAGTTTATGGTCTCAATCTCTAGTCCAGTTCCAAGTCTTCTTCAATACAGCCTCACATAAGTTTTTCTGATCCTGGAATCAAATAGTCACGGATTATATTTACCTTTTTATAATTCACAGTTTGCTGACCTTCGCTTGGACTCACAAACTGAATTGGTCTCTTTTGTGTTGATATCAGTTGCTCTCCAAGAGTAGACACAATTTTTAGGGTTTCGTGTGATAAGACACAGAAGCACACATGAAAGGGAGGGAAGGTTGGAAAGCAAACAAGCAATAAATGTCTGGGAGAAGCCGTGACAGAGATGGAGAACGTGGACTGATCTCACGAGCACAACCATTGGCAGCACACTGGAAGTCAACAGCAGTTCAAACCTCCATACCGTGCTTTGCTTGCCAAGTGTCGACGGTGATCTCAACATTTATTAGAAGTAGGAAACATGAAAAACAGCTACAGCTCATATATGCCGGAGCCTGCAATAGACGACAGTCACAAATGAACTGAGGGAGGGGAAATAGTGGAGGGAAAGTTGGGTTGACTAATTTGACTAACCTGCCTGGTTGAGAGGAAATATGACAAAATATGAGCAGGTATCTGAATAATCAGAGCATGTGGACGCACATGCTGCCAAGCATCTCCTGCAGCAGCTGGATGTTTAGATCGAGACGTAAGAGTCCTGAAGACGGAGGGAGGGACTGCAGAAGTATGTCATTTCCCCCCAAATAAACAATCGCTCTGATCTCTCTCACGTAGGACAGTTAATCCAAATGCAGACGGATAATAATATCCACATTACCTTTTACAAATGACTGGGATTTGACTGATGTTGTTTATGCAGACAAAACCCTCTTGTGGGTTTGTATTTTTGGGTGAAGCTGTTGAAAAATTAAACTCTGTAAACAAGTTCATCACTCATGTTGCCAATGAATATAATTACATTTCTTTTTTTTTTTTTTTTACAAAAAGGAAATATTAACCCAATAAATCTGTCAAATTCCAGTTCAGATTACCAGGAGAAATGAAGTCATCTCTAGGAAGGTAAAGTAAAGTCCCTTTACCATGTGTTACAGGTAAGTACAATCTGGCTGCATACTCCTCTTCATCTTCTTCCTCCTCCTCTTCCTCTGGCTCAGCCACGTCGACTAACGACAGGTTGCCATGTGGACTGGCTGATTGTGGATGTGAGTGGTCAATGACAGATGATGGACAGGAGGGGGAGGGCATTGGAGAACCTATGGAACAACACAATCAAAAAAAAAAAAAAAAAAGGAATGATGAATTTGATTAATGAATAAAAGTAACAACAACAACAACAACAGCAACCAAAATCTTTAAAAAAAGAGAAATGAGTGAGCAATGAAGTATGATGATGTCTGCCGATGGTGTGACTGAAACATTGTGGAATGAGACTGAAACTGAAAGACCATTCCTGGGTTAGAATTGATCCTTCGCTAAGGCCCGCCCCCCCGCTGCTACTCCGTTAGGCTGTCAGAGCTACATTACCACGGAGCCCACACTGTCACTAACTGCACTCCTGAAGAAACATCATCGCATTTTTTGGGAAAAACGACAAAGCGATTTCAGTGAGAAGACAGAAATCCTCCCTGTCCCTCCTCATCCCTCTCCCATTTCAAGAACAAAGTTTGATGAAATTCCCCATTGAGTCTTCTCTTCCACTGATTTGTGATCGTAGAAGAACTCGGTCCAAGTTCTAGAACTTTGGGTTACCTAACGTAACCCTGGTTCTTTGATAACAAAGTGAGGTGTTTCACTATGGGAATCGCCTCGGCGTGACCAACTATGGAAGCTCCAATGACACCACGTCTGTCAGTGACAGACAGGTCGGCTGTGGGAGGGGCCCGCTCCGCCCCTACCTATTTAGCACAGCCGACTGCCTCCTGCAAATCATTCTAGACCGATTTCTTTTCCGTGTAAATGCAAGGAGGGTCGTGACGGTGAAACACCTCACTTTGTTATCAAAGAACCAGGGTTACGTTAGGTAACCCAAAGTTCTTTTTCAAACTCCGTTCGGTGTTTCACTATGGGAGATATAGCCCACTCCCGGATTGCATGACACTACCCGAAGCCAACTATATCCAAAGGACTCTGGCGCGTTTGCCTCTAGCACAGCCTGTGCCAAGGAGGGCCCAGAGACATCGAGTCTGTAAAACCTCACAAAAGTGTGCGGCGTCGCCCAGCTCGCTGCAGCGCAAATATCCTTCACTGAAACGCCCTTGAACAGGGCCCAGGAAGTGGCCATACCCCTAGTGGAATGAGCCCTCAACCCCTGTGGGGGCTGTAAACCCCTACTACTATAGGCTAGAGATATAGCCTCTACAATCCAGTGGGACAGCCTCTGGCGGGACAGTGGCTTGCCTTTGTGGGGAGTGGCCCAGGACACAAACAGCTGATCCCCTTTCCTGAAACCTGCCGATCTACTCACATACACATGTAGCGCTCGTACCGGGCATAACATGTTGAGCCTTTGTTCCTCCTCTGAGGAGAATGGAGGTGGGTGAAAAGCTGAAAGCTCCACCGTGGGGCAACTGTAGGTTGGCTCCACCACCTTGGGCACAAAAGCCGGGTTGGGCCGCATACAGACCTTAGCCCGCCCTGGAGAAAACTGCAAGCAGGAAGGGCGAGTGGATAACGCCTGTAAGTCACTCACACGTTTTGCTGTGGTCAAAGCTAAGAGCAACACTGTTTTAAGTGAAACAAACTTCATCCCCACCATCTCCATAGGCTCAAATGGGTGTTGAGAGAGGGCCTCCAACACCACCAGCAGATCCCACAGAGGAACCAGGGGCCTGGAAACGGGGAGTTTCCGGCGTGCACCTTTCATGAAACGACATACAAAAGGATGCTGCCCCGCAGGCTTCTCCCCAAAGCCCAAATGACAGGCTGAGATTGCCGCTAAATAGACTTTAATAGTGGAAAAGGCTCTACCCTTATCCACTAAGTCTTGCAGGAAACACAGTAGGTCCACCACTGAACACTGAAACGGGATGGTGTGCCTCAGCTGGCACCACTCCTCAAAGACCCGCCATTTACCACTGTAAAGAGAGCGAGTGGACGCGGCCCTGGCCATCTGAATGGTGTCAATGACCCGTGCGGGCAGGCCCGCCGCGTTCAAGTTCCACCTCTCACGGGCCAAGCCCAGAGCGACATCCGGTCTGGGTGAGGGTGGTAGATCTCCCCGCCCGCTTGGGATAGAAGGTCCCTGCGTATGGGGAGGGCCCACGGCTCGTCCGCTAGGAGCTGTATTATTTCTGCTACCCAATGCTTGGACGGCCACCGTGGGGCTATCAGGATTAGTGACAAGCCCTGTTCTCTCACCCTGGCTAGAGTCGGGGAGATCAGGCTGAGAGGGGGGAATGCATAGAGTAGCACGTTTGGCCAGGAGTGGGCCAGCGCATCCACCCCCAGGGGTGCCTTCACGTCCGACAGGGAGAAAAACCTCGGACAGTGCGCGTTTTCTCGCGAGGCGAAGAGATCTACGTCTGCCTGGCCGTATTTCTGCCAAACTTGCTTCACCACCTGCGGGTGGAGAGTCCACTCTCCGTACAGAGGGTTTCCCCGGGACAGAAGATCCGCCCCTCTGTTCAGAATGCCCGGAACATGTGTTGCACGCAGGGACAGGAGCCTGGTGCTGCTCCACACAATTATCTCCCGAGCCACCTTGTGCAACTGCAGTGAGCGAGTGCCGCCTTGGCGGTTGATGTATGCTACCACCGTAGTGTTGTCTGTCTTCACTAGGACATGACGTCCTCGGAGAAATGTTTGAAAATGCTTCAATGCATAAAACACTGCCCAGAGCTCCAAGAGGTTCACGTGAGTCTGAGCCAGCCTCGGGTCCCAGGTGCCATTTACTGTTCTGCCCAACATGGTTGCTCCCCACCCTGCTAGGGAGGCATCCGTTGTCCGGTTACCCTGGATAACACCGCCCCCAGGGGAACCCCTGACGTCAGAGCCGTGGAGTCCCCCCACGGGCGGAGCGCTGCTACGCACGCAGGTGATATTTTCACTCTGCGGCTGAGGTGGCGGCGTGGGCACAGGCGTAACGCCGCGACCCAGCGCTGAAAATCTCTCATCTTCAGGAGCCCCAACTGTACCACAGATATCACCGACGCCATCAAGCCGAGAAGGCGAAGGCATAGTCTGAACGACACGGCTGTTCCCAGCCGGAATAGGGACAGACAATGCGTTAGGGACAATACTCTCGCCTCTGACAGCGTGACGCGATAAGAGAGCGAGTCTATTTTGAGACCCAAGTACTCCGTACATTGCGTGGGTTCCATCCGACTCTTTTTCCAATTTATATTGAACCCAAGATCCGTGAGATGTTTTATCACCGTAGCGGAGTCTCTGACTGCCTGCTCCCGTGAGTGGGAGCATATCAGGTAGTCGTCTATGTATGAAAATATTCTGATGCCGCTGTTCCTTAACGGAGACAGAGCTGCCTCCACACACTTGGTGAACACCCTCGGGGCTAATGACAGCCCGAACGGGATGGCCAGGTACTCGTAGGCTCTGCCCTGATAGGCAAACCTGAGAAACCTCCGGTGTGCGGGATAAATGGCGATGTGAAAATACGCATCCGAGAGATCGATTGTTACAAACCAATCCCCCAGACGAATCGAGCGACAGAGCACTCTGTGTGTCAACATCCTGAACGTGTATTTGCGTAGGTGTTGGTTTAACACACGGAGGTCTAAAATGGGGCGGAGGGATGAGCTCCCCTTCTTCGGGATGAGGAAGTAACGAGAGTAAAAACCCCGCTGTGTTTCCTCGTTCGGGACGGCTCTGATCGCCTGTTTGTGTAACAGGGATGCTACTTCGTCCTCCAGGACGCGAGCTGAATCCCCCTTGGCTACCGAAACTAACACCCCGTTGAATCTGGGTGGTTTCGTAGCGAATTGTAGTCTGTACCCCCGAGAAATAGTGGACAAAACCCATGGGTGCACTGCGCATGCGCGCCACTGATCTGCCCGGACAGCGAGTGGGCTGCGCACACCTTGTGGTGACGTCACCTGCCTTCCCTGAAGGGAGTGGCCTCCCCTCGGAGGAGCGTGAGCTCCCCCCGGAGGAGCGTGAGCTCCCCCTGCAGGGATTATGAGGCCGTGACATGGTTTTGATTTTATTTTGGTTTTGGGGGAGCATTTTGCCCTTGGCTCTTGGCCTGGCTGCAAAAATGCAAATTTTATTACAGTGTTTGCTGAACTGGGTAGAAGTGCTTGGTGACACTTTACTACCTCTCGCCTCTGCTGCTCCTCCCCTCCTGAAACATGAACTCTGGTGTTCTGTTCCACCTTCATCTCCTTCCTTTTCTTGGACGGAGGAGGAGAGGGAGAAGCACAGCTGGCTAGGTCGCACGCTTCTTTTTCCCCTCCCCGGGGTGGGGAGAGCGGTTTCTTGCTGCCACTGCAGCGAAGGAGTGTTTGCCCCATGGTTTGGGGTTTTCTGAACGAGGCTGCTGGTTAGTCTGCTGACCAGCTGCCTGTCTATACGGTCTGGCACCTCCCTGTCTCCCCCTCGTTGCTGTGGCTGCAGCCGCAAAACCAGCCCTCGGCATGGTCTGCGGAGCGCGAGGGATGTGTCTCCGGGGCAAGCAGAGGTCAAAGGCTTCGCCTTCTTGTTTCCTGAGGGTGCTGGTCTCTCTCATCTTTTCCAGAGCTGGACCAAACAGACCTTTGGCTGGGTCATATGCCGCATCCATAACCTCTGCCTTCTGTGCATCACTGAGGCCTGAGAGATTTAGCCACAGGGCTCTCTCACCTGAGACTGCCAGGCCCATTACACGACCGCAGCCTTGCACTGCACCCCGCGATGAGCGTAGGATGAGGTCGTTCACCACACAAATCTCATCCCATAGGGTCGGGTTAGGCGCCCCCGTGTCCAGCTGGCCGCCCATCTGCTCCAGGATTTCTGCCTGGTATGCAGATAGCAAAGTCATCGCGTTTAGCGAGCACACAGACTGTGCCGCATATTTGTACCTTCTCTGGAAAACGGAGGCGGTGAGGCGATCCGTTTTATTGGGCAGAGAGATGTTTGAGGAAGCGGAGAGAGCGCGCCGGTTTGGGTGGAGGTGGTAAGCCACTGAAGGCTCCACTGCTGGGGGCTCAGCCAGACCCAGCTCCTCCTTCCCCTCGACTTCCAGCTTTGAGTAGCCCTTTGTGGGGAGCCTACTCTTCAATGGACTGGACCAGTACCTGCTCATTTCCTTCATACAGGCAGGTACTGCCGGCAGAAGTTGTTTTGCTGGCGGCTGGGCTGGTGGGAGCCTCTTACCGTCATACAGGTCTCTCTCCCCCCCTGTAGCATCCTGGGCTGCTGGCCACAGTATGCCCAATTTGGACGCAGCCCGTTTGCATACCTCGTACAGGTCGCCGTCCATTGGGGGGACCGCGTCGGATGCACTAGGGGGTCTGGGCTGCTGGAGAGGGAATGTGGAGTCCTCCTCCTCTTCCTCCATGTCATCCATGTCGAGGAAGTCAGAGCTGACATCGCCCTCGGCTTCCTCACAGCCCAGCTCCACCTCGAGGGACTCCCCGAAAAGTGGAGATATTTCCCTGTCTTCAGCCTCCATCGTGTCCGCCCAGCTCGCAGTAGCTCGCGGCAGATGGGTGGCTTTTGTAGTGGTTCCCGACGGGCACGGGTCCCGTTTATCGGATACCACCACTCTCAATCTCCTTTCCAGGATTTTCTCTGCCATTGACGCGCAGTGCACACATGCCTGGGGGTCAGCCAGCGCTGCATGAGCGTGTTTCGCGCCCATGCAAGCTATGCACAAAGGATGAGGGTCCCTGCCCGAGATGGACGCCCCGCATGACGCAGGGCACAGGCGGGGTACCACCTCCTTGGTCTTCGGTTCCGACCCTCCGGTGGGGGTATCGGCCTTCGACATGGCGACTGGAAAGGGAGGGAAATATGTTAACAATTAGCCGTACGAGGCGCGCAAAAGTGCGTTCTTAGCCTGTCGGTCAATTGTGCTAGCACACGGGGTTTAGCCCGGGCCAGTAGCGTACCGAAGGAGTTCGCTCGCCGTGACACGTTAGCTGAACTCTGGGTACTCAGCTCGGCTAACAAGCTAATGCTAACCGAAAACTGGTAGGCTCGCCGTAATGCGTTAGCCAGAGCAAACAATGTCGCACAGTCACCGACAACACCGGTAAATAAATACAGGGTAGTCGGGGAACAGCTCGCCTTGACGCGGACACTGCTCTAATATTCTGTGTCTAATTTATACTTCTTCCGAAGTACTTACTCAGCACACTCCAGACTAAAGCCCGGAACTGCGTTCGGCGACGGTTTCCTTAACGGGTCGTCTGAGAACTGTAGAGCAGAAATCCAAGCTAGCCTAGTTGCGCTGAGGGAGCTATAGTTTCTTCACGGGAAGAAAACGAGAATGATTTGCAGGAGGCAGTCGGCTGTGCTAAATAGGTAGGGGCGGAGCGGGCCCCTCCCACAGCCGACCTGTCTGTCACTGACAGACGTGGTGTCATTGGAGCTTCCATAGTTGGTCACGCCGAGGCGATTCCCATAGTGAAACACCGAACGGAGTTTGAAAAAGAACTGTGTGAGGTGTCAGTCTGTCTGCTGTTGCCTGTTTGAGGCCAGACTCACAAGCAGAGTGAGCAAAATCAATAGTGTATCGATGAGGTAACCTTGGCATTTAGTGTCCTCAGAATGTTAAATGGCCCCGCTCTCTGTTTGCACAAGTGCATATTTGTGTTTGGGAGTCTTTGTGTGTGTGTGTGTTTCGCCCAGACAGACAACTCCATCCTTCCATTCCATACAAATGTGCTGGCCAAAAAGAATTTAATTAGTTGGTGAAAAAAAAAGACTCACATTTCATTAACAGCACTTGCCGTGGTGGCTGCCTTTACAGATACAAATGTGATATGCCTCTTTCAAAATCACTCAATCGCTCACATTTGCAAGCAAGGAGGGAGAAATTGAAATACAAAAAAATCAATGTTAGGTTATTTGCAGGAAAAGATTTGCAATCTTGTTTGGAATGCAGCACAGCTCTGCTCCTTATTCTCTAAAATCGGAACGTCCTCATACTCACACGACAGAATAGCTTGTTTCCCAATGACTCCTGAAACCACATGTATGCCCGCACTATTTAACGCTGTGAAATGAAATTACTTGGATAGGTTGAGGAAGAGTTCATGTACATGATGTGGTTCCGTACTAAGGTAGTTACATACTAACAGTAATTAACTTAAAGTCGTTTTTGGTTTCACACGGGACACAAACAGCAGTCTCCTGGGTGAAAGTCCTGTGTATGTTTGACGCATGCATCCACCCTAACCTCCACAAGACTCTGTGTCTCTTTATATTACCTCACCTTTCTTCCTCCTTTGCTTCAGTCACAATAGAGATTGCCGCCTAACAATAAACATAGATATGAGTCGTAATAAGCTGCTTGCACTGATGACCTATACTGACACTAAATCAATCAGTTGTACCATTTTCTTTAAAGGAGTAACACAATGAGTAGGACATCACACACTCTACATCTATTGCTTTCACACGCATGAGTTGAGAAGTCCACACACTGAAGCAATTTCACACACACACACAGTCACTGTTGTCCCTTCCAGCTATCTACTGTTCTGTATCCCATCCTCACATTCACTTGGTGTTTGGCAGGTTCAGGCTAGAAACACAGCGACATACACATCCAAAATAACATGACACGAGTCTCTGTTTCATTATTTACTAGAATGCCTTTTCTTCTTCGTCTTTCACCAAGATAGAAAATCACATGGATGTGGCATTTTCTATTAAATACATAACCCCCAATATCTCCCCTAGAGTGGTGTTGTTTATGAAAAACAAGAAACAGGAACAACATACTGTAGGATTACTGCTTCAGCACATGTGTGCAATATTAAACAACAGAGACGGTCCGCTAGTTTGACCACAGACTTTGTGCAGGAATGATCGTCACTGCACTGTTGTCTATGTTCCAGCCCTCCCTTTGAATTGATCCTTCTGAGACGTGTTAATCAGTTTCTACAAGTGCACCTGCATTTATTTCATGGTTATTAACATTACCAAAATACAGTTTATAATGCCTTAAAACAACGCTTTTAATTAATTCCTCAAGCAAACAACGAATAGTGCATTATGTTACCCAGCTAATTTCAAGTCAATATTTGAAATTTGTAATATTCTACTCATGCAGAATATTAATAAGCAGCAGCTTCTGTACAAGAAAATCACCATTTGCAACCCCAAACTATTAGATGTTTAAAAGTATGACGGAATATTATCTTCCAATGAACAATGAACACTTTTAAGCACATTGTTTCCTGCTGAAGAAAATCATCTCCAGGTCACAAATAAAGTACAGTATATAGTTGTGATCGTTTTAATGCAGCAAAGCTCTGTAGTTTTGCTCAATCGGGAGGAAAGAGTGCATTTGTAGGGCTCTGGTGAGTGTTTGGGGCAGCAGGACGGTGTGTGTGGGACTGTGTGTGCTCAGGCTCACCCACTCATTGGGCTCATTGGGGCTTTGATACACACACAATAGTTAGTTAGTGAATATGCTCATTGTTGGTCTGGTCCACACGTGGGAATGTTGACAATAATGAAACATATATACATTAAATATTAACATTAATATCAACAGACTTGTGTTTTCATGAATAAACACATCTGTGTCATGACCGGAGGCCCCTTTTCTTTCACCCTTTACTGACTGATGGGTTTGAGCTCACTGAGACAGGACTGACAGACCGAGTGTGCTCTTATTGTTCTTAGTGCATCAGACGGGACAATGCTTTCATCCGCCTGCTCCTCAATATTTGCAAACCGTATCTTTAATGGAACATTGGCTGGAATATATGTATGCCACTAACGGGTTTCCAAAATGATTGGTACATAGCGTATTTCTTATATATTCTATTTAACAGGAAATTGTTAACAATCTCATCATTGAAAATAAAAGCAGATTACAGTTAAGTGCTTCTTTGCCTCGGAGTAAATGGATTAGTATCTGCTGTGGTCAAAACAAATCTAAAGGCTTCTGCCAGCCAGGCGTTCCCACACTGAGGAGCTAGATATTAAGTCTTTCAAGGTCTCTACTAGTGCAAAGAAAAGAGAAAATGGGATCTTAAGTTTTCACATAATCATACAGCACATGGAACGATTACTGCAGTGTGTATGTCTGCCTGTGTGTGTGTGTGTGTGTGTGTGTATGTGTCAGAGAGCAGTTAATAAAACCATCATTTGCTGGTTGGTTCCTACAGAGACTGGTGGCGTTTGTTGTGCCAAAGGGCTTGGATTCAGATCCAAGTCTAGTCTACTCTCAGTGGTCCAAATCAGCCAACACACACAGGCATACACACACCATATCAATGGTGCACATATACATGCACAGGGATGCATAACTACAAACACACACAATACACACAACAGGATCAGAGTGTATAAGAAATAATCTATGCAGAAACAACATGGTAGGAGGAGCGGTAGACTGAGAGAAGTGGAAGCGTTTTTTTCCCCTCATGAAAACATTTGCAAAACCAATTTTCTGGAAAGTTTGAAACCTGCATTGTTTATCTCCATGTTCTATTTGCTAGCAGTCTTCTTCCCGGCTTTAGTTTAGGTGTATTATGAGCACCTGTAGATCGGCCCAATAGTAGATATAGAAACCATTGACATTGGAATGTCCGTACGTGTGCACGAGGACAAAGAAAACGGGGAGCCACGCGTAAAAACGTTGCTCCACAGCGCTGTTAGCAGACATAAACTCCAGGGTCCCTTTAAGACGCTGAACATGAACTACAATGTCCCTGATTTATTTCCAGCCCGGGGGACTTTTGTGTCATCTCCTCCTCCCGTTGGCTATCCAATGAATATATAAAACAAGAAAAACAGGAGGAAAAGAACCAGCTTTAAAGAGTACGGGAGAATGAAGATGGCTAAACGAAGTAAATCAGAATAACGGAGGAATAAGAGACGATGATTTCTTTGAAACGAAAACAATTCACATGACAACATGGCTGCGTTACACACAAATGAATGACATCACCTCAAATGACTGGTGGGAACTGTGGTTTGGGGCTGCAGGCATTTCACTCGAGAGCAGCAGGTCGGGGGTGATGTGTATGAGCACTGAGGTCCAACCTGAGACTTTGACATGTTAATGTATGTTATCCATGTCTACAATACATGTGATAGGAATGGTCATTTTCAGTTGCCAAATGAAACAGCAATTACCAACACACCATATCCATACAAACAATAAAGACATGAACTAAAATATCTACAATATTCACAGATATAGCCTCAAACTCTGGGACAGACACGCTGCTCTTCATAGAGAATGAAGGAGCTTCAGGCCGGCACCAAATGCTGAGCTTCAGAGAAGCACTACAGGGGAAACATGTGAGAAGCTTGTTTTAATGGCCACAGAACAGAGTCGTTTACTACTCTAAGCCACTGTGAGGTGGGGATTGATCCTATCGCCGATGCAGGACCGCAGCGGTAATCAATCTCGCCAGCTCGGGTGTATTGAAGCAGTTTCGACAACATGCATCGCAGAAACAAAATACAAACAAAATCGACTACTCGGAAAACAAACTGTACAACAAGAAATGACAGTTCCTTGTGTGTAGTACTATGTCAGATCACAACTGTCCGGTCGAAGCACATGCTCACTGAGCTACAGCTCCACGAGAGGCCAGAGACAAATCCACCTGCATTGTTGTGGAGTTTGGAAATAATCTCTGGGTTGACATTCTCTGTTTTTTTTTCCTGCTCTCTCGATCTCCGTCAATCTCCATATCAAAGACGTCCTGGTAGGACACATTGTTACTGGGATTACAGAGAGAGAGAGAGAGAGAGACTGAAATATTTCCTTCAGGCCTATAGAAAGACCGTACCTCCTTTAGCTCTAACTCATGGACTTCTGTGTGTAGTTGTGTGTGTTGTAGTAAATGGGTCACAGACAGATGTTGTGATGCAGCTGTCCAGTCCGCTCCGTGGGGACACGGTGTTAAACTGGCTATGATTGCCCGGGAGCTTGTTGTTCCGGCTCGAGACAATATTCTTTTAAGGCTCTGATCAATGGAGTAAAAATAACTTTGCAATGAAATACTCAGTCTGTCAAATGGCTAGGTGCCTCCTGGATCTCCCCACAGAGCCTGGGGGAACGAGGTAATGCTGCATTCACATCATGAGGGAATAATCCTCAGAACAACATGGCGCTTCAGAGGCTTGGACGTGTTCTGGTGTCTGAACCGAAGCCACCGAGACTGGAATGAAATGTTTAGGAGGCTTTGTCGCTCCTGATCGGCTCTGTTTACAATCAGCACACGTGAATTCAATTATGATAAATGTTTAGTTCATAATGAAAGGCAGCAAAACACTGGAATGTATTTTAAGAGTCACAAAATAATATGAGTAAGGGGCCGTCCAGAGTTTTCAACATTTTCACGGTCGTACAAAGCGTACGACGGGGGGGGGGGGGGGGGGGGGGGCGAGCGGGGGGGGGGCGAGCGGCATCTCGTGCAAACACTCTCTAATGCTGCGGATTGAGTCGAATCGTGTTTCTTTGCGACGTCCACGCCGTTTCCCAAAAATGTAACGGCCGCGCGAGAGCCTGTCAGACGCTGAAAGAGCTGCAACAAAGCGCTGCAGGAACGCCCGAGCCGGTGGGGGGGGGGGGTCTCCGAGCACCTTGCTTGTGCATGGAGGAGAGCGAGGCAAGGACGATAACAACAACAACATTGGGGGTAAATTGCTCCAGTGCCCGGTGTGCAGTGAGCTGTTCCCGACTCGCTATCAACTTCTGAAACATCAGAAACTGACTCAGCACAAACTAAACACTATTTTAAAGTGGTTTTAATAATAAATTGTTGGATACATATCTTCTATATACATATTATTGTGTTTGTGTCTATAGTTGGGACTCCTAAAATCTAGACCTCTGTCATGTAATGTGATCAAAATGTTGATATGTACTACTTTGGGGGGGGGGGGGGGGGGTCTGGAAAAGTAGTACTCTTTGTACTACTGTGAAAATGTTGATAACTTTGGATGACCCCTAATACATTATTAGAAATGAATCCTTTGAAAATGAACTTGGTGAGTCTTTCAATAAACCCGCGATATACAGTGTTTTATTATAGGAATTTGCTGCATGCAGCATTACACTATGTCCTGTATGCTCCCTTACCCAACCCAACCCAACGCATCCCTCTCTCTACTCTACTTCAGATTATGGCGGAGGGTGGGAGGATGCAGAGGAGGAGGTGGAGCAGAGCACGAAATGATGGGCTAGAATGAGAGATGAAGGAGGACAAAAGATCTCCCAACCGTTCTGACAGATGACTGAGATTTAGTTCACTTTAAAGAACAAACAAACTAATCTAAGGTGACTGATGCCTTTCTCCAACCATAAACTGAAATTACTACTCTGAAAGATCTTTGGTAGCGATCCATTTCTCCATAAAGGGGTTCATTTCTAGGGGTTTATTCTCATCATCATGAATGATGTCGACGAGAACAGACTCAAAGCTGCAGCCTGGACTGAAGAACAGTTGGAAACAGCAAAGCCAAAATGAGTCCATCTTTTCTCAAAAAAACAAACAAACAAACATATAAAGCTTCAAGCAGTGCAACCGGCACATTCTGTTGCATGACTTATTACTAATTGGGAATTCTCCCTTGTGTGGCTTGTTTATTTTGTAATTATCTTATCATCTTGTCAAATGCGTGCTTCTGTGGATTTAAAGTCTTATAGTCTTCCAAACATTCAGTCTCTGTTGTTTTTGAAGAAAGTGCTGTGGAGATTTGTTTGATAGAAAGAGGCCCCCTGTGTACTTTAGCAAAGGCTGGTTCATGTCGTCTGAATGGAAAACTCTGCAGAGCTTTGTAACCCGGTCGAACCTCAGATCTCACCAGCTGTTCTGTAGAGACGGACAGTTTGTGCATCTGTATGTTTTGAACACCTGGCTCCTTCACTGCCCTCCTCATTCTTCATCCCTGCTTGGCTTGGTTCTGGCACACACACACACACACACACACACACACACACACACACACACACACACACACACACACTGATATCAGCCTGCTGTCCTGAGGTAGCTCCCTCTGTACTCTCTCACTGTGTTCTTGGCCTCTCTCTCTCTCTCTGGTCTTCTTCTCTACTTTTGTATCCGTCCTGCTGTTCTTCTGTGAACTCTCGTCCACACCGGCCCCCCCCCAGCTGTGCAGCACAGTAGGTGTGCTCTACTTTGCTTTGTAAAGTTTCCCTGGATGAGTCAATAGCAGCTACATTTACATTTTAATGCAAACTACAGTGGCAGTAATGCTTTTTTAAATGTTCCCTGGACAAATTAGGGACACAAAGAAGTAGAAGAAGAAGTAATTAAAAGTTTAGGATGCAATATACTACAAACACATTTAGCGTTGTCCTGTTCTGGAGCACAACAGCATCTGTAGAGGACTGATTAAGTAATAATGATCAACAGCAGTGACAAAAATCCTTTTTGGATATTATTGGAGCGAAAAACAAACTCATTACAGACTCAACCCCCGTTACACCGAATTTTAGTGGAGGTAGTGACACAAATTATGAAATATTGATCAAATTACAAGCAAATAAAGGTGACATGTATTGAAAACTAACAATAAATCAACAGAAAATCAAACATATATTGCAATAAACTCAGTCAATCAAATAATGTAACATGGTTGCATTGCAAACCTCTTGGACCTTTGGTCATTGGCTGACACTGAGACCACTACGACAGCATTTCTTGTTACAGACACTTATTCATTTATGATTCATAACACTCGAGTGTCAAATCAATCACAGCTTTTAAATGAGTGACTGCTGTTGAACAACTTGGCACTGACAACATCTAAAATGTAACCAACCACTGTTAGTTTAATGAAGTACACTGACATAACTGCTTTCCTTTTCTTTTAGATTGGTTGTTGGTTCCGTAGCATTTCATTTAGTTATTTGTATAAATTACAAATTTAATTCAAAGGCATTTTTTTTTCTTCAAAAAGGTGGTAGTTTTTCTTACTTGCACCTACATGTGGGTCACATAGACACATGTGAATATATCAACACTTTCTCACTCCCAAGTCGCCAACTCTTGGTCAGTGCCCCTTGGTGTCTGATACCGACACACCCTGTAAGGGCTCTATGAGACACACATGGTTCCACTAACTCCAACTAAAGTTTCCTTTGAAAACACCCCTTGCATGTCACAGGCGCTGTTAGGCACGCTGTCCCTGACACGGTTATCTAGAGCAGTGATTCTCAACGGGTGGACCCGTTTTCAGTGGGTCGCGGGCCTTTGCCTAAAAAAAAAACAATAATAAATCCTGTGCTTTTATTTTGAAGGGTATTTTTATGCAGCGGAGAGTCGTCTATTCACACTCCATAACAATATTTGGCGTTAATTCCTTGTAATACTAATATCAGCAGAGGATGAACTGAAAACTATACCTCTGTCAAATGACACTATAAGTAGACGAACTGAAGATCAAACAACAGACCACAGCTCCAATTTAGGCAAGTGGTCATTCTGCATTACAAATGGAGGAATCTACAGACATAACAAACAAAGCAGTTTTACTCGTTTACTTGAAACATGTGTGGGACGGGGACTGACAGGAACAATGTATCTGCACAAGAGAGCTCCCTACACTACGACTGCAGAGGACATTTCAGCTCAGGTTCAAACTGCACCATCTTTACATTAAATACATTTGAGAAGTTGAACATTGTCCTTGAGTTGGGTCGCGGCTTGTCATTAAGGGGTGATGGTGGGTCCCACAGCCAGACCAGTTGAGAACCACTGCATTAGAGCATCATAGTATGATGCGTAGGGCCACTGACCAAGCAATGGTATTTGACGAGTTTGGGATTGAGAATACACAAACACACAGACAGACAGGGTACTAATAAGTTAAGTGGCCACCCAGAAGTTAGCTGTGTGTTAATGTCACTTCCCAACACAGAGGAGGAGAAGAAAATAACATGTCTGTTGTTGTGATCATAGGGAGTGGAGCGGAGATTACGTCTAAGAGGCTGCAATCAGAAAACAGAACATCTCCAGATGTAATGCTTGTCTCAAACAGTATGCTTATGTTTACATACTCAATGCCTTCTGTTGCATATTGTGCCTACAGTACATATCTGGTGTAATGAGCCATATGTCTGATTGGAGCAATTTTCTCTGACTCCTTGTATTCACATTAACCAGAAATGGTTGTGCAGGCGTGGACCATTGTGAAACACATTATTGTAATGCACAGTGATTCCCGAGCAGAAATCAATCACTGCGATAGAGGAACAGACGTACCCCCTGGGGTTCTTTTCTGCAGCACGGGCTGCTGGAGAGATTGTGGAGAAGCTCAGCTAATTTAAAGAAAAAAAAAATTAATAAATTGTGATTTGGTGAAAATGAACATTTCCATATATCCTTGTTTAGGCAGAAGATAAACATACAAATAGGATTACAAAATTGGCGTGAGGCTGATCTAGGGTATATTTTGATATTTTGTCACAGTTATGAATGGCTGAAAATGGACACACTCCCTACCAGTTATATTGTCAATCACCCTCATCAGTTAACAGGGCGTGAGCAGCTATCCTGCTCATGGAAAAGTAAAACTATCAATCACTTTGCTTTATTAAAGAAGACTAAAGAAGACAGTCCACACAGTAAAACAATCAACCATTGTCTTCCACATCATTCCTGTGTTGTTTCCTGTGTGAGAACATAGCACTGGGCAGGAGAGGACTCCACCAGTAGCAGTAACTGAAAGCTCACCATAAGTTAGATACAAATAGTTTTCTATATAATAAACTGAAGTATAACGGAGAATATTTGCTGTTTGAGTCTGCGGTGCTGATCTGAAGGCTGCAGTAGTTTCACGTAGTAAATGTGTTCTGTAGCTACTTTACAACAGAGGCTTCTCTGAGTCATTATGGTTATATATAGAAGAATCTATTTGTGGGTGCTTGGTGCATGCAGGACCTCTTGTGATGTGAAAAGGGAAGTCAGACTCTCTTCAGTAATCTCCAAATGCTACTAAAACATGAACACAGAACAAGCAGTCGACACAGTGTAATCAAGTTTAACATGAGTTTGTGAGGGAGAGACCGTCTCTGTCATGTTGACCGACATCATTTAGGACTGGGAGGATGTGTTTGTGTGTATGGAGTTAATGGTCACCATCCTGCTAATTAGGCAACGTCCAAGTGAATGTGTGTGTGTGTGTGTGTGTGTGTGTGTGTGTGTGTGTGTGTGTGTGGCAGCCCATAAACGAGGTGTCAAGCCAGGCCATCACACACATGCTAATTAAATGAGGGCTAGATGCTCCTTCTCCCTCTGTACAATACACACTCACAGACATACACAGCCACAATTCCAACTGAGGCCGGACAATGGTAGTTAACTGTATACACCATGCCTACACACACACACACACACACACACACACACACACACACAATGCCGGCTATCATTTTGGTTCAGTGAGGAGGAAAAGAAAATGTCAAACAGTAAAAATCTTCTTCGTTTCGTGTCCCCCCCCCCACTTAAAAAAAAAATCTTCTGGAGACAGACGGGTAAGGGAAAGAACAAGAAAGTCAAACTTCAGTGGCTAGAGTACTCCTTCCCTCTCCGTCCTTCATTATCTCCTGTCTTTCTCTTTTATGAGTCTGTGAGATCACGTTGGCCTTTTGTTCTAGTGGACTATAAGCCAGTGTTAAGCCACTATGTCCCCCGGGCGCAGTTACAGTAACAACCGTGATGACGGAGAGACACATGCTGAAACCATCTAGCCGCACTCCCTCAGCAATACGATCTAGACATGTAAGCGAGTGTAGAGGAGAAGCAGATTGTGAAAGAACAAAAGACAAACTTCCACCACATGAACTCAACAACTGTTCTGACGCTTTTATTGTCAGTACTGATTTGATTTGAAGTGTTTTTTTTTGATTTCCGCGCTGCTGTGATTGGTTTAACGCTGACCAATGAGGGGCACGCGTTGATGGTAACACATCCTGTCAGAGAGGTGAAGGCTACGCAAAACCTGCGATTAATAGGATCTGGCAACCAAGCTAATCCATGTCAGAGTGTTTTGACTAACAGGTGTGAAAAAGAAAGGAAATATAGAGCAACCACAATGTTTCCACGACATACTCAGGTGTATAATCAACCACACACACACACACACCCTGATGAACACGTAAACATGCACACACACAAGGTGTGCCCTGTCCCCCGACATCAGCTTTTTTTCTGCTAATGCGTCCTTAATGAATGGAATGATTTGTACGTGCGTGTGTTTGTGTGTGGTATAAATTAGACCTATCCATAGGGGACACCACGAGAGAGAGAGAGAGCAATACATTACCCTCTCTTTCAACAGCCACACTGTCTGCCTCCTCCGAGAGCGCAAAGCAGCCAGCCGACCAACGCTCCTAATCTCTCAAAGACGAAGGCAGGAAGTGGAAAATGGTGAGATCAACACATGGTAGTCGTGCATCTCCCCGAGTACTAATTGTCGAGCTCATCTATTTGTCTTTGTCAAGTTGTCCTCTAAGAACAAATCTCTGAAGCAGTTTAGAATTAGTTTTCAACAAAGTTGTGACGGAGGAGTAAAGGAGAACTGATACTTTTCGTACCAAGCTGATGCCAACATTGTGACGCACCCTATTTTTCCCTGATAATGCTACATTGTGAACAACACATCTGTGTTCAAATTGGTATGAGAGCTAGCTACGGTTAGCTGTTAGCAGCTGGTGGGCAGCACAGTCCTCCTTGGCTAAAGGATGAAGGTTAGAGATAAGGTGCATCGAGTCACATTATGATGCATTCAAGCTCTACAGTATAAACGTTATCGTGATGTCTTTGTTGTAGTTTTTTAGCATGGTATCAAATTGGGAATCAAGAATCTTGCAATTTCACTGGTATCGACTTCTCTATTCTGGGATCATGACATCCCTACATCGGAGCAATGACTTTGGGCGTCCAGGGAACACAAAGTAAATGTCCTGTTCATTTTCTGCATGGTGATCCCAGGAGGCATTTTGGTCAGAAATATCCAATCAAAGAAAAGGAAGCCGATGTTGACACTTTGTGGAAACCTGGGAATACATTCAGGACTTTAGGTCATTTTACATTTATCGGTACTACTTGCTCTCTGAAATACCAAAAAAAAAAAGCAGAAATGAAACTGCAGTATCATTAATTCATCCAGGTATCTTGTTGAATAGAATATTCTTAAATGAATGGGAATGTTTCATTGAAACTGTTCTCGCTTCACAGCTCTATCTCCAGGTCAGCTACAGTGGAGCTCGACAACACTGTGACTCGATTCAACTACTCCGGATGAAGACGATAAACAGGTTTCTAGCATCAAACACTCACAAACATGCCCCGTGTTCACAGACTAGCTGACTCTACTTTAAGGCCTAGAGACCTAAAATGCAAAAGTGAGTTGGCTTTCAAGCCATGGATCCCCCTCGGCTGCAAACTAATCCGAGTGTCCGACTGAGCCAGAAGCACCACAAGCAGGTTTGAATCCAAGTCCCAGTGGTGTTGGGGAATTTTTACTTCTTCTGCACCACAGGAACCTCTCAAAGCCCAGATGAGCTTAAGTTTCATGTTTTCTTCTTTGACATAAATCAAACCTGTACACATCCCTTGTGTACAGGTTTGGAGCTTTTCTTGCCCTGATGCAATAAAGGTGCTTAAAATGGGTTTGAGGGTCAGTTGGTTTGCCGTGATATCTCTTGTTGTTGCACTGCTTTAAAAGCCTCTGATCTCGAGTGTATCCTCATCTTCTTTCATTTCATTATATGCAATATTTTTTTTTCAAATTATTGTTGAGGTTTAAAGCAATGTGACACTTCATGGGATTTCTTTACAGGCTATTCTGGATATAGATGTTAGTACCAATCACACGTTTACACTGGGAAACATGCTAAGGCAAGTAGTAGAGTTCTGGAAATATTTATATCACAAATGTTAGTTATGTGAACTGGACAATTTGTCGATTCCTTTTCGATTGCTTCTGACTATAAGCACAACTTCATACATTTGTAAGACAGAGCTTACAGAAATTAGAGTTCTTCTGATACCAGTACCAGAGTCACTCTGAAATACTTAAATAGAAATAAGTTCTTTAATAATGCCAAATGGGAGACATGTTTGTGTCTGTGCGTATGTGCACGTCTCAACCTCTACTTTTGTCCGTAAATTTCTCATCTTTTCAACACAATAGATCAAGCCTGCATCCATTAACATGTGAGCAGCTTACTGGGCCCCGAGGCAACAGAGAGGACCATTTCTGAGCAGTCAGCCATGCTTTAGTGCATGTGTAACCCGCAACAGAAAGGAGCAGTCCTGACACACAATAGAGTCGGCTGGAAACACTGACACATTGACAAACCAGGTCACACTTGCACAGAGAATACACTCGTAGAGGCTTGAGTGACTGCTCTTGCTTTTGCCTTAAGGCTGACAGCGACCTCCAAGCTAAGTATCTCCCTGTATCTGTGTGTGTGTGTGTGTCATGTGCTGACCTTACAGAAACTCCCCTCTGGTCCTGGTCTACCTCTCCTGCGTTACCAGTGCGAGAGGGAGTGGAATACAGAAAGCTACAGTGTAAAGTGTATGCAGATGGCACTATTAACACAGCGCTGGAACAATATTGACAAGGGAGTAAACCGTATGCAGTAAATGTATTGGAGCCATTAGAGCTGAGACAGCCTGTGTGCTGCAGTGAAGTGGAGAGGATTCCCTCCTGTGTTTGAGAGAGACACCTGCTCACTGTCCATGGAACAACAAGGGCCATCCTGTATGCCTCTGTTTGAGTTGTCCTTTTAGAAAAACAGGTAGTGCGATGACTCGAGCAATAACTCCCAACATCCATTTGCAACCTATACTGCAAATCAGTAGATCAGTTTCTTGTATATTATTAACTGCCAAGAAGTGCAGTCAACACCAGTGTAATACTAACTAAATAGTTGATGTAGTGCAGAATTGAGGCGAATGGTTGAAATAAACGTTTGTTCATTCAACACTTTGAAACCAAGATCAAAAGTAATCAAACCGTAACAAGCGTGTCTGTATTCTCTGCGCGGTGCTCGTGTCAGCGGTCTGGCGAATGGAAACACGTCTGGGACCAGGACTGTCACCCAAAATGGTCAAGCACATGTTCTCGTGCAACACACTGTTGTGTTTATGTTTTATCACTTCACTTTCTAAACAGACCACCTCTTCATTGTGTACGTGTGTTTATGATATATACTATGTCTGCAGATTCGTATCAGCCTTAATGGGAATTGTGGTAGTAAGTATGAAAGGAAATGAATTAATTAAATGCAGCACTGTGTGCTAGATTAATGTTTTTCCCAATTTCTGTTGCGTGAATTCGGTCTGTTCACTGACCAAATGAAATTAAATCCATCCCTCATCTGTCAATGGAAGAATTAATCCCTCAATGTCTGTGTACGTGTGTCCACCACTATGTATTCACCAGCTTCTTTTCTCTCTGCCTTACCACACTGTGTGTGTGTGTGTGTGTGTGTGTGTGTCCATCCATGATATATACAGTACATTTAGTGCTTGTGTGTGTCATCTCTATAGAGCTGCTTAATTGTATGGATGTGTTCATGAGCACATACTCAAGTATGTGTGTGTGTGTGTGTGTGTGTGTGTGTGTGTGTGTGTGTGTGTGTGTGTGTGTGTGTGTGTGTGTGCTTAGCAGAGCAGAACAGATGGTATTATGCGGATCACCATTTGCAATAATCGTCTATGTTTCACTAACTCATAATTATCCTGATTGGAGCTGCATGCTGTCTGAATGACTATGACATGTGACACATGCCAGTCAGCCTGTGGTGTTTATAATGGAGAACATGCACTGTGCTTCTCTGTATCATCTCCCACCTTTACTAACACTGTGTTGTGTAAATGCTACCTAAAACAAAGACAGTATGGTATTGATCAGAATAAATGTGTATGCAAACTTGCATGTAAAGTCATACATATCACATGTAACAACCTATTATCATAATAGTTATGAAGCATTAATGCTGAATTATAGTCTTCAGTAGGGCTGGGCAGTTCATTGAATATTAATCGCGATCACGATTTCCACAGTTAAATGAACATGACTGACTGCGATATTGACATTTAAAATGCGTGCTAAGCTCATTGAAAACTCTGCTGCATATCACATCAAGTGCTTCCTAAACTAACAACCAGCCACCAGGGGTCCATCCAGATGTTTTGCCTCACTTTTGGGGAGCTGTCATGCCGCTGCGTGTGCGCACCCAGCAGCAACTTTATGAATGGTGTGCAGCTGCAGTCCAGAGTAGAATAGTAATAACAGAGAGTCTTATCTTTAGTCTTACTCTGACGCAAAGATTTGTACATTAGCAAGAATGTAAGCGCTGCGGCACTCTGTTGATTTAAATGTGAAAGTGTGATAAAAATCCAAAAATAATTGTGATCTATAGATTGATCAAAAATAATCGTGATTATCATTTTGTCGATAAGCATGCAGTCTTATTCTCTTTATTCACTGTACGTACTGGGCTGCTGGAAAGGAAAACGAGACTATTCTACTGATATCTGACACACACACTCATAACCCAGATTACACATGTGAACAGATGCATGTTTGTGATTAACCCAACGAGAGCAATAATTAGTGGATGTTACCAGTCCAGTGTCAGACATGAACACTGCCAAGGTTACATACAACTCTGTGTGTGTGTGTGTGTGTGTGTGTGTGTGTGTGTGTGTGTGTGTGTGTGTGTGTGTGTGTGTGTGTGTGTGTGTGATAATGAGGACCTGAGATAAGGGGGTCCATAGCCAGCTATATCTCTCTTCTCTCTTTTTTCTCATGTATCCCTTCTTTACCTCCCCTCCCCCACCCCTCCCTTTACCTCACCCCCATCCTGGTTTGCCTGTACTCTCCCCCCCTCTTTGTCTGTTATTCTCTCCGTCTCTCTCTTATAATCAGTGTACTGCAGCACGGAACTGGAGGAAACCCGAGGAACGTGATTTATTACAGTCACTCACTCACACTCTCTCTCGCACACACGCCGTGATTTATTGCTGTGCAGGTAGACAGTAGTTCAAGGGTAAGAGATTAGTCAAACACACGCGCTGAACACCAAATCATTATTACACGTTTAGATAGAGGACATGGTGGCTCTCACACACACACACACACACACACGCACACAACCACACCGCAGCTCCACTGCATCGAAGTACATTAACCGAGTTCACGCAGAAGAATGAGCATGAAGACATTTAGAAGCAGGAAGAAAAGGGAACAGAGGACTTCAAAACTAGAGCGATGTGGCTTTTTAAAGGCTCTGATATCATTTGGATTGTCAAGATGAAATGAAAAATGCCTTTTTAACCCTTTTAGATCACATCTCTTTTTATGTAAAAAATAAAAAAAGCCCGCCCACTTTCTAGTGGTCCAATCAAATGTGAACGACTTGATTCAAATCCCTCTCGTAAACAAACACCGCTCACATGTTCTACTTGCTGTGAAGCCACAGTACAGAAGCTAAAGACACTCTGATCTGCTAGTTGTTCATATTCAACCATTTTTCTAGTAAAATAAAATAAAAATATATATAAAATATTCCTCCTCTACTTCAGACAGTGTTTGACACTGATACCAATAAATAGTACGGAAGATAACTCTCAATACAACATTCAAATAATGTATTCTGTGTTTTCTTTTAATGGAATGTGCAAATAAGCAAACAGTAAAAACAGACAACAGTAAGCGCATAAGTACAATGAATTATTCAGAAAATCAACATCCCATTTGTAATTAGATTGTTTAGCACTCTCTGGTGGAGGTTTGGTCCTAACCAGCCACTTGGTTTGATTTATGATCAGCTGGCAGGTGCTTTAATTTGAAATTATTCGTATCAGCCTTAGAAAACCCACATCGGTCAAACACATGCAGGTTGGCTGAAAAAGGCTGCTTGCGTAGACCTGCGAGCCAGATAGCCCGACCAGATAGACGCTCTTCCCCCGGAGCTACGTAATCTATCAGCTCTTCAGAGATGCACTCACAATTATGCTCCCAAAAAGAGCACTGACGTCCACACTGAGCCTTTTATAAGCCACTTCCATTGTTCCCATCTAATTCTACTTGTGTCAAGATCGATTGAACGGACTGAATATGAAGTGATGCACCCTGGGGTCACACACACACACACACACACACACACACACACACACACACAGCAGCTCTGGTTGTGCGCTTGTGTAGAAGTGAATAGACAACAGTGAACTCTGAATGTCTTTCTCAAAAAAGTATTCTTAAGGGTTTGATATCAGATTTGATGACATGGAGCTGTCATTTCTTTCTATAATTGTTGTGTGTGTGTGCATGCTGCAGCCATGCATTGGTGTGTGTGTGTGTGTGTGTGTGTGTGTGTGTGTGTGTGTGTGTGTGTGCTTCCCCTCCGCCACACAAATGGGTCAGCAGTTAAAATGCCAACGCTGACCCTGCTGTCACTTCACATGGACGTCTACTGCCAGACGCGCGCGTGTGTGTGTGTGTGTGTGTGTGTGTGTGTGTGACGTTTTTGTGTGTGTGGGAAGCAGTGTGTACCACAAATATACATTCATGGAAGAACAAATGTCGGTGTATTGGCATGTTAATAGAACGATAAGGCACTGCTGTCCTCCTCTCTTTGGATCGATGTTCTTCAAACACAGTCACATCTCTTCCAGGTATTTACGTAACTGTCAAAAACACAAAGATCTCTGCTTTGCTGCCTCACTCTGTTGATGAGACGGCACTCCAAAAGAAAAAACTTTTCTGCTACTCCCCCCCCCGCCCCCCCGGTATCTTTCTCTTTCATTCTCACTCTCCCAAGAAATGTCACCCCCTAACAAAGCAAAGTCTCTCTCATCCTGCTGGTTGAACTGCTTCTTCTCCTTGTGCTTTCTGCATGTGCGCTTGGCGTAAATGAACCGTAACATTTATTTTCGCTTCCTCTCCCTCTCTTCACTTTTAAGCTCCTCTGCCTCTTCCTCCCTCTAGCTATTATAACTTCTCTCTTCGTCCCTCTCACCCTTTCCATTTCAGCGGTAAAGAAAGCGCTTCGATTATCAACAGAACTTACAAACAGGCCTTCCTTGCTATCGCTTACCAAATGTTACCATGAAAACAAAGATCTGATTTGCAGCCTCACATTGGGACATGAAGGAGGCGTTGTATTCATGGATGGGCCACAGAGAAAAGAAAAGTGAGAGAGACAGGGGGGGGGGGGGGGGGGGGTAACCCTAATTGAAGCCAAATCTGATCCTGATCTGTAGTTCAACTTCTCTCTCCTCCTGTTCTCTCACTTCTTCTTCTCACAGCCATCATCTCTCCTCGTCCCAGCTCTCTCCTCCCTGTGAACTGTGCTCGGTGAGGCTTGCAGCTGAACAGACTTGCATTTCAGACACCATGACGAGGAGAAAACAGTGATGACATAAAATGAGAAATATTGAATCCTTGGAGCCGTCTTTCTCTCTTAGACCTTCAAGTCAGTGAGACTCCAGCTCATCATTTTGATCTGTTTTGCTCACACTTGACACCCGGTATAGAAGGCTTGGCATTTCAAATTGCCACAGTTCAACCAGTCTTAAAAAACACTTCCTCACTAACATATGTATGATGATTAAATTACTTGCCTCCTCTCAATGGTTGAGCATCCGTCTGGTCAGTCAGATGGGTGAAAACATGGGAATGGCATCAAGTGATCCTTTGCACTGCTTCAAGACTCTTCCAATTATGAGCAACTTGGCTAACGCTGCTATAAAGCCGTCAGATACCTTTTGCCGAATCTTGTTCTGTGACACGGCTTGTTTCTCCAGTGTTAAATCTTCTTTAGATATTAAATGAAGCATTAGGAATTGACATGAAAACCGACTATCATAACAACATTTGCCTGCCTACCCCTGTAATTTAAAGCTCCATTAAGCAATACGGTTGATGTTGACACTGAATCAAATGATTCATTAAATAACATCCCAGCCTGCAGCTCATTGTTTGCTTTTGCCAGACTGTGTGGCTGAGTGCGGACGGATACTGAGCTCAGACAAGATGAGTCCACCACGACATGACTGAAAACACAAGTTGAACGAGTGTGAGAGAGACTGTTGTGTGTTTACAGTCGGTAGTTCAGCCCTCTGTCCTACAACATCTGTATACACTAGGAACAGATGTGTGTTTTGGAATAAGAGTAATTGCTGCTGTGTTGTTTTTATACTGCACAGAAGTTGTAAGAAGGTCAGAGTGGACTCTGTGTCCCATGTCTGATTAGCTCCAGGCTACTTAAGCTCTCTGGTTAAGGCTCAGGAAACACAGTGGCTACAGTTCAATAATGAAAGTCACCATGTTGTGTCTCATGCTTCAGCATTCAATATCATCAGGACCACAATCTTTCCTTAACCTGAACCAAGTGCTGTGCCTGAACACAACCATACAAATGTCTAACATGCTTATTGACAGTACTATTGTAGGGAAACAAATGACCCACAATGACAGTGATACTTCTCATACAAACATGCTGTGTTGGCTGTGAAAGGCTTTCACATAGTTTCTATAGTAGTGTGTCAAAATCATGTACGTGCTGGAAACTTCAGCTTGCTTCAGTTGCAAATGTGATATATATGAACTGAATTTAAATATATAACTAAGCTCTTTGTTAACGATTGAAAAAAAAGAATATATATATATATCTATATATATATTCATGTTCATGTCTAAGTCTCCCCTGGCGTTGGGACTGGAACACAGCGGGTTAATGCAGCTCAATGGATTCAGTAGCTGTGAGACAGTCACCGTCTTCTCATTTCTGCACTCTCATCTAAAAATCTCTCAATATTTTATTCTATCTGATGGTATTTTGTTTATTTTTTTGTATATTTTTTTTTACAGCACAAGACTGCCCAGGCTGCCAGCCTTAAAGCAAGAGCAGCACAACAACGAAGTCCAACAGTGACAGAGCTCCAGTTCTGGCTTCTATTTCAGCCTTCAGTCGCTGCTCTGCCTCTGGTGGTCCCTTCCATTCTCTTTCCAATAAACGGTTTCTCTTTCTAACTTTCTTCTTCAGCCTCTTTCTTGACAGCACCCATCACAAACATAATGCTATGAATGTGTATTCTCGCATGTTAAACCAGGTTTGTGTGAGGGAGGGATAAGACAAGAGATAGTGCTGACATCAGACAGACCGATGTGAGCAGACGTAGACCTCATTTCTCGGCTTCCCTTCTATTAATATCTGCTTTTGTGTCTTGTGGGAATACTTTCAGAGACATTTCTTCCCCTCACGGGCCACATCAGGGAGCATTGTTCCAAAATAATCAGTATGAATGTGAATTCATCTGAAACATCTGCTATCACTGCTACCGTGGTGCCACCTGCACACCAGGACTACCTAGGGACGAGCCTGCTCTGCCACTGAGCCACAGTCGCCCGGTCAAAACATTTTTATTGCACTACCATTTAAATAAACAGAGCACGGCTTTCACTTCAATGCTGTCAAAACAACTGTCTCTATTTTTCTAGCACAGACGGTACGATAGCCGAGGAGACTTACACTTTGCTTCCTCTAAGCTGTAGCCGGCTTTTATTGGCTCCAAACCAGATTTCATTTCAAAATTGTGTTTAAAATGAGCTCGACAATTGAATGGAAATACAACTACTGTGTTATTATACACACAGAGTGTCATACCTTGCACAACCAACAACAACCGCATTCTTCTTCTTTCACACACAGCCTTGCTCAAGGACAGTTGCACTGCAGTTGGTCATCAGCAGCACATTTCTACAAACGTAGAGTTTTGGGATTCACACTAACAACCTCCCGAACTGAATGTTATGGCTTATAAACCTGATATTTACTGACGAGGTTGCTGATCCACACACACACACACACACACACACACACACACACACACACACACACAGACGCCCTTTAGGTGTTTACTATGCAGAATGTATTCACCACACACAGCTTTTGTTTATGCAGCAATATGCTGACTAACACAAACCAAAAACTCAACCTTATTATGCACAAACACACATCCACCCACTGTCCCACACACAGAACACACACACAGCCACAGAGTGTACCTGAGTGGGACCGTGCTGTGATTTAGGTCACTAATCCGTTTCCACGGCGATGGCCTGCCTGCACATCAGAGCACTGGGCTTTGTTGTCATGCACATCTCTCTCTCTCTCTCTTTCTCTCTCTCTCTCTCTCTCTCTCTCTCTCTCAGTGTGTCTTCTTGTCTCTCTGCTTATCTGTTGTAATTTAATTCGAAACATGTGTGTGTGTGTGTGTGTGTGTGTGTGTGTGTGTGTGTGTGTGTGTGCGTGTATTAAATAGAGGCCAAGCTGTTTACAAGACTATGGAAAGGTACTGTCGAGTATCAAGTAAACACACACACACACACACACACACACACAGTTGTATGTACCTATTTCATGACATGGTTCTATTCGCTGACTCTGATTGCTGCAAAGGAAATGACCATCTGGGTCTTTGTGTGTGGAGAGTTACCCGTTCTCCTCATTCGAATAGGATTTCCTCCCATGAGTTAAAGACCCTTTAAGAGCCTCTGAAGGTGCTACATTCTGAATTCAGAGCATATCTATGATCGAGGGAACATAACTGAGAGTATAAATGATGACACCAGTGCTGACAGAGGTGTTAAACAGGTGTTTCTTTATAACAGCCTGCTTGTTTAATCCCCTTATTCTGTACAAATACATGTATAACCAATAAACTAATTCCCTCTTGCAGATCTTAGGAGGAGGATCACTTTAGTTCTCTAGACGCAACATTAAATGAATCAGTTGATCAAACTAATTAATAGATGATTTTGCCAGATTTAAATGTGTTGCTATGGTTGCTGTTGCCGAGGGACCCTCAAAGAGATCAAGATGGAAACATATTGGTTCAAAAACTACTGGGTGAATTGTCAAATATGACTTTTTCAAAAAGCAAATGTTTCTTACTGGTATGTTAGCAGCCTGAGATCTCTAGAAGCGTTGAAACAAGTTAGAAGTTTGAGTTGTGGAGCTTTACTCTGCGGCTTGAAAGAAAACATCAAGCGCAATCAGCGTCTACTGTAGCATTTCACTCTGAAATGGGATGTGATCAAGCTCTAAAGAAGTTGGAGAAGGAGTTGATTGAGCTCATGAAATAACATTTTAAAACATGCACAGTGTGTCTGTCAATTATGGAGTATCCAATTCAGCATCATTTAAGAGAATTCCCTCTGCTAAATCCTTCATTTTCCAGCAGACTTCAGGACAAAGAAGTGGATGTTTGGGCTCCTGACACACAAACACTTTAGAAAATGAGGGATGAAATGCAGCACACTTAACCCAAATTGTTCTCTACAAATCTGTCTGCAAACTAAATCTAGTGGCGAGCGTCTCCCTGCTCGGCAACCGCACAATGACACAAGTAGCCCCGAATTCAGTCCCTTTGAATGCAGAGCAGTTTTAATGACGAGCTGTAACTCTGTGGGGCAATTAGCCTGAAGGTAGTGAGCCAGGCTCTGGGTGAGCAACGGGGGGATTTATGACTGACATTTAAGAGTACATCTAAGGTAGCTGCGCCATGCAGGAGCCCCGGTGCAATGAAAACACACCAGATGGACTTTCTTTTCAAATTCTGGGCAAAGTCAACTTTCCCCTCTGAGAACATTAAACAGGCTGTATCTAATGGACACATCGAGGTTTGATTATGCCGTCTGATGAACGCTGCAACTAAATGGTTTTTTCACATAGACACTGTCCAAAACTATACGACATATGGCGGTGCTTCAATTAACTTCTTATGACGCTTAGATTCCAGTTTGGCTAATGCACCACCTTTGTTAGCTCCGCTTTTATGCAGAATTTGCTTTTTCAATTCAATTCAATTCATTTAGTATAGCCCAAAATATTGAATTACAAATTTGCCTCAGAGAGCTTTTCAATCTGTACAGCATACGACATCCTCTGTCCCGGGACCCTCATATCGAAAAAGGAAAACCTTTTAACGAGGAAAAATTAGAATTTTTGCAACAAATGGGCAGCGTTTGTCTCAGTGGATTCTTCATCTTACTATGGCTATGCAAGATAAAGGTGTCTTGCCAATGACTCACCAGAATAAAACCATTAACCCTCTAGCACTCCGTCCGGAATGTGTTTAGAGCCCACTTAAGTGTTTCGCTGAGCAAACAGTGGAATGCCCCACTACACACTGCAGCAGGACTCCCTCAAAGACATTTTTTAAGTCTTGAGGTCAATTAGTTTCAAGGCAATTAGCTAGTCTGAGTGTCACTGAATGCAAAGGAATAAGCCTGACTATTTAAATGAACACACACACACACACACACACACAAGACGGAAGACAGAGAAGAATGGCTCTACTGTGTAGTCACACAGAGAAAACTAGAAGGTCAGTGATGACAAGTGGACATGTGTGTGCCATGTGTGTGTGTGTGTGTGTGTGTGTGTGGAGGGTGAAGAGAGAGGAGAAGGCGATCCCCAGGAGAAGTTATTCAGCGCTATTAGCTTAGTGCCTGTTGTAGTTAGCTCTCCTCTGTCTTTGTCTCTATCCACTCGAGAAAACGTAATTATATCCTGAGACTACAGTTAAGCCATACCCACTCATCTGCACCACATATTCAAATGAAATGCATAAATTGAATAAACCTGTCTGTGAGAGCATAATTAAAAAGAGGGGGAAAGGGTGAGAAAAGTGGCTATGTGTGTGTGTGTGTGTGTGTGTGTGTGTGTGTGTGTGTGTGCATCCTGTGAAACTTTGAGTGGGCAGTCAGTGTTTCTCTACATATGGAAGTCAACTTAATTGGTTGACTTTAGCTAGCCTCACCACCGGCATTAACCGCACCGAGTGGGCACAACAACAACGTACACATGCAGAAGGTGCGCGCACATACACACACACACACACACACACACACACACACACACACACACACACACACACACAACACATCAAGGTAAACAGCAAGTAAATGCAGACTGCATAAGTCCGTTTTGTGCAGCGGTGTTGGTGTCATCATGCAGACAGTTCAGCCTCTTTCACACATGCAGTTGTACACCTCAAGACCTCATAACATTTCAGAGACAATGTGATAAAAGCAGTAGCGCTGTGGGGACAAGCAGAAAGACAGGTGTGTGTGTTTGTTGCAATGTAAATGTAATCCTGTTTATATATTATTATGGTTTAGGGTGACTGTGGATCAGTGGTAGAGCAGGGTTGTCCTTCATGTCCCTGCGGTAAATGTAAATGTGATGTGTGAGAGAGATATAGAGCAAGACCTGCAGCGTTAAGCCACCAGCAGTGAGAACAGATAAAGAAAGACCTGCAGCGCTGTAACTAAGTCTGAAAAATAAAACTTCTAAAACTTTCCACGAACTGTGTTTGTCTGAGTTCATAGAGGAAGATTTTAGAGAAGATCTTAAGTAGCAAACACGACCTTTCATTATTAAAGACTACTTTATTACTCTGTCGTATTGTTTTTAACTAAGCAACCAATCTACTTCCTGTTTACATCGACACCCACGCGCATGCCCAGTGTACGTGAAGAGTCACGTGATATTGGTTTTCAGGCGTTTTAGTCTGGACGGAGATCAATTCTAAAACGATGCTGAAACGCCGTGTGGACGGAGAACGTTTTTGTGTTAAAACTCTGTTTTAACACAAAAAGGTATTAGTGTGGATGTAGCCTCAGTAAGAGTCCTGATGTGCAGGTGGCACCTTGCATGCTAGCCCCTGTCATCAGTGTGTGAATGGGTGAACGATGACATGTAGCGTTAAAGAGCTTTGAGTGGTCGGAAGACTAGAAAATAACTATACAAGTACAGTCCATTTACCATTTACAGTGCATTATATAACAATGGTAATGTTACGTTAATGTTGTGTTATTATTCCTAAAAATATTACTGTGTACTTTTTTTATTTGCTTTATTTGCAACATAGTTTTTTTTTACTTTCATGCCACGTTGAATTGAAACTGTTTAGGTCCGTCTGACAGAAGACGCTTTTACTTGGAGCGAGCAAACCAATCACAACAAGTCTGCGACTTGAGTTTAGAATTCACACCGACGCTTTTCCTGTTCTCCCAAACTTGTCGAATACACACAAATTACAAGAACGCTGCAGCAGAAAATAATAAGAGACATCTTTACGTAGCGTCCATATAGAAGCGTGGACCCTGCGGTTACAACTGGAACGCCTGCACGTTCGCCATATTGGAGCGGCCACATTCTGCGAGTAAACAATGAGCGATTCAGACTGTAATTCTGAACCGATTTTCATGAAATTTGGTTTTATTATGAAAGGTGAGAAATTGAACATGATACTATGCAAGACACGTCGCGGTAACTTACAGCAGCAGCCATGCGTACATGTACATCTGACCTTGCCTAATCTTCTTCTGTTGTGTTGCATTAACCGCACAGGGTTAGACGTGTGTGAAAAGGTGCAAGACGAAAATGTTTGTGAATAGCATGTGTGAATAGTAAAAATCAGGAGCGGTGCATGAAAGGTTATCCCAGTAATTTACTGGGAACGATGTGTGAAAGAGGCTTTAGTTGGTGAGCTCACAGAGACAGGTAGAACAACAGGAAACCAGCAAAAACAAATCTGTGCTTTTCTTTCTTTTGTCCTGCTGCCTGTCTTTTCTCTTCACCACACCTGTCAATCACATTAGTTGCCACACTTACACACAATTTCACATCAGCATTGTACTGAGAAAGATACAAGTTGAAGTGTGTCTTTGCTTTAAGTTCACACAACAAGGATGGTGTATGCATGGTTTTTGACTAATTGAACTCAATCTACTTTTTAGAGAACACAATGCAGATGGTCGATATGCCACGTGCTGCATTTCATACCTCAGTTATTGTGACGACTTTAAGAGTCAATGTCTTTGAAAAGAACAATTCCACATGCAGTCGACATGACACAATATCATGTCTCAGCTGGAGCTACGGTAGGTTGTAATCCTGCAGCATTCGCAGCAATGAGGGTGAGGGTGCAGGCACATCTTAGATGGCACTTAACAACCGAACATGCAGGGATGAAATGAATTGGTGAAAGAGAATCTCACTTTTTTTTATTTCTCCTTACTTTATGAGCAAGTAAGAAAAAGTAGTTTGTCACCTGATTCCAAAGTGCCCCAAGTTATCGCCCACGCCTGGCAGGTTGTTTGTGTCCATTCATTCATGTCACACACATGAAGAAAGCTGACAGATGATTTCCTGAAGAATCTAAATGACTGCTTTCTTCTTCTTACTGCATTTAGATGAGAGACGACTGTGTTGAGAGTGTAGCCAACAGATGTCAAAGATGAGTATGGAGGTTACCTCACGAGGGTTTGTGTTCTTTATGTTGCTCAAAACAAGAGCGCATATTTTAGCATTGAGAAAGCACGAAGACCGTTATCACCTGGAAACAGATGAAAAGCGAGAGTTTGCACTGAGACAAATCGTCACAGAATCCGAGCTGCACAAATTAAAGGAGCCGGCATGACATGAATGAAGCGCTGTAACATCTACACATGAGACTTTGTCAGTGAAGAAACATGTCGAAGGATTTCAAATCTGTGCCGGGCTGCTGTCAGAGATGTGACATTACTCAAGGCGAGATCAATGACTTTCACAATGTTTGGTCTTGCTCAGCTCAGAGAAGGGCAATTGCCACAAGTAGCTTCTTCTGCACCCTGAGGAAAGGTGGACACAAAGGAGAGAAGAGTTCACAAGACTCCCTGAACTACACTTACAGGTGGAGATGTTGGTGCATGAGCAACATTCTTCCTTCGCACATCTTCTTATTGTTGCAGTATGCTATCAAAAAGAGCTGACCTGGCAAATAATACATAATAACACTAGTATGACTAGTGTTGTAACAGACACTTCCAACACTATCTCTGTTTCTCCCTCTTCTCTAGATGTTGTTTGCTAGCTTTTTCTTCTGCGTATGACTATAGAATGGTATGAACATGAAACAACGAAGGCTTTCATTGACAGCTTTTTGACATGTCAGCCTAAATACATGGAAAACATAAAAAAAAAGCTTTCTGTTCAAATCAAAAGGAGGGACTTCAGCAGAGAGCACATGAGCTGATCTCTGGAACTGCTGCTCAGGGAACGATTGTACTGAACTCTGTTTCCCTCAAAGTATTCTCTGCTGGAAGTATCACTGAGGAATCCAGTGTAATAATGACCACAGGAGCCTTTGTCAGCCACAGAGCATGTGTTTTGATTATTGCCCATGTTTGAGCCCTTACATAATACATAGACTGTGATTTAAAAATGGGAATATTCTTCCAGGGAGGGCAGTATTCTATGATTGTTGAAGAAGCGTTATTAAGTGTCACTGTGTTTGATCAAAAACACTTTTACCGATTTAAGTCGTTCCTTGTAAGTGCTCCTTTGCAAAAAACGTAGCTGTGAGAGCAGAATACCAGAGAAGGTTGGTCTTCAAAGTAACAAGGGTTTGCCAAGACTGTCAAATAGCCACCACTCTACGTGGATGTGTTGGGGAGAAGGTAAGTCATTCCCAAACATTGTACAAGAACTGGTAGCTAGTTGTCTGATTCCTAGGGATCGCATGCCTCTGTGAGTATTGATTACTCTTGTTGATGCTCTCCGACAGTTGCGCATGGACCATGACATAATGTGCACGCTGTCTCATGTTGATGTTTGTGTGATAGAGAAACAATGGCGCCAATAAACCTCAGGGGACGCATAACTGAGCTAACTGCTAAGGTTTAGCGGAGGCTACATTGAGTTGCGTTAGGATGCGTTCATGCTCTATTCTATAATTGGGAGGAGGACAATGATGAACGTTGTCATGATGTGTTCAAACGAATGCTTGAAAAACTTTTGGTGAGAAACTTTACAGTTGTTTGAAAGAGATGTTATCACAGCAGTATAGAATAGTACTCTTTTTCCACTCAACAATCTATCGGGAATCCATTAGGGAATCAATAAAGAATTGGATCGATAAGAGGAACAGGTATCAATAAAATCCATCCCTAGGTGAGATGGGTATGTGTGTGTCAGTGACTTGCTTTCACAGAATGTCAGGGGGGGATACAGTCCAAAACTGTCAAAGCTCCAATATCCTAGACTAGAGCAAAGACAAGGCTAGCGGCTCTATTCCCAAAAGCAAGGCACTAGCACTGCAAAGGTTATGGGTTCCATTCCCTTTGTGGCTAAAAGGGCAGAGCAAGACATTTTGCAAAGTATAGCCCAGGGCTAGGTCCTGAAATAGCCCTCCACAGTCAGGCTAAATGTTCCTGCACACAGTGAAGAGTCCAGTTGGCTCGGTGGTGTGTAGCTGTGGGCTACAGTAGCTGCTTACAGTAGCCCACAGCTCCTTACAGAGCAACGACAGAGACAATGATGCACTTACAATGAAGCAACTTTAGCCTGCAACCAAGAAACAGTCAAACATGTCCCTTCATACAAATGTATGTACTGTTCCATATTCTTTGATTTACTGACCCAACTAATCATTCAACACATGTCTGATGTCTGAGCAAGCCATAGCGTCGGCCGTGCTGCGCTTCAGCTCAACTCTTTAGTTTGTTCTCGGTTTTGATCCTTTTGCATTCCCGCAGCATGCGTGTCAAATAATTTCATAGGAAATGATTCCATTCGTCCCCTGAGAAAACAAAAGCCACTTTCACACATGCACCATTTACTTTGAATTTGACAGCATTTTGCCATTAAGTGGTCGTAAGCGAATATGAAGCCAATATCACGACAGCAGTGAATTAGCTACGGCAGTTTGACTGCTCAAGAAGTAGTCAAATTGGTGCTAAGCTCCCCACTGGCATACTCTCTGACGCTCAGATACGTCCTGCAGCAGTGCAGCAACGGTCAAGTTGTTGCTTGTGTGAACGAGCTTGAATGTGTGAGATGGAGGGCCTCTGTGCATGAAATAGCTGCCATCTTGCATTAAAGTTCAATAATCAAATCCGTCACAGAGATGGCAAAGTGTAGGTCAAGCCTCAACAGCTGCTGCACAATATGAAGCTCATGCTACTTTTTTCTCAAGTGGAAAATCACTTTGACTTACTCCACCCACACATACAACTCATATGTAACACCTTCACGCTCCCTCTCTAAGGGTTCTCTGACGGCATTCTAATCAATGATAAAAACCTGAAAGTAGACAAGGAGACCAGACAACTCCAATAAACACGAATGGGTGATCGTCTTGTCTCCGGCATGGAAAAAAAGGCTGCTGACGAACGTCTTTAATCATAGTTTTCCTTAATGAAATGAACATTTGGTTACTGTTGTGACATTTTCTCAGGTTGTCAGGCGTTCTTCATCCAACCAGAAAACAAATCAGTGAAAAGAGAGATGGAATCATTCAAAAGAGGAAGAAAGCATGCAGCCAATAACGCAGAAATACTCGTGTATTTACACGTGTTCTGCCACACACAGGTCATCCAGATGAAATGGTGCTGATCAAGCCAAACTGATGAGAGATAACAGCACGAACACACACCGTGGCAAAATGACAAACGAGTTTTTGATTAGAGTCTCTCATCGTCTCCTCTCTCACTCAAACCACCGCTGTGTGTTTTTTTTGGTGTGTGCCGCCATGTGTGTCTATCTATCACCACGACGATCCGCTTTAAGGTGAAAGAACCACAAGACTTTAACAAAACCACAAATGTCAGCACAGGTCACACACACACTTCCTGTAAGTTGACCCCCGTGGGCCTGTTGGGCCTGTTGTTGCCTTGCCCCTGACATGACTAAACAAAAGAGATGGAAAGAGGTGGAGGAGGGGTAGAGGAGGAGGAGGGAGTGGTAGGGGGGGGGGTAAACACAACAAGGACATGGGGTTAAGTGTGTGTGTGTGTGTCCTTTGTATGCAGTTGCTTCTTCTCTGTCATTTTTTTGAAACACACTCAGACTCAGCTTATCACTCTCTCTGATACCCCTTCACTTGGTTTGGAGTGATTTCTCATTTTTGATGAAATCAGACATTATCATGAATACTGGTCTATTGTATAATGACACAACATGCATCATAATAAACATAAACAACCAGAAAATCATGCGTTATTTTCCTATACATCCCTCTCTCTTCCCCCATCCCTCCGCCTCTTTACTTGAGTGTGTGCGACTGCATACATGAAAGAAGCATGTTGTCTCTCTCACACGTCATCCTGATTGAAGTGTCCCTGTGTGTTTTGGTGGAATACAATCATATGCAAGTTACTGTATATACATATACTTGATTAAAATACTGCAGCACTGTGTTTTTGACACTTGAGATGCGATGCACAAAATGGCTTTTCCAGTAAAGAAGTATTGTGAAGTAACGGTGTGATTGCTGGATGTTAGTCACTGGTGGTAAACGAAGCACATGTGCTGCTGAACTCCCAATGTTCTACCTACGGGAAGCACAGAGTTACTCAGTATATATGTAATGTCAATATGAATATGAATATGAAATAAAAATGGTTAAAGCGCTCAATTCAAACCGGAATGAATATGGTGTGTGTGTGTGTGTGTGTAGTCGTCAATCAGCTACCAAAGCATCTGGAAACACAAACATGTACACACAAGGATTTCAGACAGTTATTGAGCTGTTGTATGTCCACCCATCCATCCATCCATCCATCCATCTGTCAGCAGACACAGCTGCTCCACACCGTCCTGAACGCTGCGCTAACTTTCCACAAGAAGAAGAAGAGAAACTAATACGATCCTTACACCTACACTGCAGACACAAAACATGACTGGCAGTGAATGCATCCATAATCATCACAATAGTAATGATGATCACAATGACAGATTCAAAACAACACTGATTTTACATTGATTTTAACTGTGGCGTTTTAGGCTCTTCTCACTGTCGTTCTGTTCATTCAAAATTAATTGACATGAACGATACAAATGAGCAGATTACTCGCCAGTTGCCTGAAATGTTTGGCTCCATCATGAAACAAAGAGGGGGGGGACGGCTCCCTGCAGGATGCTGAGCAGTAGAGCAACAATAGGGATAGAAACACACACAGGAAAGAAGCAGGCACAGGTAAACACACACATTCTCTCCGTGATCACCCCTCCTCCCACACACACACACACACACACACACCACCTCCAGGTGCTCATGGTTCATTTTACCGTCACATCGTCTGTCTTCATTTCCCTCAGCAGCTAGATAAGACCTGAAAGGAGCCGGCTAGTGAGACAAGGCCCCTGTGTGTGTGTGTGTGTGTGTGTGTGTGTGTGTGTGTGTGTGTGTGTGTGTGTGTGTGTGTGTGTGTGTGTGTGTGTGAGTGAGTGTGTGTGTGAGTGCATTGTATAAGTTAATATTTCTCAGTGCTACTTTGGAATGTTACCATTTTCCCCCAATTTGCTACTATTTTTCTCCTCAGTTGTCAACTAATTTCTGTAATATTACTACTAATAATATTAACTTCGAAGATTTAAGTATTTGTAAAATCTAGTTTTGAACATCGGTGCTGCTGGGTTTTCGCATCATAAAACAATACAATTATACAATATATAAACAATTTTGAATTTAGATATGAAGGTTTTTTTCAGGGTGAAACGTAATGGTGGGTTAATGGTGTGAGGCAAACACTAGCATTAAATAATAAAATGGAACAGTATCTGAGTGGAGATAGATTCTTTACAGGATAACTGTTTTAAAGCTACTACGAGAAACGTTCATTGTGTGTTGATTGTAGTGTTTCCGAGCAGCAGAGTCCCTTTAGAAAACCTCTTTTTTTTTTGTCCGCAAGGTGGTTGCTGGAGTCTGAGCTGAAAGAGTTTCTAGTGAACCTCCGTGTCGTAAATCGTTGGATGACAAGCATTAAGAATACTGAAAGCTGCGAGCAGCGATGAGCGGGGCCCTCGCATCCTCCCGCGCGTCGGAGGTGCCGGCGGGACTGCTACATTTTACTTATGTAGGTCATAAAGAGGCATCAGTATTACATTGAGACTGTTTCATAACCAGTTACAAGTTCCTCACAGTAACTTTAAGAAAACTCCAGTCAACTAGGAGATTCACTCACATCATTTCCACAAAAGACTTGGACTCCCAACGTGCAGCTGGGCCTCCACAGGGCTGTCATGACGTAATTGTAATTGCAGCTGACAGTGATCCAGTGAGTGCAGCTCTTTGGAAAAAAGGCTTTATTATCACAGACATGGTCAGCGTTTATCTAAGGTGGTGCACAATTTATATCATGGAGGTCACACTGGAATTCTCCATGCAAAGGAAGAAAGGGATTACAAGTGTGAAGAGATGGAGGAAATAGGGAGAATAGTAGGGAGTAAGGAGGATGGGGAGAGGTTGAGAGAGAGAGAGAGAGGAAGAAGAGGAGGTGTGCTTGCAAACCATCTGGACTCAGTCTCTGATAAGAAACACTTAGTCAGCGAGTACCTCATCACTCAACCAGCTCCCTCTCTTTTTTCTCGCGGCCTTGTGTAAACTATAGTCTGAATCTTCCGTCTCTCTCTCTCTTTTTTTACTCTCCATTCACTTCTACAGGAAGTGATGAAGTGGAAATGAGTGATAAGAATGCTAATGATAAGACTTATGTGGGAAAAGTGGAGAAAAAAGAAAGGTCAAGAACTGTTGTGGCTCAGGAACTCAGCGAGATGAACTCGATACGCGAAAGGTTGCTGTTTATCTTATTCTTACTGTCCACAGTGGGAACATATATATTCAGCTATAAGTAGACAATTACATGAAACATGTTTCCACAAACACACAAGTACAACTCATTCACTACACATTTGTTAAACTCATTACTTTTACTTATGTTTTAATGTATTGTGACGCACTACAAACAGAGTGACCATTAAGCTTTTGTTACAAGGTAATTGGACGAAATACACAATGTTAAATGTATTATTATTATCACCATTATTAATATGTTCGTATTTTTAAGAATGTTATCATTAATTAAGCATCAATTGTTAAAAGTCCCATATCGTATAAAGTGAGATGTCCATGTCTTTTTGGATTATAAAGCAGGTCTCGGTGATATATAAACACTGTGAAAGTATCCAAACGCTCAATCCCTGGAGAAAAGTACACAGCCAGTATTCAGAAACTGTGAGATTAATCGAGGTTGTGATGTCACAACTACACATTGACGGGCTGAAGTGCTGCTAAACCCCGTGTAGCTGACACACACAGTGTGACAGCGCAGACACGTTAGACCAAACACGCTGGCCAATCAGAGCAGACTGGGCTTTTTTGAGAGGGAAGCCTTAAAGAGACAGGCGCCAAAAGTACATGTGAGACAGAGGGAGAATACAGACAGTATGAAAAAAATAAAGTTTTTTTGAACATTAATTGATGAGTCGTCTGCCAATAATTGGCAACAATTCTAAAAAGCAATTAACCATTTCATTGAAGTTGTGTAAATTTAATTTGTATATAGATAGATTAAAAAAAAGTAATCATCATGCGCAGCCCTAGTTTATATTTAGCTGCTTCTTCCTACTTTCACATTTTATAATTGTTCATCAGAACCGTTTAATCAGAATCAGAACTGTTTATTGCCAAGGTATGTTGCACATACAAGGAATTTGACATGGCCGGTGGTGCATAGCATTAAAAGTATCAAAATGTGGGGCGCGCCCCTCTAGTGGGGCGCAGTGGTATTACAGGTGGGGCGCAGGGGGAAATGCAGAATTGTTTTATTTCAAGAACTTTATTGAGAACTTCATATATTACAAAAATACAAAGTACACGGACGTAAAATTAAGTCCTTAATAAATACATGGCGAAATGCCTGTACCTTCGTGTACATGTTTACGTTACGCCGTTAACAGGTTACACTTGCGCATGCGCGACGGCCAAGATCCTTGGCGACTCACACGTGTAACTTAGTGTGCAAAATGAATGACATTATCGAGATGACGTCCGACTCTACCCGGAGGCTGAGGGTTACAGCTCAAACACTGAGTGAGTTCTGGCTTGGTGTGGAGAGGGAGCATCCACTCATCGGACAGAGGGCTGTGTGCATTCTGCTTCCCTTCACCACATCCTACCTCTGTGAGATCGGCTTTTCTGCTGTTGCCCCTTCAAAACAAAATACAGATCTAAGCTCAACATTGAGCATGAATTGAGAGTGGCCATATCAAGTCTGCAACCCCGTTTTAAAAAGATGTGTAGTGGAAAGCAGCTCATTGCAGCCACTAATGCTGATAAAACTTGATGGCTCATATATCTGCACTCATTTTGTTTACTTTTTCACAGGTTGCACTTTATTGTTATTATCTTGAAAAGATATTCAGTGCAAAACAGGTTAATTGCAGCCACAATAAGCTATTTTTTGCCAAATATTAGTTATTTTTTGCACAGATAGAAGTTTATTTGCATTGTTCTAACAAAGTGATTGCACATTGTATTTGTTTTTGTCTGATGGAGCAATCTGGTTAACTTGAAAGTGATTGGAATTTTCTTTATTCTATTATTTAAAAAAGCACAGATGGAGGAGTCACAAAATGTTATTTCAATAAAAATTCAATATGGACCATTTTGTTACAATTTTGTTGGGGCGGTGGGGCATGAACATTTTTCTTCCTCCAAAGTGGGGCGTGACAGAACCAGTTTGAGAACCACTGGTCTAACTAATGCCTCTGTTGAGTGATAGTACCTGTGGTCACCTCATTCTTTATGTGTAAAATAATCTCTGCGTTATGGACCTTCCACAATATGATTCATAATAACGTGACTGCTCTGACTGCTTCTTTTGATTTGTCTTCACTCCTGACATTTTTTTTTCAATTGGTCCTTTTGAATTAGTGTTAAGGAGGGATGGCGCTGTGCTCTCTCTCGGGGAGCTGTCTGACAAACACACATACACAACAATACACAGACACAAAGTGGAATACTTTCAGACACGTACGAGGTTCATCACACATGTATATAAATTCCCAGTAACATGCACACACTCATTCACACAGCAGTCCAAAGGCACACAAACACCCCACGATAAAGACACATTACTGCTACGCTCGTATGATAAATGAACTATAAATGCCCTTGTATGTCATGGAAGGTAATAAAAGAAAAATATTGTGAAAAAAATATGAATGAGCTGGACCCTCTGTGAGTGTTGTGTGTGAACTATTGTAAATCTTTGTGTCTGTTCAAGTATGCTTAGCTAAGAATAATGTTATACAGCACATCACTGAATGTGTGTGTGTGTGTGTGTGTAGTGTACAGGGCATTTTAGGAATAATTTAAACTTTGTATTTTCTGAGTAATAGCCCCATCTAGAGTAATGCAGTCCATCAGGAAAATTACAACAGACGCACGCACGCACGCACACACACACACACACACACACACACACACACACACACACACACACACACAGAAACACATAACTATACTTGCAAGGGCAAGCCACTGCCTCACATTCGTTGCTTAACTCCTGTTTCAAAGTGACGTCCTTCCTCTGATGACTTTCATCATCTTTCTAGCTTTGAAACATAAATACACACACACACACACACACACACACACACACACACACACACACACAGGCCCCTATATCGCAGACACCCAATCTATCTCACACATCACTCGCAAAGGCCTTGTTGCTAGGAGATAGTGCTCTATTTGTGGAGAGAGAGCGACAGAGAGACATACAGCGAGATGGGTGGTGGTGGTGGTGGTGGTGGTGGTGGAGATAAACGAAAGAAAAGTGCAGGGATGAGAAATTGAGGAGATAAGAGAGTCAAGTTCCTTTAAAGCAGGATGAATCTCTCAAGACTCTCTCTCTCTCTCTCTCAAACATGGACCAGAAACACTGGGACAATGTGTGTGTTCCTGCAGGCCACGCATGGTCGCTCATGTGAATGTGCACATATCCGTGTAGTAAATGCCAGTGTGTGTGTGTGTGTGTGTGTGGCTTCCAACTGCAGCAGTGGTGGGATCCAGCAGGTCATATAATGGTTGGCTGGTCACATTGTCTGCCCC
The DNA here is from genome assembly GCA_032191485.1 of Leptoclinus maculatus. Classification (NCBI taxonomy): domain Eukaryota; kingdom Metazoa; phylum Chordata; class Actinopteri; order Perciformes; family Stichaeidae; genus Leptoclinus; species Leptoclinus maculatus. The sequence continues at coordinate 19,509,792 of JAVDOI010000009.1, forward strand.
AGCGGTCAGTCCTTCACACACACACACACACACACACTGTCTCCTTTAATCTGCAAATACATCTATTATAATCTGATAAAACCTGCAGAGAAAGAAAATCCTCATCTGAAACGCTGTGGAGCCCGACGACACGCCAACAGGCTGAAAGTTAAACGACGAACACACTCGCACTGCCTTCGACTTGTCCTTCTGAGGACAACAAACATCTAGAAAATAACTAATTCCATAGTGAATCCAATCAAAAGTAACACTTTACTTGTATATAAACGGACACGCCATATTGATAATAATGCAGATATACAATAATGACAGCTGGTACGGATAAGTATGTTCAAACTGCAGTGGCACTCGGGTCTAGTTTCCATTCGTGTAACGTACCGAAGGGTAAATGTGATGCAGTGTGGATACATTTGTGTTGCTTTTAATTCTCAAACATCTGTGCTTCTGCATTTCTCCATAAGGTGGACCCTCCAACTGACCCCGACACTGTTGTATTTAGTGGAAACACACATGGACACATGGGAGAACTGTAGTTAGATGTATTCATTGGCCCGTGATTGCCATTAAAAGGAAATAGTCTATTATGTCTGTTGCACGAGTGGATCATCTGCATCAAATGTACCCAAATAAGCTACATGCAGGAATGGATAAGAAGAGACACAATTTGTTTGTTTCACTACACTTTGTCAATTTCAGGTTTAGATAATGCCTCATTTAGATGTTTGAACTTACCATTCCTGAACATAATACAAGCGATCATTGTCTTAATGTAACTAATCCACTCGTGGCGTTTCATGGTGATGTATATGTTTTTTTGTTTTCACCTGTAGTGTCTTCAACACAACATCTCTTTAGAGGCTGTTTCCTCTAAATGAGACGAGCACTAACATCCAACACACGTTCCAGTTTCGTTCCTCTACATTCTGAAGGTTTTCAAAGGTTTGTTCATATATCATTCATAGCCTAATTTATACATCGCTTTATGAATAAAAACATGGGAGTAAAAGTATTTTCTGATTTATGGAGTCGAGTATTTTGAACCTGCCTTTAGCCAATGTTCAGATCTCTGTTCTCTGGAAATGTATGCAACTTAGTACATATTTGATGTGACGATAAGGGCCTATATGCATATTTAAACATCATTTTTCAGAAAACTTGTAATACAAAAAAAAGAAATGTGTTATTGTAAGTGATCACCTGGGGAAGTTTCATAGCGATATCTATTATGTTCCACCTCGGGTGTCTCCCAGCAGTTATTGCCTAACAGTTATTACACCTCTGCATTGTGAAGCTCCAGAGGTAAACCCAGCTGCTCAATTCAGTCCATCACTACAAATATTAAAAAGAAACAAATGTTATTGGTTCTGAGCTTCACATCTATTCAAATGAGTATAATTAGATAGTATTACTCAGTTGTCATGATAGCAAGTCATAGACTATACCGCGTTCAAATGCCTTTGTATCCATGTTCTATATCCCGCTGTGACCATCATCATTCTGAAATCCTATTAGTTTTATAACGAGGCCTTCTGTCGCTTCAACACCACAACAAGTCAGGTCATCCATAATCGCACAGTTCAAAACTTCCTTAATATGCCGCTGCTTCCTAACTTTACCAAATTAGACTTTTTTCGGTGTTCCATTTGCACCAGTGGAATGCAGCAGCTGTCTGTGCTGGTTGACTGACTGCATTTTCTCTCACAGTGGTTGGTCTGAAGCTCACAGTCCGCCTAATCCACTAAAACATTCCAGAGGAGCAGAAAGAGCCCGTATATATGTGCACAAGAAATCACCTTGACAAACCTGTCAAATACATCCAGTAGAATGTAATTAGTCACATACACAGGGACTTGAGACAAAAAGCTCTGCCACTTATCATATTATTCTACACCACACACACACATCAGCATCTCTTTAGGTCTCACACTACACACAGCATGTGTTCGTATCAACCGCTGGAATGCTCCGGAAATAAGTCCACTGCTTTACTTTGTGACATCTTCACTGCATCTGCAACCTGGCTTTTTGCTTTCTGCTCACACACATTTTTTAGCAAAACATCCTTATAGAAGCAAATATGTTTGCAGAATTGCCATTTGACCTTTTGTGCAGAATGGATAATGAATTCAATATGAAAAGGATATCTCATTTTATAGCCCCTTAATTCTGGCTCTGACGTCTGATCATTCCTAATAGGGGCACTGGAATCTTAATCAGTGACACATGTTCTTCCCTCTACCACCGTCTTCTTTACGATCCGTCCATCCACCGGCGTTCTGAAGATCTTTCCCTCTCACCGTGACAGTTTAATTCCTTTCATCCATCACTTCTCTTTTGCTTCGTAACTTGCACGCACAGTTTTTTTTAGGAGTGTCTCGAAATGTATGTTTCTAATTGAAAAGGTAACAGTGGGGGGGGGGGGGGGGCAGTAAGAGGAGAAGACTGAAAGAGAGAGAGAGAGAGAGAGAGAGAGAAAGACACACACACACGGAGAAAGTAATGGAATGCAAATCTCGGTGTCTGGAAGCGATTAGGCAAAAAAAGCTAAAGCCCGTCTTCTCTTTCTGTGTCTGAGCAGCAGAACACAGTCCAGCCACCCTCACCTCACCACACACACACACACACACACACACACACACACACACACACGCACACACACACACACACACACACACACGCACACACACATCAACGTGCCTTTCAAAACACACAAGGTTAAAAGCAGAAGCGTTAAATTGTCAGACAGTCACTTTCGATGTGCTGATGCTTTCCTGGGTTCACCTTTGTTTTCCTGGGTTAAATACAAGTTACCCAGTTCCTTCAAAGTGACAGACAGCAAGGTTCTATAAACGTATTCCTATTTCAACTTAATCATCGTTTTCATTCATTCACTTCTAAGAAAAGAAAATGTAATTTAATCAACCAATGACAGATGTTTTTATCAGCACTCATTAGACGGCAGCATTTATTTTTACTTTTGTGCTGTAGATCATTTGTTAGATAAAATAAAAATTAGACTGACAAATACACATGTTTTGAAAAAATATAATATATAAATATTACACAAGAAATGGAAGACAAATGTGCTCATCTCATTTAAATACTATATACGTGTGAGGTAGCGATACCTCGACACTCTACCGAGTGTGTCTAATGCATCGAGTCACAGAGCGGTGGGCCGACTCGTCTTCATCCGCTGGAGCTGAGCTTCTCTTTTGTTCACAAGGTAGAGAATATACCTGGGGCCTTGGAATCATTTGAATTAGTCTTTTTTATTACTTCTATAGTTTTAGTTATGGGAAAAACACAAGATAAATGTAATGTCAATTATTACACATGTATTAAAGAAATCTGCAGATTGTAAGAGTTAGAGATTTCTTAGATAAGACCGTAATCTAGGAACTTTAAACCGGGTTCTTACACATATTTACCAATAAAGACGTCTCCATGTGTTTGAGGGAACCGTTTATGATTATCAGAAACATCTGTGTGTGCATTACAAAGAAGAATAAAAGGCCGGAGTGTGACGTTAGCCCAAACGTACCATTATG